>VWZI01007055.1:0-149417 GCA_013396835.1 Psilopogon haemacephalus | reverse complement strand
GGGGGGAGGAGGGATAAAATGTAATTGGTATGTTTCTGACTATTTTATTACATGTCAAAATTGTACTGGTAGAGTAAAATATTTACATTTCAGATAAATGAATAAGCTATTACATGCACTACTCTAAGGAATAGAATTGAAAATCTTTAAATATTAGCTATAGTGTCTTTAATATTAAACAAAACAAATTTACAGTGTGATTCTCTGAAGAAGTTAAAAAAACAGCTGTTGGTATTTAGGGAAAGTGAAGATTCAATAATAATAGACTGAGTTTCTAGTTCTCTTACAAGAAATGTATAGATAACAGGTTTTGAACAAAAACATAATTTCCAACAAAATTATGTTAATTCTGTGGATTCTACTGTACCCATGCTTTCTTTTTTTTTATGCTGCATGAAAATTAACTTTAAAAATAGTTCAGTCAAACATTTTAGATTTTTACAACTATAATTACTTAACAATTCAAACATTCTGAGTTGAGAGTTTTTTAGCACAAGTGCAAGAGCAGAGAGTTTGATGCTCATGTGAACTTCTGCATTACTCATGTAAAATTTTTTGGCACAAGGGGAATATATGTAAGAACTCTGTAAGATAAGGTAAATCTCTCCTCTGCTGCAAATTTACACACACTTACTGTAGTCAAAATTCTCTTGAATATTCCTTCAAATAAACAGGTTGTGGAAACTAAGCCATATTTTCTTTGTATCCCAAAGAGATTTTGTCAAATTCTGTGATAGTATTTGTCGTAAGAACAGTATTAATCTTTATTCTGTAATTGGTTTCTAATATAGCTATACCAAAATATAATGGTCCTCTAGTTTTTATTTTAAAATTATGGGACAGTAGATTTATTTGTTGTTTTCCAAGTGTTCCTGCATATGAGCATTAGGAACGAGATAGAGGTCTCAGCAGAACTAATGATCAAAAGAAGATTAGGAGTTCATTATCATGAAATCTGTGTGCAGTGTGGTGCAGATCTAGGAACCATCTCAGAACTATTTGTACTTCAATACCAGAGCAGTCCAACAGATATATTTTTGGGATGTCTGAAGACTGTAAGTGAAATTTTGCCATTTTCATCCCAGATGAAGAGACTTAGATTCCAAGTGGTCCGGTTTGGTTTGAGTAAGAATACTCATGGAACAATGTACTGCTTAACAAGACACCATCTTGTAAATACAATCTTCATAACTGCTGTCAAATATGTGCATGTATCCCCAAGATAGACAGTAGCAGTGCTTTGTTGTTTTGTTTGGTTTTTTTTCCCCCTACTTTTACAGAATTGAGTCTTCTTTTGCTTTAACATGGATGTTGTGTGTTACTAAGTAGTGCTACCATAGTGTGTTCCTTTCTTACTTTGAAATACGGCAATTTTAACCTAATGAGAATGACCTATACTTACAACAAAGCCTTATGTTGATCTGTATGTTTCATAATTATGGCAAAGAGAAATCATCCTTAATCTGGATGGAAAATATCCTGAATTTCAGGACAGGTCAGTTTTACCCTCTACATTCCAGGCGTAGCTGTGCCAAACTCCATTAAATGGCCCATTATTTAGCACAGACAGAAATATCTTTGAGTCTAACTCACTGCCAAAGGGATGTAGGATGATAGGGAACTGAGAGAGGAGAATTAAGGCCTGTAAACATGAATTTGGCATAAACAAGTCTTTATTTGGAGACTAACAGTATGGACATACTGCTGCAGCCTACAGAAGTCATCAGAGGAACTGTTTCTTGAGTTCTGCTTCATTTGACAGAGTTGAGAGATACACTTTTCACATAAGACTAAAATCAAAATGGCCTATCTTGTCTTCAGTTTTCTTTGCATTTAACAATTAAAAGAGTGTAGATTTTATAGTTACAGGTGTAGCTAAATTAAGCACCAAAAGGCATGTTTCTTTATCCAGTCATACTGGAAAACATAGAATACTAAATCCATTCTGATACCTGTGTGTAAACATGATAGTCAGATTAAAGCATGTTAATTTTCAGGGAAAAGTAATACCAAAGTGTCATTTATGCTTCTTCAATAGCAATTAGTTAATTAGATGAAATATATCTAGATGAACTTAATGTATTAACAGGTCTCACACTGAATGAACACAAAACAAAATCAGTTGAGATTTTTGTTTATTTCAGCTTGGGAAAAGCACTCTCTTTGAACTAATCCAACAAGATTCATTAATAAGACCTCTAAGGATATGGTGATCCAGTAGTTTTTCATTTGAACCTTGTCCACTACCCTGCAATGGCAATGAAACAGCTCCTTCTAAAAGTCACTTACCTGTGTTAGTATGGTGCTGACTGGATACTGATACCAGACTCTTAGCTAGGCAAATTGATCAAACCTGGTTCTGCACTGACCTAATTACACACCTGGGAGGAGGGCAGAGGTTGTTTGCATCCAGATGGCTTCAAATGCATGTGAGCTTGCATGAAGATATGGCTGCTTGGTGGATTTCAGGCTTAAGAAGTATATTCCCTGTCACTACTGGCCACTGCATCAACTTCCCCCTATGTTTTCTGTAGGTATGGGCAGTGTCTGCAACTTCTGAGACAGATCAGAATATACGCCACACCAAAAACATCTGTCTAGTTTATATGTGAAAGGAAAAATAAATTCTTTATAACCCTTGCAGTTGATCAGCTGAAACCCTAAAGTATGAGATTTGATTATAGTCATTGTCTTAATGCAGAGCTGCAAGTGTTATGGGCATGTTGAGAACTTCCAGAAGCTGGATTAAAGCATCTCTTTTACAATGATATCTAATCTCGTCCTAAAGCTCCAAGCAATGGCGAGTCCACCAGCTCCCCTGGTAAGCCGTTCCAATATTTAATTACCCTTAGTGCTAGGAAATTGCAATGCTGTGGAAAGGTTGACTTTGTCTAATTTCAGCTGCCAGTCTTCCTTTTGCTATGCCTTTGTCAGTAAGACTAAAAAGTCTCCATTTTTCAGTTATTGTTTTCCAAACAAGTGTCAATGAAAACCTGTTTATTTGTAGTGACCAGTTAAAAACCCTGTGCACACAGAAGCTTGTGCACCTTTTCTGGCCATGCCACCTTGTCTAATGAAGTTACTGCCTTGATCTGCAAACCCTGCATCTTCCCTATCTTTAGACTATCCCAATGTTAACACCTCTGTTACTGCTAAAACTTTGCATGTAGCAGTCAAGGCAGCTTTCAACTTCTGGTAAATTGAATATGTTTTACACTTTAAGGCTTACACTGTAAGACTGGTTTTCTGACAGCTGTCCTAGGAAGTCTTTCTATCTTTTTCAAAACCTGTGAAAACTACAGAGAATTCATTAATGCAGAAAATGCATATAAATGTTGTATGTAGAAACTAAGTAAATTCATGTACATATCATCTCTTTTCTCACGTTAAAGGCATTTAGTTACAGTTCAGAACTGTTAGCTCAGTTTGCAGTGATTGTCTGTGTCAAGTAATCCAAATGGTGATTCCAAAATTTAGCTGATAGAGATTAACGGGTTTGCCCTAGTTTGATATGGCTGGTGTAAGAGCAGAGGTGGAAAAGAATGCTTCTTGAGGCAGCACATGAACTCTAGCTTCTTCTAATCTGCTGGTAGCTGAGTAGGCACATTGTTTTGGGGGATCGTTATTCCAAAGAGGAAGGAAAATAAGCCAGCGAGTGTCTCTAGGGAGAAAAATGAGAAAAAGAACAGAGGCTTCAAAGCATGTAAGGGTATGAAATTTTCTCCTAACTTTCAGGAGTCTTCTGAACAGAAAATGTGCTGGCAGTCCCTGTAATCAATAGCTTTTTTTCAGTGTTCTTATTCAGATAATCACATTCCTTCATAATCCCACCTGTGCCCTCATGGCAGTACCTTAAAAGATCTGCTTTCCAGAATTATAATTTTCTATCTGACAGATAAGTGTACCACAAAACTGGCCAGATTATAATAAACTTAAACTCTTCCTTGGGCCCCTGACTCACAGAACAGAATCTCCCATGAGGTAGGTCTGTCTTTTATTCCCAGATGTTCCACATTTCCTTTTTGTTTGCTTTAAAATTTCAATTGCAGTAGCTTGTTGAAAGCAATTATTTGCTTTCCTTTTGACATTTTTTTCCATGGTAGTAACAAAAAGGAGGAATCTCAGACTCTAATTCTTACTCAAAGGATAAGTTATGTATTTTATATTATGTTTTGGATAAATGCATAAAACTACAGTGAATATAAAGGCCAAGCTGAGGGATCTTTAAATCCAGAGAAGTGTCTTAGGAGTGGGCTGTTCACTCAAGTTATGTCTGTAGCATCATAGCTCCTGCATTCCTTGATTTTTTTTGTTTCAATTCTGTTACTCTTGCATACGCTGTGAACTCATGCCATTGTAATTGCAAAGGCACCAAGATACTTATGGCTACACTGAATTATGCCCCATTAAATCACCTTCCTCAAACCACTTCCCTATACCTGATATCTTACATTAACTCAAAATCATAGAATCATAAAATTGTTTTGGTTGGAAAAGACCTCTAAGATCATAAAGTCCAACCATGACCATTAAACCACATCCTGAAGTGCCGTGTCCACTCATTTCTTAAACACCTGCAGGGACAGTGACTCCACCACCACCTCCATGGGAAGCCTGTTTCATTTTATTTCCGTAACAAAAAATATTTTCCTAATGTCCAATCTAAATCTCCCCTGGAGCAATTTCAGACCATTTCCTCTCATTCTATCTTCCGATACCAGAGAGAAGAGACTGACCCCTACTTTACTCCAGCCTCCTTTCAGGTAGTTGTAAAGAGCAATGAGGTGTCCCCTCAGCCTCCTCTTCTCCAAACTAAACATCCCCGATTCCTTCAGACATTCCTCATAGGGCCTGTTTTCTAGACCATTCACCAGCTTTGTTGCCCTTCTCTCACCATGTTTGAGCAACTCAAGTTCTTCCTTGTAGTCAGAGACCCAAAACTGAATACAGTATTTGTGGCGCAGCCTCACAAGGACATGATCACTTCCCTATTCCTGATGGTCACACCATTCCTCATACAAAACAGGATACTGTTGGCCTTCTTAGCCACCTGAGCACATTGCTGGCTCATGTTCAGATGCCTGTCAAACAGAAGCCCTAGGGTTTTTTTCCTTCAGGAAACTCTACCCTAAGCCTGTAACATTCCATCAGGCTGGTGTTATCCAAATGACTCAGCACTTTGTTTTGTTAAATCTCTTACAACTAACATCAGCCCATCGATCCAGCCTGTCCAGATCTCTTTGCAGTGGCTCCCTACCCTCAAGTAGATCAACACTCAACTTAGTGTCATCTGCAGACTGACTGTGGATGCACTCAATTCCCCCATCCAGATAATTGATTAATATATTACATAGACCTTACCCAATTACTGAGCCCTGCGGAGCACCACAAGTGATTCACCATCAACTAGATTTGACTTCATTCACTACCACTCTTTGAGCCTGGTGAGCCAGCCAGTTCTTAATCCAGAAACTCTCAACCCAGTGAGTTTTTAGCCTAGAATATTAAGAATGTACCATTAACACATAGGGCCTCCATGGAGGGGATAGTTGTTAGCAGTTGTCTGTCTTACTTTCCAAAGGATTTCCTATGAATTCCTGTTCTGGATCACATATGTACTAATTATGTGCCACCTGAATTAGGAATCTGTAGGTAATCCAGATGCACCTTCTGCCTCTCTGTTGAGTTTTCTTTTAATTTGACTTTAGCATGTAGTGTTTTGTCCTTTCCTTACTAGCACCCTAAAGCATTTAAACACTTCTGTAAGATCCACAAATTTTCTTGTTCATTGTGTTAATTTTGATGAACAGTTTTCTTGTAACTCATCTAAATACACTTGAGGTTTTACAGAATAGTTCAGGGACAAAGATGTGGCTAATTATCTGTTCTAATGGTTCTTCATTGTGGGTGATGTAATGCTAGATTTAAATTTCAAAATGTTTGTTTTTTGCCTTCAGCATTGTTGGTAGACTTAAGATACAACCAAATTGAATGAGCATTTTCAGGTCTTTGTATAAGATTTTGAGCTATTTGCCAAGAATTTGGCACATATGGATGGCCCTGTGGAAAATTTTTAATGACAGGGGGTCTGAAATGCTAATAAGTGTGAACAGAAAATATCCATTCTAATTCCTGGGTGTATCTGATAAAGGCAGTTGGTTGTTGACCTTATAATTAGCATCATTTTACAGGTTAGTTAATAGCCTACTGAACTGTGCACTTTCCTATTCACAAATCTTCTAGGTGTAATAATTAAATGGACAGTTCATTTATTACACTAGTACTGAGGCTTTGTGACTGAAATCAAAGTTTGTCTGAACATCTATATTCAGCCATATTGTTTGCAGTTACTTTAGCACTGAGTCAGCAATGCAGAAAGTCTCCTCTTTAGCCTTTTCTCTGCCTTTGTCCAAAGCCTTTGTCGGGTAGAATATTAAACAAGAATGGATGTTTTAGAACAAATAATGCTGAGTGGAATTTACTCCAAGTAACAATAGAATATCAACATTCAGTATTATTTGATCAGACTTGACATATCTTTAAAAAAAATTTTTGATTAAATTATTATTTCATAGATGCTTTTGGCTAGATACCCTCTTGATTTTATCCAGAGAAATGCCTGCCCAGTGAAGTGAAATCTGGCTTAAATAATTTTTTTCCCTGACTTTTCTACTGAACTTTAGTGATACTATTTTTATTTACACCAAGTTGAAAAAGGCACAATACAAACTTGATTTTAAAAAGCGAACCAAACCGAAAACACAGCAAAACATAAAAAGAAAGCCATCGGACCATAGAAGGTGTAGAGTGTGATGAGCTAGCAAACAAAACAAAAAAAGATCACTCACATCTGATCTCCCTTTGTGTTTCTTGTTCTGTAATATTCAATGGACAGAATCACAAAGAATTCAACCTTCTTTCTTCTTTTACACTTCATCTGGTATAGGGCTTACCTGGCTTCATGGCTTTTTTTTAGCTCTATTAATTTCATATGCTTTTGTGTTTGCTCCTTGACTTCTTGTCTCAAGTGAAAATTGTGAGGAAAAACGCTTCTGTGTACACTACACTTCTGTTGCCTTTAGAATCTTGATTAGGATTTAACTGTGCATAGTTCTACTGTTTAAAATATCAGCCTGATGGATGAACCTGCAGGGAGAAAAGCAAGTATTGTGTACCAGAGTGAGAGGTCTGATAGGTGAATTTTCAGTGGAGGGGGAAAAATTGGGGAAAAAAAAAAAATCAAATGGATTAAAATCGGCTTTGTGAGTTGTTTTATTTCTGAGTCCTTTCAGGCTCCTGGTCCAAAACTGCTCCTAAGTTTCCCATCTCGATTCCTCTGGAGCTTTCTTCTTATGGGTGATTGAGCAGTAGCAAAACTTCCCTGCAGACAGCATGTGCACTGAGGCATGCATAGCATGGTGGTGTATTCCTGCTCCTCAATGCAGACTTGGTCATGAGTAACAATGATGAGGAAACAGACTAAAATTGCTAATCTTGCAGGAACTTGGCAGCTGTGTGAATTTCATTCCTTGAAGTAAATATTTGTTTCTGTATCCTAAATTTCACCTGTTTATTTTCCACTTAAAAAAGGAAAAGGATACTAACTTTTCTGGAAAATGAGGTAATTTCAGAATTAGAAGGAGTGATATACCGCTTCTTTGATATCAGGAATATGTATGATGTTGGGTTTATTTTACTCTTTAGGATTACTTGGTCTCATTCCTTTTGGTTCTGTGATTCTGTGATTTATAGTTGTTTAAGAAGAGCTATATAAGTAATTGTTGGTACAGAGGTACATGTACTGCTAGTCATTTTTTAGCCATTTGTTTAAAATGAGTTATACAAAATCTCTATGACTTCTGTACAATTCTTGATCATATTTAAGATCAAACTAAGGATTATTTTTAGTTGTGCTTCCTTTTTTTTTTAATATTTCATTAATTATTGTTTTTAAGTGCTCTGGAGTACTTCATGTTAAGGGTACAGGATGAATCAGAGTAATTATATACCTCATTCATTACCACTAAATAGAATTAAAGGGAAATAAAATTAAGATTAAAAAAAAAAAAAAAAGAAGAGGAAGAAAAAGATTTGGACTCCATTAAGTACTGCAGGGCTACATGATGTAACTGATTTGCAAATACATGAATGCATGGCTTGGTTCTTCTTTAATTATTTCTTTTTAGAAAAATCTGAAACGTAATTGTTTGAGAGCTGCAAGGGCAACAGTAATTATGATATTGGGTTTGTCAAATTATCCTGAACATTCTATTAAGGCAGCAGTTTTTCTGAACTGCCATTCAACTATTCTTGCTTTATGTTTAGCCTCTGATGCTGTTGGAAATTATTTTGAACCTATTATGTTGCAAAACATGTTAAATGGCCTCAGCACTTCATAATGTTAAGAGAAATGAGTCAGATGAAGACTCTGAAATGTTAAAGTCTCCTACAAAAAAAAATTTCAGATGTTTTAAATTAATTCTATAGTCCACGAAAATCATATGAAGAAAAATATTAAATTGGAATTATAGCCACAGGCAAATCCTTAAGCAGGATAATTTAAATTTTGAATTGAAAAAAGGACCACCTTATTGGCTCAAGGAATACATTTGACATTTATCTGCTGAAGTGAGCAGTTTTTATAGATTCTGACACATCTGTGAAGTATTGTGTATAGATATTGAGCTTTCCATTGTAACTACTGTTAAAAACCCTCTGTTCTAATTTTGCACCAGATCCTACATTTCTTTGGAAAGAAGCCAACTGTTTTCTCTATGATGCTGTCAGGAAGAAAAAGAATTGAGGCAGAATTCTGAAAATTGCAAATTAAACCTTGACTTCCTGCAAACTTTTCCTCCTCACTTGAAACCTGTCTCCTTTCATTTCCTCATTTTCATAACATGGATTAAATGTAGCCTTGTTCACAGCTCAACAATTAAAATATTTTTAATATTCAGTTGGTAGCAGCTTAAAATAGACAGGTATGAAATACTGTGTCAACAAAGTTTCTATTTACTGTGATTGTGTACTGTCCAGTGCTACTCCTTAGTTATATGCTTAGGCCAGCTTATAGCACCTGAAGGTTAAACCCTAGAATATTTTACAAAATAAGTGGTTCTTCTTATCCCATATGTTTCTATGATCTATATATGTGTTTTCCAAGGCACAATATTAATCCTGACCATCATGATCCTCAACAGCATCATTTCTTTATGAATTTTGGTTGTTTGTGTATGCAAGAAGGAAGACTGTAAAAGAATATTTCTATAGTGTAGTTCTCAATTATTTTTTAAACATTGCTTTCTCAAGTGATATTTTCCCTAAAACAATATCACCTTAGAATATTGTTTAAATTCATATTTATATTAATTTCAGACATTAAGGTTTTTGCTTCTGCAGAAACAAAGTATCAGTTCAGAATTACAAAAGCCACTCCAGAGAGATGTTCAAATAATTCATTATCAAGCAAGTCAGTATTTCATTGCTGTTACAAGATATTTAACAAGAATAAATCATACTACTATATAAATGTATTCTTCAGAAATATTAAATGACACCTCTGAAAGTTAAAATCTCATGTGCAGTCTTTACTATTTCAAAATAAACTTGATTATAGAATATTTTTTTATATAGTTGCAGAACTGTTTCCTGATTCAGATCTCAGCCCAGGAGATGAGGTTCAGACATGATTGCAGCTAGCGTTTTCTACATCTTCGACTAAATATGGTTGTGATACCTAGGAGCAGAAATTTTGGATGTGGTAGTGTGAGACTTCTCTGTGAAGATCAGAAACTTATCTATATGTATTTGATTTTAATACAAGAGCAGGCACTGTTGGTTAATATGGAGATTACTTTTTATAGTCCTTAGTGTTAACACTCAGCGAATTTCTGCAGAAACAGGATATTGACTATTTATGGATGGTGGGCACACTCAACCTGCCTTTCAGGTCAAGAACTGGAAATCGCTGTGAGAAGAGATTGCAGAATTTGTCCAGTAGGATAATAAAGGCTAATGCACTATTAAAGTAGTGTGTAGCTCAAGGTTCATTTGTTGTGTAAGTTGAACTGCAGGATAAAAATACTGTTGTAATAATTACAGTGGTGGGTGTAATGCTTTGGGGTTTTTTTATATCAGCTGAACACTTCAGCCTTCATCAAAGGGAGATGTTAGGTTATGGTTGGACTTGATGATCTTAAGGTCTTTTCCGACCAGATAATTCTATGATTCTACATACTGAGCTGGTGTGAATGAAATAATAAGCAAAGTCTGTATATTTGTTTGGATGGGTGTAGGAAGTAGAGGATTATGCCTCTGTGTCAGAGCAACTTTGTCTGGAAAAAGGCACACATTGCATTGTACCTGTAAAATAACAGATAGCTTACTTGTTACATGGGTGTTTTAGGTAAAGTTCATGAGTAGTATATACTGCATCTCACACACACACTGATTCTGAACTGCTGCTGTCAAATTTTCATGTTACCTATGCACAGGGCAGGTGACTTTGCTCCAGTCCCATGTTCATTTTTCCACCTGCCTGTGTCAGGTTCTGTCTTTGATGGCTCTGGTCAGCTCATCAAAATGAGAATATACTTCCAAAGTCACATAAATTATCTGCATTCTAAATATCATGCATAATTATTTCTCATCTATGAAAAAAACAGGAAGAACTGTGAAGAGGTCCCTGGGGCCTTAGAGTCCCTGTTAGCAGCTCAGCACAAAACTTCACTTCCAAGCTAGAGCCACCACTTCATAGGGTCTATCACATACAGTGGCCAATACATCTTGCTTTCAAAAGCATCTATTACCCATGGGCAGGTGGTGATTCACTTACTGACATCGATTAGATCTCTCATCTAGAAGGAATTCTTCCAACCTCACTGAGAAAACAGTGTGAGATGTTATTCGTTGCAAGGCAAGGATTGCAGGTTGGCAATCCCAAGATTTCATTTAAATTCTAACTACTCAAGTGTGAAATTTCAATGAGAATATTAGTCCTGGTGTCTCTTTAAGTACTTATTTTAAAACCTTTTTCACAGATTTTTTTTTAAACTGAAAACTATGGAGCCAGTTGTTTTAAAAAACAATTTCAAGTGATTCAGATTGATAAGAAGATTCACAGAACCACAGGGGAAGCAAAAGACTTAGAGCTATTGGAGTGTCAGCAGTGTGTTAAATTATTAACTATGTGTAGGCTCAATATGAGATTTAACAGGTGCCCCAGATATGTTGTGCTGACTCTCCACACTGAAGTGAATCTTATTCTGGTAACTGAGGGGAGGAAGGGGAGAGAGAGCGAATCTGCCTGCAAGGAAGCTGCTTCTGCATGTTCTGGAAAGGACCAGAGTAACACAGAAGCAGGCCAGCTTCAGGTATTTTCCACTGCATCTCTTGCTCTGTTAGGAGAGAGAGCTAAATTAGCACACAGCAGAGAATCCCATGAAAGAGATGAAAAGAAAAAGCATTTTGTTAGCCTGCGTCTGCTTCCTCAACATTTCCAATGTTTTCCCCATTTAGTCTTTGAAGAAGTACTTTTGTGTTTTGTAAACTGCAATGACAATGGAGTCCCTAGAATGGAAAGCAGATAAATTATGTTGCTTGTTGCTATAGGAACAGTAGCTCAGAAATTTTTATGTAAGCATTCGAGCTACAGTTCTTATGACATCTTCTTCTAATAGAACAATGTTTATACCTCATCCACCATCAGGGTTTTGCTTTGTTTTAATGACAGTACTGGACAGTAATTCCCAGAAGCAAATGCTGAAATAATACACCATTCCATAGAAATAACCCTAATGATCATTAACTGAGGAAATATTTTACTTGCAATTTAATCAGGAAGATATCAGCCTTTAAATCTGATTTATATTCCCATTTCCAATGATCTAAATGTGTATAGTTACAGGAAAATGCAAATCAGTCTAAATAAACATTGTTTATTCTGAATTTTGCAATTAAGACTCTACCTGCCTCCTTTTGGTATCCCCTTTATATATATACTATTTTGTTCTAAGTTGAGAATGCAGCCAAAATTAATCAAAATTAAAATAGGGTGTGGAAGCACAGCCCAAGCCCTCATGAGTTTTATCTGAAACCTGATTCCCTATTACATTCTGTAAAACATTCTCACTGAATCCAGCCAAATGTTTGTTTTTACCTTGCAGAGATTCTCCTGCATTCTCATAACACATTTCTAAACCATGCAAGATGCACCCTCCATAGCTGTTAATTTCTTACTTAGGAAAGAAGTGCTATATCTGTCTCAAAACCGCAAAATGGAATTTGAAACTCATTATGTTATTTTATCAAATTCTGTAATTGCTAAATAAACAAGTGATTGTCTATCTGCAAGAGACCAAAAACAAGCAAGATAGATCTTCCTTGGCATGCTACATTTATGTTTAGCATGTGATCCATGTAAAATACATAAATATTACTAGAAGAAAGCAATTCTTTATGAATATGGAGATGTGCTCACTATTTATGATATAGAGACAAGCACTTTTTCTTTAAAAATAACACTTTTTTCAGTCATCTTATAACGTGGAATAACTTCCTTAGGGTGGTTATCTTCTTTAAACTCTAGCTTCCATTTACTTTGACAGTTTATCTTCTGAATTAATTTGTGTTGTTTTCATCTCTAATTCACTAAAGAAGTGCATTCCTTGAGCAAGCAAGGGATCCTGTGACACAAGACTTGTATAGTGTGCCATCAAGCATTTTGTGAGTCATTGCTCTGGTCTTTGTTACTGTACCAGCAGGAAAGATAAATACTAATAAAAACTATTTTTACACTCTTTTCTTTGATAAAACCTTCCTTTCTGTCTTGTAGATGTAACTGTCCAAACAGGTCATCTGTTTTGTGCTCATCTGATCTGAATCCCATATTTACTAGTTCAATGAACCACACTGACCAGTGCCTCTGACTGCATCTGCCATAGTAAACTGAAATGAACTGGTGTGTGAGTCCCATCAGTGGTAAACGGGCATAGCTGAGTGCCCACACAGTTTTCATGCATGTACCTGGACATGTTTCAAAAATTAAGGCTAGCAATGAATCTTTCTCAAGAGATAGGTTTGATGCAGACATCTTGTTGTGGAAGTGACAAAGAGGGTGAAGCGATTTCAGCAGAACAAGTGAGAGCTGTGTAGTGTCAGCCTGCCTCAAAGCTAGTGTGATAGCACAGGCCATTTAATTTACACATATATTGTGGTTTAACCCCACACAGCATCTCAGCCCCACACAGCTGCTTGCTTACTTCCCCTTTAGTGGGACAGGGGAGAAATTTAGAAGAGTTATAGTGAGAAAACTCATGGATTGAGATAGACAATTTAGTAGGTAAAGCAAGTGTTGTGTACACATGAGGAGCAAACCAAGGAATTATTTCACCACTCACCATTGGCAGGCAGGTGTTCAGCTTCAGCTGTCTCCAGGATGGCTGGGCTTCAACAGATGTAACCACTACTTGAACAGGCAAACAACATCACTCTTCTTTCTTCTCGTCTTAGCTTTATATGCTGAGCATGAAGTCATGGGGTATGGGATATCGCTTTTGCTGTCAGCTGTCCCAGCTGTGTCCCCTCTTTTCTTCTTAAGCACCCCTATCGTACTCACAAGTGATGTGATATGAGAAATAGCTTGACTCTGTGTAAGAACTGTTCAGCCGTAACAAAAACATCTACGTAGTCATAGAATCCAAGAATGATTGGGGTTGAAAGATAATCTAGTCTAACTCCTAAGCAGTAAGTAGGGACATCCTTGACTAGATAGGTTGCTCAGAGCACAATCCAAGCTGACCTTGAATATTTTCAGGGTTGAGGCTTCTACCACCTCTCTGGATAACCTGGTCCCGTGTCTCACCATTCTCATTGTAAAACATTTCTCTCTCAGGTGTAGTCCATCACCCCTTGTCCTATTGCAATAGACCCTGCTAAGAAGACTGGCCCCATCTTACTTATAGGCCCCCTTCCCCCACCTCTCCTTTAAGTACTGGAAGACATCAGCAAGGTCTCAATAGAGCCAAAGTCTCAATAGAACTGGAGAGAGGTTCTCAGTAATAGAATGAAATCCTCTCTCATTCTGGCTGTTGTATTTGTTTCCAAGTTCTCCCTATTAGAGCCTGCACAAAACTGTGTGGTAGTTCTTCCTCTGCTATACATTATTGTAATATCTTTGAAGTTAATTGAGTGACGACACTTTGTAGAAACTGATAAAACTCATACACTGCTCTGCTTTTTTTCTCTGGCACCCACTAGGAGGATACCCCTGTTCATCCTCACTCTCTAATACATACCAAGCTTTCTGGAGATGTATTCATGATCTAACTCAGAACATCCAGATGTGTTTTTAAAATAAAAGCTGTAAAGCATTCACCTTTCTGCATGGACTCGTAAGCAACTTTCCTTATGTGATCTGTTTCCTTTTCATTAAATGAGTTTTGTCACCAGGAACTTTTCTGTAGCTGCATCTATTTTTTGGTTATTTCGGCAGTCTTTCTGCTTTGCCTGTTTTTAATTTTTTTTTAATCCACTGGTATCACTTAAGATGAGGAATAGATTTCGTTCTTTAAAACAAATTTAATTATTATTCCAATTAAGAGAGTGATGGGACTCCCAGATCAGGACTTGCTTGATGCACTCATTTCTGCCAGGGTGGATTACAGTTGTGTTTGTTGACTGTCACACATTTTAGTGATATTAGTGAACAGTTTTTGGATAGGTGTTATGCTATTCACTCCTTATAAACTCTAAAAAGTTGCATAGTATGCTCTTATTTTATTGTGTAGTGTCATAGCTTGTCTTTGTTTTCTTGATGATTTCTCCTGTATTTTAGTCTTGAAAATACTGCATACAGTTTGCATGGCCTCTTGCAAACCTCTCCTACACAATACGTTAAAAAATAGGAAGTAGGTCTCAAATAAGAGTTATGGCGATGATGACACCAAAGATTTTTATGTTTTTGAAGGCATCTTATTTATTTAAATTAAAGTACATTTTGTAAACAGGAGCTTTCTCAAATGGATACAAAAATGTTAGTCAATTTGCACACTACAGCAAATTATTTTTTTCTTGAATGAGAGATGTAATGAAAGACTTGAGGTATGTTTTTTGCAGTTACATGGGTGAAGTCAAATCTGTTTTCCCATTAGTGCTGGATATGCAAAAAATGGTAGGTAAGGTTTTTGGATATGTTAGAATAAAACAGAAGCATAAGGCATTGGTGTCTTAAAACTGTTTTCATGAGAGCCTGTGTATTCTTTTACCCTGAAAGTACAAAATCCCCCAAAATTACATTACTGTTTTCCATGTGTTTTCATTACCAGACCTTGGCATGAAATTGAGTATACATAGGGGACCTCAGAGGGCCTCCCTTAGAGCAAGTAGGTCAGTTCTGAAAGCTGATTTTCATGTTAGGCAGTGAAGAAGTATAGTCTGTGGACACTGGAAACTCTCACTTCTATGTTTGCAAATCTGAAGATGAGTTTCATCATAACCAGCATGTATGTGGATGTGAAGAATAGGAGGGCAGTGGCCTTCCCACCTTTTGTGTTCTGGCCTCTAAGCCTTGAGTTATTCAGCTATAAGAGATGCTCAGCCCATGCTGAGCAGCTACCACTCCAGATGGTCTGTGGGTCTCAGGAGTGTGCAGTGGCATGTGTCAGAAGGCAAATCAAAGCTTAGGTCCATAGATTCATTAGGCTTTGCTGTATAGTAAGGCTTCCCTGATTGAGCTACAGCCGCTGCATGTATGAGGCACCTCCTGGAAGGGTTCAGGCAAAGAAATAGTTATCACAGGAGCTAAAGATTGTTATTGTTAGTAACTATAGTCTAGAGTTTTTGTCTTTGTTTTGTTTACAATTTCACTTCTTTTTTCCCATGAGATAATTTTAAGTCTTGCTAAATAATCTTGGACAAGTAGTCAGCTTGTTCTTTTGGGGCAAAATGAACTGGGCTAAGGCTGCTAAGGCTCAGGCAAAGGAAATGCAAAGGACTGGGGAAGGTAAGGGAGGCATATGCCTTTTTCTTGCCAGTATGCCACAGGCCATTGTGGATGGCTGTGTTGTCAGCTGTCAGTTATGGGGCTTTTAGTGCTGACTTTGGAAGAGGAGACAGAAGGGAAGACCTCTGCTTCCAAGTAGCAGCTAGTACCTCTCATGCTATCCAGACCCCTCAGGAGGTTGTTTTTCTGTCCTGAAGATACAGAACAAGAAGTTTTGAAAAATTAATTTACTCTTCAGCTTTGTTTGTAGAGGAAAAAAATAAAACAACAAAAGTTCATCTGGAGTTTAATGAGATTTGCCTGGATTGATTTTTACTTTTTAAGGAGTTTTGCTGAAGGAACTTTAATGTGATTTAGTAGTATCTTAAGTATCTGATTCTACATTTGAATTTCTAAGGTAGCATTCATTTCACCTGACTCTTAAGTATTTACATCATAGGTGTCTATGTTAAAGGTAGCTATCCCCAGACTCCCTTTACAGAAAATGGAGAGAAGCAAGCCGTTTCAGGATATGATTCATCTGACCTATTTAAGGCGTCTGTTTTCAGATTAAGTGAATAGCATCCTATTCACTCAGTAGCACTTTATTTCCACATTGACTATATATGGACTCAACACTATTTGCTGAGATTCATTTAGGCAGTTGAATCTTACTCATGTTGAGTCAAATAAGCATGCAAGGAAATTTCAGGAAGCAGCACTTATGAAATGCTCGGAAGTATGTTGGTGTTTTTGTAGAATTTTACTTGAGTAACATAAACCTCTTTTAGGGTTTTCCGGTAAAAATTGGTGATGTATTAAGTATACAGGCAAGTCTTAATCAGTCGTGATAACTGATGAGCAGGATAATGTGCACAAAATGAGTTCCTGTTTAAAGCAAATGGAAATACTGAAGTTTAATATCCTTTGAATTGTGTTCATTGTCTGACTTCATCCCCTCTTGCTTCATAGCATTCTTTTATTGTCCCACATAACAGCCCACATGGTATCAATGCTATTGCTACCTTGCAACTATGTGAGCATTGCCTGGCTAATACGCATGTACCAGCTGGGCACTTGGCTTCTGCCAGCTCTGGTGTCATAGGTGGCTTCTGCCTCAATGAAGACACTGTTGTGCATTTCTCTACTTGTTTTCTAATTTTAACAAATTAGGAATTCTTTTTCTGTTTTAAATAGGTCCTTGAGTGGGGGAGCTGCCAGACCCATAGACAATCTGATCGCACAAGTCAGATCTTAACATTCTCTGTTAAAAGTAATAATGAGCCATAAGTGTATTAGACTGCCAGGATATGTAGTGAAATTGCAGTTTCAGACAACTAATATCAATAGTGCTGAGGAATATGGAGTTGAGGTATCTGTCATGGTAGGCCAGAATAAGCTTATACATGTCCTGGCTTGCCCAGACATGTTTCTCTGCTCTCCGTCTCTCTGTTGTGAGGAGAAGCAACCACAGGAAGGAGGACAAAGAACCTGGAGTCACTGAGTCTAAGGACCCTGGCTTGCCTAGACATCTTTTGCTCCTGTTTACAGCCTGTGGTAAACAAGGTGCATACACTTGACTTGTGCCTGCCTCATGCAAGGCCTATGTTTTTCCAAGCTTGGGTTAAGCTTGGCTAACTGCCATTCTGATTGGCTATTCTGTATCCATAGGCCCATTATTCTCAGGCTGTATTGATTAAAAGAGATGAGCTGGTAACAAAATGTGCTCTGCCATTGTGTTCATGCTTGCTTGTTTGCATGCTGTTGCCTGCTGCCATTGCTCTGTGCTTCTGGCAGTGTAATGCCTCACTGCCTCAGTGCATCCTGCCATGCGATGCTAAACTATAAGCTAGCTCTGCCACAAAGTAGCAAATGCTGATACTCTGGGTTTGAACTGCCTGAAAACTGCCTTGCTCAAGTTTACTAGGAACCAGCTCTAAATGCCTCCACATGATAGGCCTGCATAGCCAGCATGACGTCTGTGACAAGACTGCACATCTGCCAAGATGTCCTGCCTACACCTGCCAAGACAAGGAACCCTGAAAGGGGCACCACAGATCATCCAGTGGGGCCAGAATAAGGTCAGAAATCATCTGCCTCCTTTCCCCAGCATGCTGTGAAGCCTGGGAAGAATCAGAAGCCTCAGCAGCAGACAAGGCATTGGCAGAACTCCCTGAAAGTCTCTGGGTGCTGTCTGAAGCTGTAGCTAGCCCTGAAAGTTGGGAAGTAATATTTTTAAGTAAATACTTAAAGTCTCTTATAATTCACCAATTGCCTTCTGCCTTAAAGTGGAAAGGTGCTTCCTGAGTCCATCTAGTGGATGAGCAGTATAAGTGACTGCAAGAACCTCTCTTCCAGTTCAATCAAGTTTAATGTTTATATTGTTGATAGCTATTTCTTAAATGTTCTAGATCCTATGTTATCATCTGTATAATGTTTCCATGACCACTGCAAAAGAACCTAATTATTATTAAAAAACAGTGGGAGGGGAGACTCCTAAATACCAAAATTAATAAACAAAATTAGTCTTGAAAAATATCCTGCAATCAATTAATTACCCCTACATTACAGTATCCTTAGATTAGTGTTTGTGTGAGAGATGTTTCTTTGTAACACACTGCCACAGGTATGCATCTATACTATTTGAAGATAGAGGCCAGTCTACAGAACTTGATTGGTTAGGTCTGCAGCATTACAAACCCTCAGCTGGAGAAGTGCAGGTTTTTCTAAGTGAGAAGTGATTTTGCTAGGTCTGAATTGTTACTGTGGATGCTTGTTGCCAGTAAAGAAGGCTGAGGCATGCACTCTGTTGATAGTGAGCAAATTAAATGCAACTGAAAGCGCACTCTCAGAAGGAACGTGTTGTTCATGTTGGTTCTGAGCCATGTGACAGCAACTCAAGCTAGGAATGAACAGTATCATACCTTGCAGGCTGCCTACAGCAGGCAAGAGACCTTATCTCTGTTTGGGAACAGTTACGCTATGGCTATTACCCATCTATGTGCTGGGGTTATCTCAGCAGGCAACAGGATTTCTGTCCATTGGACCCAAATTTACTCTGCTGTTTCATGCATTTTGTTTCATGCTGAGCAGATACATGGTCCTTTCTGATGCAAAACGTTTGGCAGGTCCTTGGGTGGATGTATAGACTCAACAGTATTAAAATTAAATAAGTTAGGTCAGCTTAAGGTGACTGAGTTGGGCTCCTGCTCTGTAATTCATGTTTCTCTTATGTGTCTATATGCTCAGTCATGCATGAATCCACTCTGCTCAGGCTATGAGCTGGTCATTCATGAGCAAGTTCAGGAAAAAAAAAAAAAACAAAAAAAAAACCACATAGCCATAATTACTATGATACAATATAGAGCTAATAAAGCTCTGCTGGAAATGGATATGAAGCCCAGTGCTGCGCTAATGACAACTTACGTGGCTATTGAGTAGAAGTTGGCTCAGACCTAATAATCAGAGCCAGCATTTTGGCAAAAACTTTATAGAGACCTCATGACATATTTTATCTGCAGTTTGTGTGAAGGAAGAGCTGACTGAGAAATTTAGTTAACTTTGAAGAAACACAGGATTTGGAAAACACCATTAAAGCTGATGATAATTGTGAACAGCAGTTCTTGAAATATGATCTTTAATACAGACCAGAGTACTGCTTGAAATGCACCTTTTAAAAGTGAGCTCTGTATCCAGATGCCTGAGAGAAGTCTCATGAGTGCTTCTACAGCTCTAATCAGGATGCTGTGCTTTTCAGGCCTTTTTTTCACTGATCTTGGCTTAAAAGGTCAGATATTTCATGTAACATTCATTACTTTGACCTAGCAGGCATCTGTAGACGCTACCCCTATATTTATTATTCTCTAAACCCTCAGAGTGAGGACTAGAAGCCTCCAAGTCCTGAGCTTTGAGTATTCTCATGGTTCAACAAAAAGATTGCCTATTGAAAATTATACAAACTGTATCTCAAGTGCATCAATAAGGCCATAGTGTACAGTTTGAACAGAAGAACAGGAACTGATAGCCAGCAGTAATTCATACACAACTAGAATATGTGAGTGCATAGTAGAAACATGGAATTTGGGATTTTGCATGACTTAAAAAAAAAAAATATTCATTTACAGAATATCAGTCCCTAAGCCTTAGTGAAGTGCTGTAAGGTACTGTAAGGCATTGGGCTGAATAAGAGCTCACATTAGACATTTTACTTTTATTTGTCTCCATAGAAACTGAATGTTCAAATGTGTTAAGTTATTTTTGTCTTTGGAGTCTTTGTGTGCCTCAGAATTTGGATGTGTGCTCAGAGGGAAAAGCTATGATGTCAGTTAAGTTATGTTGCCTTATGTAGCATCAGCGGTGAATGAGGTATTTTTGAATGACTGCAGCAAAAATAAATGCTAGAAAGAGATAAATTCAGAACTCTCTATTTCAAATAAACTAGCCCATCAACTTCCAGTATCTGTACAATGAAATATATCAGATTTAGGATTTCCAGAACCAGCATTTTTTTTGCTGTTGCACCTTTGAAATCTAGCTGAGATAAGGAAGATCATTGAAATATAGTTATCAATACGGCTGTGTGCAGTTTATTCTCCATTGGTACTTTGTTTCTCAGTAGAGACATAATTTTACTGAATCAAGGAAAAAACATCACTGCAGTTGAATTAAAATTCATTTTATTTAGCTTTTTAATATAGTGTTTAATAAAGGAAAACTCATCCAAAGTAGGAGAGCTCATAGAATGAAGAGCTTCAGAGAATGGCTCAGTAGTAGAGAGTTTCAGTATCAGGGCTTCATGAAATGGTTATTTTTAATCCTATGACCTAGGAGAGAAGCTGGTATTTATTTTTATTGGCTTTATTTGGATACAGATATTACCTGAAATTTGATTGCTGAATAGTGGAACTAAATTGGTAGATATTGGTGTTAAAGGATCATCACCTCTGGTCAATATTTATTCTGTTTTAAAATAAATATATTTTTATTGCATGAAGAGAAGGAGTGACAGTAAAACAAGAACAGTAACTATAAACAAAAACTGAAAGCAGTATGAGGCCACCTTCATTGTGTCATATAATAGCTTACTTTCATTTGTTGTTTTCTGTTTCAAGTCAGAGACAAAATAATGAGAAACCATGGGAAGTGCAGGATAGGTGACACCTAGAACATAGAGACAGAGAGAAGGAATGCCACAAGAGCCAGAAGATTGTCAATGTACAGCAGCGAACAAGCTTGATATTTATACAGCTGCTGTGACACAAACACAAGCACACATTGTATCTCCATAGCAAAGAACTTTGCTGCCTCCAAGCTACTGCACAGTAGAGTCTCTAATTTCTCTTCAAAGGCTTCAGGTTAGCTAAAGCTCAGCCACACATTTAGTTTGCAAGTAATAAAAATCCATGGGGTGCTAAAAAGGCAGTTTTAAGGAAAACACAGTAAGCAGACTTTCATGAAGAGGCACACTGGGAATCAGATCAGTCAGCAAAGGAGTATAGTAAACTTTTATGTTCCAAGTAACAGCATACTTTCAGAGATATGCCCTTTAATAATACTATACTGAAAAAGAAGCCATGTTTTATACACTAAATCCAGTTCTATAAGGTTATATTTCCTTAGGGTATACAAAAACATTTTTTAAGGACAAGTAAATTTGTTACCAAATGAACAGAAAGCGATTTATTAAATGTACTGAGCAAAAAGCATATGCTACAAATGGTGTGCAGAGGGTAGGCACTGAATCATATAAAACAGGCACTAGCAGATAGAAAATATCTGCCTTACGAGCACACTGTACTTTCATTGCTGCAGTGTCAGACTTGCAAAATTACTTCTTGCTTTATGAATCACAAATACACTGACTTATTTTTCTCGAAGTGAAGACTGAACTGGATGTGATACTATGCAAGAATACCCAAAAACAATTCTATTCATTCATAAAAGATGGAGATAGATTGATGTAGTATGCAACCAGGATAAAACTCTTGCAATCTTCAGTATAAGTGGGTTCCATGTTTTTATAAGTGAGTTGTTAAAATCTATAACAAATCAATATAAATTCTAAAGGGACCCTGCTGAACCCGCTAGTCCAAGTCCCACTCAAAGCAATGCCAATCTGAAGTTGGTCAGGGCATTGTAGTGTCAAGTTCTGAACATCTCCAATGACAGAGATATCTGTAGCCTTTCTAGAAAGCCTGCTCCAATGTTTGATAGCCCTCAAGGGTGTCTTGTTAAGTCACATTCAACCTCATATTCACTAGGAACCCTAAATCCTTTTTGGCAAAACTCTGTTGTAATGATTTGGCCACCAACCTCAGCTGTGGCAAGAGCTGGGGCAGAACTTGGCATTTATCTTGAACATCAAGAGTTTATTAATAGCCTGTTTCTCTAGCCTGTCAGGTCCTTCTAAATAACAGTCCTACTCTTCAATATACTGACATAATGCCCTAAACTGATACTATTGCTGATCATACATTCGGCCTCCTCCTCCAGACGGTGATGAAAGTGTTAAACAGGACTGAACCCAATTTTAACTTCTGGAAATATCACTAGCATCTGTCCACTGGCTAAGGACTTTATTAGTGACCACAACATTGCAAACCCAGCTCTCCATCTGATTTTTCTATCTAATGTAAGAACAGGTACTTCACCTATCCTAACCCATGGCTATGGATATATCAATAGAGGTTACATATGCTAATCATGCATTTGTATTATTCTCACTGAAAACTATGCTTCCAGGACATACAATACATAGTCAATACAATAGGATGTTTCTGACTGTGCAGCTGTTTTGATTTCAGTTCAAAGTAACTTTGGAATTGAGTATTTCACATACAGATGGTATCGCATTTCAGTACTGTTCTTCACTGGTAAGTGAATATTGGGAGGGCATCTCAAAGCACTTCGAAGAGAAAAAGGTTATCAGGAGTAGTCAGCATGGATTTACCAAGGGGAAGTTGTGCTTGACTAACCTGATAGCATTCTATGATTCCATAACCGAATGAGTAGATTCTGAGAGACCAGTGGATGTAGTCTACCTTGACCTTAGCAAGGCCTTTGAGAACATCTCCCTTGACGTTCTAGCGAGCAAGCTCAGGAAGTGTGTGATGGAAGACAGTGAGGAGGCTTAGGAACTGGTTACAAGATAGAGTTCAAAGAGTAATGATCAATGGTGATAGGTAGAGCTGTAACCAGTGGAGTGCCCCAGGGATCATTGCTGGGTCCAGTGCTGTTCAACATCTTCATCAATGACATTGATGAGGGGACAGAGCCTGCTCAGCAAGTTTGCTGATGACACCAAACTGGGAGGCTTGTGGAGCCATGCAGTGAGACCTGAGCAGACTGGAGAGCTGGGCACAGAGGAATGAAATTAAGTTCAACAAGGACAAGTGCAGAGTCCTGCACCTGGGAAGGAATAATAAACTCTACCAGCACAGGCTGGTAGCCCTGCAGAGAGGGACCTGAGAGTCGGGGTGGATAAGAAGTTGTGCTTGGGACAGCAGTGCAATGCGCCTTTGTGGCGAAGAAGGCCAATGGGATCCTGGGGTGTATTAAGAAGAGCGTGTCCAGTAGATCAAGGGATGTTCTCCTTCCCCTCTATTCTGCCCTGGTGAGACCCCCATCTTGAATACTGCTTTCAGTTTTGGGTTCCCCAGTTTAAGAGGGGCATGGATCTGCCGGAGAGGATCCTGTGGAGGGCTACGAGGATGATGAGGGGATTGGAAGGCATGACTGTGAGGCAAGGCTGAGGGACCTGGGGCTTTTTAGTCTGGGGAAGAGAAGACTGAGGGGATTTAATAAATATAAATATCTGAGGGCTGGGTGACAGGAGGGGGGGCACAGGCTCTTCTCACTTGTTCCCCGTGATAGGACAAGGAGCAATGGATGTAAGCTGCAGCACAGGAGGTTCCACCTCAGGCTCCCCAGAGCAGTTGTGGAGTCTCCTTCTCTGGAGACTTTCAAGGCCTCTCTGGATATGTTCCTCTGTGATCTGTGCTAGATTGTATGGTTCTGCTCTGTCAAGGGTGTTGGACTTGATCTCCTTGGGTCCCTTCCAACCCCTAACATCCTGTGATCCTGTGGTTTCTAGAAGCAGTATTATACGGATAAATTTCTTCAAGCTTAATCCAAAAAATGCTGAAACCAGTGAAAACAGTCCCATCAATATTTCTAGGTTTCAAATGAGACTCAGTGAACACCCAAACTAATGTTAAGCAAATGTACTTACATTTCTGAAACACTGATGAGAACAACAGCAGATTATTAAGGAATCATCTTAAGTATGAATTACTGTCAATTAAACCTTAACCTGGAACATTTTATTAGCTTTACAAGACTTCACTGCAAATAGTCATGATACTACTCATTGCATAAGGAATTCAGATAGAAGTGAGATGGTAAAACTTTTTAAAAATATTTTTGAAAATACACAGAATATTTAAAATACATGTTGTGAAAAATTGATTTGAGTTCTCATCCTGAAACATCCATACCTCTCTTAGTAGAGACAGAGTAGATATTATATTAGTATTCTGATAGAAACACCAAAGAAATATAAATACATGCATATGAAGATAAGCTGTGATGCTCCAAGAAATATTCAAGAACAGCAGTTTTGCTCTGCCTCTAGCTTAGCTGTTTTGGGGAGTGACTTTTCCTTTTCTCATCAAATTTGAAACTTGCTCACAGCAAATTTCAGTCCTATAGGATAATGTCTTTCATAAAGAATCTATAAAAACTTTATCATCTACATTTTAGAAGATATGTGCGTGTTCGCATTCACCTAGAAATTTGAAACTTTTCAAATACTAGAGGATTAGAGATAGTTTTGAAAGCTTTTTGAGTCACATCAGAACACTTGCTTTATGTGTTAAGGCAAATGTAATTTGGTTCCTAAAGCCATGATATATTTTGGAGAAGAGTTTGCATTAAAATTTCTTAAGAGATGTTCTAGCTGTAATCACCCTAACATGTATATAAACCCAAAAGAGATGCTAAGGGCTAAAATAATCCAGCCACCTTTTTTTGTAAAACAAAAGGACATTATCTAAGATAAAAGTACCTTGATTTTTTTCATTAGGTCTTATGTTTGCTTAAGATTCTTCTCACATTGTTACTTCTAATTGTCCTTCATAAAGCCTTTCATTAACAATGAGAATCCTAGTGCACTTTGTACAGGAGAGTGGAATACCTGAATGAAAGGTCAAAAGGGTAATTTCTCTAAAATACCTTTTGTAATAATTTGAAGTGAATCCTCATTCATTTGGTTAGCTCTATCCACCTTTCTGCGCCAGGAGGGAAGCCAAGTAAGTCAGGTGTAGATCATTCTATTACTATTGTCTACAAGCTACTTGTTTGTACATGGGATATTCTTACCCTAAAGCATCATGAGAACACACAGCAAGATCAGAGCAAGAATATAATGTATTTTGTTAATGCTAATACCTGTTTATTTTCAAAAGTTGCAGTTGGTCTTTCTTTGAAGTTAGAATCATAGAATCACAGCATGGTCTAGGTTGGAAGGGGCATCCAAAGGTCATTTAGTCCAACCTCCTCTGCAGTAAGCACGGGTATCCTCAACTAGATCAGGCTGCCCAGTTGAGCCTCACCTTGAATAGCTCCAGGCATGAGGCCCCAACCACCTCCCCGGGCAACCTGTTCCAGTGGTGCCACCGCCCTCATTCTGAAGAACTTGCTCCTAACATACAATCTAAGTCTGCTTTTGTTTAGTTTGAAGCCATTGGCCCTCATTCTATCACTATAAGCCTTCATAAGCAGTACTGTCAAGGCTGAGATAGTAGTGATGGGAGATAATGCTTTCTTGGAGAAAGTCTGCATTACATGTAGGTTATTGTAACTGCACTGGGTTGGGGGAGTTTAGGATCAAGTACACACTGCAGCTTGACTACTGACGTGAACCAATAAGAAGAGCATTATATGGTCACAAGAAAGAGGTACCTCTCCTTCCTCTCTGCTTCCAGTCAGAAAAGGAAAGCTCAGTAACTGTAGTACAAAATAGCCTATGAATATAATCAGTGCTATAACATGCCTAACATTCCTGATTTTACTTTGGGAGAGTTCTCACACCTATTTCTTGGGTTTTTAAAAACAGGAATTGCATTTCTGTTGCTGCTGGTAGTAGATTGCAGTAGCTCTGCATGACTACATTGCTCATATTTGGTGATGGAAAAAATAATGGAGGTGGGGGCAATTATATTTTCATAATCTGGTGACTTCTATATATTGAGCTAGACCAAATCCGGACATTTCTGTGTCATGAACACAAAATAGATAAGTTTTATGTCCAACATATTTTCAGTTGTACAAAGGTACCTTAAAAAAATACATTGTACATGAGTCTTTTAGGATATTGGTTAGATTTTTAGTTCAAGTAATACCTCTGCAAATCTGTCATCTTAAAATCAGATTAAATGTCTTTGTATTGCTGAGGTAGTAGGAAGTGTATCCTCACACATCTTTTGAAGCTGCTATTCATGAACTATCACTTACTTCCAGCACTGCAGTAGAGAAAGGAAGTGTGGCATATTTGTGTTTTGTAGTTCTTAATGTGCTTTATACATGTATTATTAATAACAAGACAGGAAAAAAATCAAGATATTTGTTTTAGGCAAGTATACTCCTTTGCTTTAGTCTGTCATGGCTGCTTTAACTTTTTTAGATTACAGATTTTCTTTGAAGTCTGAACATAAACTGAATACATGTTATTAAAACCCTGACAGATCATACAAGAGCCGATCCTGATTATGAACATCTCTTAAAAACTGAAGTATTGCAACTGCTCAGAATTAAATGGGGAATCACATTAAAAGAGCAAAGTGAAAGAGATTTTTTTAGAAACATGAAGTCTAGTTTGAATTTCTCCAGTCTCATGCTTCTTGATTTCTTTCTCTTTCAAAATGAAATAAATTCCGAATTTGTCCTGAATTATTTGTCATCATGTTGCAGTTTGGATTTCAACTAGCTTTCCAGATATGCCAGATGTTCCTCACTATCTGGGCTTTGGTTTAGAGTAGGGAACCGAAATTAAATCTCTTTATGTGTGTTTCATTAAGACCAATGTGTGGGGTTTCCATTCACTTCAGTGAAAGAGATTTTACAGTTTGTCCTCCTGAGTGTTTTGTGCAGCATGATCCTGATGGTAAGTTATAAAAGTAATTGCCAATAACCTGTTCTTAAGCATTTTTCCTGGAATTCAGAAGATAGATTCTCCCTTCTCCCCCCTCTTTTTTTTAGTCTTTTTGTATAGTATATGTATAAGGAGTAAATAAATACAGATGTAGAGTGTAGATACTTTTCTCAATTGCTGTAGCAGTCAAGGAGTCACAGAATTTATGAGTCATCTTTCCTAAGATTTTGCTTAATCAATATTTTTACTACTTTTGAAATAAATCCTAAGAAATCATATTTAAAATATAGTGAAAACATCTCAGGATGAACCCAGATGCTGTGACACACCAGCCTCAAGATCTCTGCTTCTCCACCTTTTTCACTGATTATCTTAAATAGGCAATACTTTCTAGTTTGAGCTGGCAGCCAGCTTTTAATCAATGATGTCGATATAGTACTTGTTCCTGTCTTCTCATTTCCCCACCAATTTCTTATGTGACATCCTATCAAATGCCTGTGTGAGAAGTACAGGGAGATTGCTTTCATCACCTTTATGTCCTGTTTCCTTGGTCAGTCTTTCAGAAAACTTACTTGGATTTGTTTGGCAAATAAATATTAGTTGGAGATAGGGATTTTATTTTCTGTCAGTTCTTCTCTAAGAAATACACCCTGTGTTCCTTAATGATTGATAGGAGCGTTTTGCCTAGAGCATAGATTAGTCTAAGGAGATGCATTTTTCACACCTGCTCATTTCTTGACTAGAGTGGATAATTTATTTAGCCCTTCACAGTTTTCTAGCCTTTTAACAGTGCAAACTGCAGAAATATAGTCTAATTCTGTCAGCCTAGGCAGATGCCACTCTGTTATCAGGGAGAAGGGCAAAATTAAAAAAAAAAAAAAATTTAAATCTTCTCAAATCTACTGATGTTCTTTTAAACTCACATATCACCTGCTGTAGCAGCTTGTACAGAGAAAGTCTAGAAACGTTCTGTTTGCAGTTTCAACCAGTTAACTCTGTTTTGCAGCTGGTTACACACTGTTGGGCTTTGTAAGCATAGTGGGGAGAAATCGAATGTTAGGCTCTATTTCTGAAAGGTTAAAGTAAGTGATGAAAACTGAAATTGGAGCTATTTCATGGAGTGGTGATTTTTACTGTCAATATCCTGCATGGCACTAAATGTAGAGACAGACTCCTGAATGGCAGTCTCCAGCAGGAGATCAGCCAGCTTTACTCCACAGGTGGTGGGCATAACCTTCCAGTTCTCTGTGCTTGAAACATGAGGAAATCAGGAAAGGGTATCTGTTGGGGAGTTCAGAGTGGGCATGGAAAGACCATTGATGGTATTAACCAGGTTCCAGCTGCTGAGGGTTAGGATTCCCATGTTGCGTGACAGGACTTTTTTCTGCACCCTGTGCTGCCATAGTGAGCTATCATGAGTGTCTCTAAAATATCAATCTCTAGTCAAAATTCAAACAGAAATCAGCTTCCCGTCCTGTGATTTTCAGCTAGTGGAAGAGCTCAGGAAGGATTCAGATGTACGTTTGTCCAGCAGTAAATTTTCAAAAACATTACCATGTTACCACAAAAGGAATTTACTGACCAACCAAGAAGCTACAAGTAAAGAGTACAAGATTGGGTAGGGGGTAATTAATTGATGCAAGATATGATATTTCAAAATTAATATTGTTTATTAATTTTCAATATTCAGAAGTCTTGCCACCCCAACTACTAATTTTAAAAACAACAGGTTCTTTTTATGGTTATGGAAACATTATGCAAATTAATATCTGGATCTAGAACAAATGACTAGCAACATAGAAACATATAAACCCAATTGAACTGGAAGAGAAGGTTCTTGCAGTCAATATACCACTTGCGCACTAGGTGGGCTTAAAGAAACTCCTTTCCACTTACAGTAGAAGGCAATTGGTAAATTACAAGAGGCTTTACGTATTTACTCAGAATATTATCTCCCAACTCGCAGGGCTAGCTTACAGCTTCAGAGAGTACGCAAATACTTCTAGGGAATTCTGTCGATGTCTTGTTGGCTGCTGAAACTTCTGATTCTTCAAGGCTTTGCAGGCTGATGGGGAAAGGGGCAGACGATCTCTGACATGGTCCTGGTTTCTCTGGATGATCTGTGTACCTCCAGGACTTCCCATCTTGGCAAGAGGCTTTCAGGTGTGGGTAGGATATCTTGCAATGTGCAGTCTCAGCATGGATGTCATGCTGGCTAAGCAGGCCTATTGCATGGAGGCATTTAAACCCAATTCCTGGTAAACTTGAGACAGGCAGTTTCCAGGCATTTCAGGATGCAATAAGGCAGTGAGGCATAGCACTGCCAGAGTGGTAGGCGGCAGCAAGCAAGCAGGAAGCATGGATACAACAGCAGAGCATGTTGTATTAAGTGCTCATCTCCTTTTATCAGTGTAGCCTGAGACTAATGAGCCTTTGGACACAGATAGCCAATCAGAATGGCAGTTAGCCAAGCTTGACCATATTGGGTGAAGCCACAGGCTTGCTTTACCCAAATTTGGGAAAGACATAGGCCTTGCACAAGGCAGACACAAGCCAAGCATTTACCACAGGCTGTGAACAGGAGCAAAACAAGTCTGGGCAAGCCAGAGTCCTTAGAATCAGTGGCTCCAGGTTCTTTGTCCTCTTTCCCATGGTTGCTTCTCCACACAACAGAAAGAGAGAGAGCAGATAAACATGTCTGGGCAAGCCAGGACATGTTCAGGCCTATTTTTGTCTATTCAGACCTACCATGACAAAGATGCTGGATAATTTCTAGACCTTTCTTGGCAGCTGATTCTACTGATGCGTATCTTTAAAGCTGTCTGAATCTTGTGTCTAATTTCTAAAACCTAGATCATACCAAGTGACACAGTATTATAAATTATTAGTATGCATTAAGTGGATTTCTTTCCTTTTGCAGTCCCCAGTATCATTATATCTGACATGTTGTTGAGTAATCCTCTCACTGTCTTTCCTCTGATATATATTTGCTGCAGTCTTGGAAGACTCCTGCTCAAATGTTTGGAAAGTTCAATGTTAAATTTTCTAGTGCAGAATTTCTGTGCCACTCTCCCACGCAAGGACAACAGGCCTTATGGCCTTCTTAAGAAGGATCTCATAACAATAAAGGCTTGGTATTACTTCTTTGACATAATGCGAATACATGCATTGCACTAATGAAAGGTATTACTTCAAAATGAATTCTATAATACAGTTCAAGTGTCTGGGTCATTAAATAACTCTGTGTAGAGCAGCCAGTCAGAGCCAATCAATTAATTTTCATCCCTTTACAACCAAGAAAATTATATTTTTCTATTATTTTGTCCTTTGATTATTTCTCTATTTCATCCTGTAAAGAAAGAAAAAAAAATATTATTTCTTACATTTGAATTCAAATACAGATATGATCTGGCTTAATTAATCATCAATGCATATGTCTTGAGTGTATAATACCTATCAAAGCAATTAAAAGATAGGTAGCACCGTCAAAGCAAGCTGGCAGTATAGAATGGATGGAAAATAAGAATAAAGACATTGTGCTTGATCTGCAGAGCTCCCATGACTGTTGTGAGTGTCTGTTTTCCCAGGCAGCAGGAAACACACAAAGCAGTGCATAAGGTACAATAGATGAGTCTGCCAAACGACAGAAGCAGAGTTTTAAGATCTCTGTTTGTACAGGAATATAGTATACTGGGTATGTGCTTTGATTTAAATTATTTTTTACGAAGGAAATAAATATGGAAAATTTCTCCTTGCTATATAAAAGAATGCAAATTTTAATATCCAGACAGATCAAAGTCTACTTTCTCTGCCTACATCCCCAGCTTGTTCACAAACCATATGATTAAAAAAAATAAATTACTTTGTCTTTCTACTCTTTTCACTTAGTGAGGGTGGCACAAATAAAGATTTACTTTCCACATGGGTTTTAGTTTCAAGCAATGATCATTTAAAAAGCTTCAAGAACTTGAGGAGAGGGGGTAAAATAGTGACAAAGAGATTCATTATCCCAGGCATTTTATTTTGTTATTACTATGATTTTGATTAACAATTGCACAATGCTTTGGTGCCAATAGATTTGGCAAGTCTAAAAAGAAAATGACCTTTACATATTTGTATGTTTCTCCTCTGATGCTTTAGCATGGCAAGATTTACTGTAATGCTGAAGCATAAAATTCAGTAGCATCTTTTATTACTAATTAATCGTAGATGTTGCAATGCAGATTCTGTCCTTTTCATGGATGCAGGAAGGATCCTATGTGATTCTGACTGCTGTATAAATAAATAAATAAAATTAAAAGATCATGCTCTGCTCAGTCCCAAAAGTCTTATTGAAATGGCATATTTAAGAGCACTGACATAAGGTGTCTTTGTATCAGGTTAAAAAAATAAATTATGATTTAATTGAGGTGAGCGTTAATTCTGCTTCAGTAGACATTTGAGACATGAGTCTCAAAGGAAATACAATACCCTCCAACAAAGAGAATCAGCTTCAAATGAGGCTCAGCTTTCTCCTATGCTTCTCAAAATCTGCCTATGCTTAAATACAGCCCCAGGTTCATGGTATCCAGTGTGCTAGCAGATTTTACGTACTGCAGCACATTGCCATTCAGAAATAAATTAAATAAATAAAGTGCAAACTCAAGCTTCTCTCCATGGCAACTACTGCATTGTTTGAGCTTTGTGTCACTTCCCCAGCAACTGCACATGGGAAAACATGCCAGTAGCCAGGGAAAGATAATAGAGATATTTATAAAATTTGCCCAGACTGTCAGGCATGGATTTTGATAGACTTTTAGGGCTGTATTTTTAAACTTTGTTCGACCTATTCTAGTTTTTCCTCACTGTAGCATGAGAGGCAGGAGATGGGTGACTAATGGGCTAAATCCTGGATGATACACACCCTTCGTCCCAGCAGTGGCCTCATGGACAGCCTTGCACCACTGCATGTCTCATAGGCAGGAAGACAGGAGGAAGGGCAGGCCTGTCTAGGATCTTTCCAGAGCTGTCAGCACTGGGTCACTGCAGCAGTTCTTTCCAAACACAAAGGTAGCTCCACTTAAAAACAAGCTATGGTAGCCAGGTGATAAAGCAGGCTGTTGACAACAAGTAACACAAATTCCTCAACTATATTCAGCCCTGCAAAAGTTGTCAGTTGTACATACTTAATCTCTTTCACTGAATCCATTTCAGTAAGTAGAATGTGCCACAATAATTGGCTAACCTGTCCTCTCTCAGGACAGCGTTATCTCATGAAAAATACCCCAAATAAAGGGCCAGGTGTTGCCTTGTCAGTTGGCAAGGCTTCAGCCCATCCCAGTGAGTGTGCCAGTACTTAAATCTAGTGGAGGAAAGTGGATCAGTATTTACAGACCTGACCCAAATCCTCTTTATGAGTTTTCAGATAGAAACATTGGAAGCAGGTAGACATCACAATGGCATGAAAGAAAGCTGCACCTTTTTACAGCTTCTCACCTTAAGCAGAGACATTAAAGCATGGCTGACAGAATAAGCATCAGTAACAGCCAGGCTTGTTCGTCATTCTTTCACATTGATTTGGCTAGACGTAGGTTGGCAGGCCTCTAGCAAACTTTTTGTCTTACTGCAGAAATGTGATTCTTAGAGTGTTTCTGATATTTTTCCTGCTTAATAAATTTCATACGGGTATTAAATACAGCAATGGCTCTTGCAGGAGCAGAGAACAAATCTCATGACCTGCAACTTCACCATATGGAGACCCTCTGGCTCTAATGGGTTTCTCTGCTAAAGCATTCTGTGTACTCCTCACAATTAGGTTTTTGGTACTCAGTACCATGTGAGAGATGGAAACTCTCTACAGATCTTATAAATTAGAAAAGAATAGAATAGAAAAGAGAAGAATAAGTGAGGTTGGAAGAGACCTCCAAGATCATCCAGTCCAACCTATCACCCAGCTCTAGCCAATGGCACTAAGTGCTCCATTCAATCTTTTGTTGAACACCTCCAGGGATGGCAACTCCACTGCCTCCCTGAGCAGCCCATTCCAATGGAAAATCACTCTCTCTGTTAAGAAATTCTTCCTAATATCCAGCCTATACCTCCCCTGGCACAGCTTGAGAATGTGGCCCCTTGTTCTGTTGCTGGTTGCCTGGGAAAAGAGAACAAGCCCCACCTGGCTACAATCTCCCTTTAGGTAGTTGTAGGCAGCAATGAGGTCATCCCTAAGCCTCCTTTTCTCCAGGCTGAACAACCCCAGCTCCCTCAGTCTCTCTTCATAGGGCTTGTGCTCCAAGCCCCGCACCAGCTTCGTCACCCTTCTCTGGACATGTTCCAGTACCTCAACATCTCTCTTGAATTGAGGGGCCCAGAACTGAACACAGTACTCAAGATGTGGCCCGACCAGTGCCAAGTGCAGGGGAAGGATGACCTCTGTTGTCCTGCTGGCCACACTATTCCTGATCCAGGCCAGGATGCCATTGTCTCTCTTGGCCACCTGGGCAGATCACTGACTCATGTTCAGCCTGCCATCTACCAGCAGCCCCAGGGCTCTTTCTGCCTGGCTGCTCTCCAACCACTTTGTTCCCAGCCTGTAGGATCATTGAGGTTGGAAAATAGTCCAACTATCAAGCCAGCATCACTGTGGCCATTAAACCATATGCTAAAGTGCCATGTCTACACATTTTTTGACCACAGGGATGGTGACTCCTCAGCCTCCCTGGGCAGCCTGTTCCAATGCCTGACCAAATGTACACTGAGCAAGCATATGTAAGTGTATAAAGTGTGCACTCCAGAACTGTATCTATATGCACTCTTCCTTAGCCCATTTCCAATCCAAACCATAAAAAGATTTTCAGATGTATTTGTTTTAAATCAAATTTATGATATACATAAAATATGAAGACCATTCTCTATTAGGGAAACATTTTTTTACACTTTGCAAATGTGCTACAGAGAGAATTGCTAAATTTCCAGCACTGTGGCAACTGGCAGCCATTACTAATCCATATTGGTAAATAGGTGTCTATTGAGAGAATTAATGCAGGGATGAGGATAAAAAACTTCTTCCTTGTTAGGGATGAATTGACTGTAAATGTCTTTGCAGAATACTTTCTTATCAGATCAGTGGGTCAATTTGCCAGGTGAATGACCTTGTCACTGGATTAGAGAGATACATTCTACATGGGTCACTGGATACTTAATTATTTAAACAAGATGGAATAGCTCCAACTGGAGAGAAAATAACATTAGCCTTGTGGTGATGGTACTCGGATGTCATTGAGAGAGGTAGATTCAAGTCCCTGTGTCAAAGCAAGTGAGATATCTGATCATTTGCCTTTTGGTTGTTCTTTAGTAGCAGTGTTTACATCTCATCTTCTTCATGAAAAATGTTGAAATGTCTTGATTTTGCTCCATTGAAGATTAAAGTTAAGACCTAAGCCTCATTTAAAAAATATTATTTGTGAGGAAGAAGAGGCTGACTAGCTGGACTTCCCGATTAATAATTTAGAAACATTTTAGGCATTTTTTTTTCTAACCAATATGCAAAATTTGTTGGATTTAGTCAATTGAATTTATTAAGGGAGTGTAAATATGTGCATGTGTGATTGGGAGAATGAGGGTGAAAAAGAGAAGAGAAAAATGTCATGAGAAGAGCAGTGAGAAACAGCATATTACTTGGTGATGCCATCCAGCAACTGCTTTGGAATTTTTCCTTTTTCAGTTTAGAGGAACATTCTCATCACTGCAGATTTGCTACTGACAAACACTGAATGCCATTCCTCTTTTACTATGCCTTGTATGAGACATGCTGTCTTCTAGGTGATCTGCTGCACTTGAGTCAGACAAGGTCTGTGGGATTCCTGCAGACTCAGCTGAAGTGGCAACCTGCTTGGGAGTGCGAAGGAAATGGTTGAAAGCAGTACTTGAACATCTTTCTGTTATCACTGAGGATTATTCAAATGTATCTTCAGAGTTTCAGATCATGGCTGTGTGGTACATGGCAATTAGGTATATGTGTCATTCTTAATACAGAGATTTTAGAAAGCTGTGCTATGTTAGGCTATTTAGGCTGCCTATTTTATAGACTGGCTATGACATCTCTGCTGTAGCATAATTCTTGAAAGTTTTTCTAACATAATTTCATGGAGGGGACAAAAATGGATGCTACATAGTCAGGGTGGAGCTTTAGAAATGTGGGCAAGAACAGGCTCAAGGTGTGGAAACATTTATTTGATTAGTGAGAGGACCATATGCCACTCACTGGCTTCAGTAAAAGCTGTATTTTTATGTCCAAAGGTAGATTTGAGCCTTCAAGACAGTTTTATGTCTGTGATCCTCATATGGTCCCTGAAAGTGGTTGTAATGGGTGTTTTACAGAGATGTGTGTAAAAGCACAAAATCACTTCAAAGGATAGCTGCTCTTTGAAGTAGTCAGCCAAGACTAATCATCTTATCAAAATTTAAAGTGACATATTGAAGTAGTCATTTGGATGCCATAGCCAGATAATAAATGTTCGGAATGAGACTCACTTACTTGGTATGTCTTTGCTCTTCTAATGCCTCTGCAAATCATGTGCACTGATTTCTGAGACATCTTTAAATGAGTTTTTTAAGTACTGGTTGCAGAGCAACGATTGCAGACTACAGCTTTGTGTGGCTTACTCAATACACTTGTGTAAAGGGTTAACACCTCCTGGGGAGTGGTCTGAATCTGACCCTAGGTCCTCCTGATTCCTGGGGCAGTCTGAACTCAATCCCAAGTCATCCTGATTCCTCCGTGGGGGTGGTCTGAACCCGACCCCAGGTGCAGTGGCTAGCCCACTCCCACTTCCTGTCTTCCACTTTCTGTCTCTCTGCCTGCCTCACCAGCCAGCTGCATCCTGCTTCCTGCATCTCCTGTTTGGCCACATGTCTCTAGCCAAACATGTGGTGGGAGCATCGACCTCCATCCACTTCCATCCAGTCTGGTTGTATATGTATTTTGTATTTTGTTTCCCTTCCCTATATTTTTGTAGCTCCCCTTCCCTAAATTACGTTTTTGTTTATTGTTAAAGTTTTTTTTCTTTTAAATTCCAAATCGAATTGAGACTATTCTTGGGTGTTTTACCCCTTTTCATTCTCTACATCTAATTCCTTTCTTTTCCAAAGTCGTGAGAGGGATCCTATTATTGTATTGTCCTATTACACTTTGGGCTCTAGGAAATTTAACTAGAACCAATACAACTTGTTTATTTGGACCCTGTGTTCTGTGTTTGGCATCTGAAGGAAAACATCTGGAAACACCACTGTAGAGGAGTTTCACAGACTGCAATATGATCAGAAACTATGTGAAGCTGAGTGAGCCAGCTGATGTAGAATCTAAACCACTATTTACTAGACAGTCACAAGATTGCTGCTCCAGGGCAAATGAAAGCTGTTTGAATATGGCTAACAGCAAGCTGACCCTAAGCTAATGCAGCCTCCCTCACAATGGGCTTATTAGCTCACTCATCACCATGCTAATCACTTTTCATATCTTACAAGCATAAGCTGTGCAGGATGAACAAGTGAACACATATCTGCTTATAAATAACCATTCATACATTGAATGAGCCAAATTGCTGTGGTGGAAGTGCAAGTGAGACAGACATTTCTTGAGCCTAACTGTCTCCTCTGGTTTTTCTGTGAAAGGCTGAATGCTATGAGTCTCAGATGGGATATGAAAGGGATTTGGGACACCAAATTAACTTAACTGATTTTTCCCTCTGCTTCTGTTTCATCTCAAAGGAAAGCATCCCAAATCTCAGTTTCCTACTTGGCATAAAAAAGCAACAGTAAATCCTCTTCTATGACTTGTCTGTTGAAACAGAGAAATAACTAGAGACTGTTTGTAATCTGTGAAGAGCAACCAGCTCACTGCTTCTGTCTTTAACAGGAAATTATTTGAATAGTGCATGAATCAGGGATCCAGGGGACCTAGTTATTAAAGTGGTCTGTGGCACAACTTCTGTCTAAAAAAGACCCTTACTTTAATGTTTCCAAGTTCATAAGTGGTGAATAATGATGATATGATGTATTGATGCACTGGTAAGGAGAGAGGTGCATATTAGAGAGGTATTATAATAATAATTACTTATTTTTCGGTTCACTGAACAATAGTTGTTGGGTAATATTTAATGCCTATACATAGTAAGGAAATTTTATAGGTATCTTGAGAGGGCTGCTCAGTGCAGAACGTTAGACTTTGAGGGAGTAGACTAAAAAGGTGAAAAAATGCTTACCTTGTGCCACATGAGGGGGCTTAGGTGCTTCCTACTCACTACTTAGTACAGTATGTTCAAAATGAACAAAATTAGTGACAAAATGTTTGATTCTGAGGGAACACTGGAGGTGTTATATTCAATCTCTTGATTAATTAAGACCAAGGACGTGAGAAACACCTATATTTAAATTTAGCAAAATTTGCTAATTTTGAAAGTGAGAGATTTTAATATTTTTAAATGCATGGACAGATTATTTTCTATTTCTCAAAGTCTGGTTGGATGGGGCTTTGAGCAACATAATCTAGTGAAAGATGTCTCTGCCTTTGACAGGAGGTTAGACCAAATGGTCCTCAAAGGTCACTTCCAACCCAAACCATTCTATGATTCCATGAACACTAGAGATAGTAACGTAATGTGGATCTGAGGTGTACACTTCTGGACTCTGAAGCAGAAAGGTAGATATTAAACAGACAGTTACCATTTATATTATGTATGTATTTAGTCAGAACAAATGTGAGAATCTACCTCTTCTTGTAAATCTGGCCCTGGAAGTGAATTCTCTAAGTTTGAAATTGGAAGTCTTTGTCAAAATTCTTGCTTAAATTCTGGTATCTCACATCTATACTGGTGCCAGAACAAGGATGATAACCTAATTTCTTTTCAGAATCATCAGTTATGAGCAAATGTGAACTTACCCAAAGTAATGCAAGTGTATATACAGCTGTTCACAGAGATGAAGCAGATAGTAATTAATGCTTGTAAAAAAGGAGACTATCGCACTGAATATTTGAAATCCTTTTCATCTCTGCAGCTTTCAGTCTTGCATTTCTATTAGAGAAGAAAAGGCAAGAAAGAAAACCATTGAAGGATGCATTTTGAAACACTGTGTAATTTAATGCAGATTGCCTTTCTCTATATGTTAATGAAGTTTTTCCCATGCCAAAACCAATTTTTTTTTTAGGTGATAGCGAAGAAGAAAATCTGATAAATTAAGGTTGGGAGGGAGGAGGGAGAACTGCTTGATTTCTTCAGCAATAGTTTGGTAACAGCTCTAACACAGCTGAGTTCTCCTAAGTGTAGTGGGGAAAATCTGCACTGTTAATGGTAGATTATTTATCCTACGATATTCTCCAGGCTCTGAATATTGTCGAAGTGATTTGTGCCAAGCATAATAAAACACCAGGATTCTCATTATAGAAAGCATAAATTGCTGAAGGCAAATAAATTATGATGGAAACCGTCAATGTGATAATTGTGCAGTCTTGTCACCAAATCGCATAAAATATGTGTATTTATGAATATGCTAACTCTCTAGACCATTTACTGGTAGAGTAATTAAAGGAGGGAGCACTGGACATATGTTATTCTTACCATCTTTATTTTATTATTGTTATTGCTGCATAGAGATCACACATTACAATATAGTTGAAAAGTATTATAAATAGGTCAGAATGCCACTATTTGCCCACTTGTAGTCAGGCGCTTGTAATAATATCATTTTAGGAATTACAAAATCATTTGAGCAATGTATTAAATTGCAGTTCAAGGGGAATGCAAATCAGTCAGTGTAAATTGGGCCTTTGTTATAAATACAAAATCAGCTGGCTTTACAACAGAATCACATACTTGTCAGATAAATCTTTTAAATGCTTGGGATGATAGTCATCAAAGAAATGCTGGCTACGGTCATTGTAGCACTTTAATAGTAACAAGTAGCTGGCTTTCACACACTGAATTAGAAAATGTTTATTATTAAAATAATTATATTTAGGTATTTTTAAAAACAGCACTTGTATGCTATGAACAACTCAGACTTTGGTATCTCCAGCAGGAGTAGTTCCTAGCCAAAAGAAGTAAAACAGTTCAATCAGTCTACCATTTCTCAGCTTTAGGGTTATTTACATAATCACAGAACAGTAGGATCTGGAAGGGACCTCTGGAGATCATCTAGTCTTAGGATGCCTATAAATGTATGTTTTAAGATCCAAGACATGAGAATTTAGAGAGCTCACAACTAATACTTGCTTTGTATTATATTCTATAACCATCATACCTGGGATTATCCTAGCTATGAGCCTGCAAAGAAGGGCAGGCAGAGATCAGGGCAGGGGTCTCAGTCTGTGGGAGTAGCTGCTGCCCTGGCAGCTAGCAGTGGCACCAGAACAGCTGAATGGACACAGCCCTTCCACTAGCATCGCCCACACCACTCCATGTCAGTGCTGCTTTCATTGGGTACATTGCAGGCACTTTGCAAGGAGGACCAGAAATTCATGAACTGTCTTTGAAGAGTACAGTTATATTTCATGTTACAGAGATTGAGAAGCTGAAACTTGTCTGAGGTTTCAAATCAAACCATCAGCAAAAATAGTAATTAGGACCCACAAGTTCCTGATTCACAGCCTTCTCTCATTTACTCAGATGTGCCCTTTCACCATTCTTAGGTTTCTTTCTCTTTTTTCAGAAAGTTATCTGTAGTTGTGAATTTTAATTTATCTCCCTTTGAAATAAGAACCTTGACAGGCACTGAAAAGGAAGGGCAGTGTTACTAACCTGTCTACTGAAAACCGAGAACAGGATATTTGACTCAGTTTTGTGTATTAAAATAAATTATTTATCATAAGAAATTTAGGGAAAAGGCTGCTGAAAGGTCAACTTTTTCCATTATCTAACAGCAGAAAGGACAGCACAGATCTTTAGAGAATAGCTGAGGTAAACATTTTACTTTATTCTTAACCTTCCTGTGTAGACTCCAAACTGTGTCCTATTGCCCACCCCCACCCCCCCCAGGCCTATTGACATTCACTCACAAAAGCAATGCTTCACTATTTTTTCTTACTGTGTTTGCTTTTATTAATTCTTCCACACTTTTATGTGTGCTCTTTTTCTTTTTCTCTCTCTTGGGTTTTCCTTCATGTATTTCTATGCCTCACAGAGCACTATTAGCATTTTTAAAATGTTATTTTTAAGGCTTTGTAGTTTGCCTTGTCCTTGTTGCTGTTGTCTTAGAGAGGTAGTACCCCATGTCAGCGTCTTGTCCCTTTTGCACTAAGCAATACAAATGAAGAAAATCAGCTCCATGTTACAGACGTATCACTCTCCAAATAGAAGACCTAGAGAGAAAAGGAAGATGTCATGCAGTGCAAACAAAGTGATGTTCAGAAAGCAAAAAACAAGTTCAGTTATTTTAGTATAGTGTAGCGTATTTGCATCATGAAGAGAAGTTATCAATAGGAATACCAGAATACTAGGGAAAAGAGAATATAAAAATGAAGAAATGAGAAAGAGAGATGAATAAAAAAGGTTTATGAATTGACCACATTTCATCTTATTTAGGTTTTTATTTTGATGCACAGTGATAGAAAGCTGGTTGTAAACATATTATTATAGAAGAAATAGATCCCAAATAAGTGGTGGGCTGTATAAGGGGATATTCTCAAAACTACTCTGATGTCTAGGAAAGCAGAAATAGTGAAGATCTAATTGTCTGATTAAGTCATTTCTAATGCCGAATATTATTTCCACAGTATATTTTTCCATTGACTTAGCTTTTTAGAAAACAATGTAGGCACATTTTTAATTTTGTAAATCTATATGGACTTTGTTTTGTTTCTTTCAAGGACAGAAGATACCTTTTAAATACTCTTGAAAAAAGTGTTGCCCTTTTACCCATTTCAACAAATCCAGACAGCATAATACTGCATTTAATTTTGCTGGTATTCAGGTTTTTCTCATCAGTGGTATGTGCATGAGCAACAGTTGTAATGAATGTATGGAATTTTGGAGTATTACTGTTATGTTGTGTTATATGAGAGTCAGAATGATGAAACAGATGCAAGACTGATGGAGAGGAACAATGCGGTGTTGATAGATGATGAGAAAATCTCAAGCATGTTTAGATAAATAATCCGTGATATGAAACAAATGTCGTTTAAATGCCAGGGAATGTTAATTACTTACACTTTAATGAGGAAATTAATTAAGGCACAGCACAAGTACAAAGTAAGAATGCTTGTTGCTTTTCTCAGAAGATAATTGTTAGCTTTGTAATACTAAGAAAAAACAAGCTTGAGCAATACAAGGCTGTTATAGGGCCTCTTATTTACTGTAGAGGTGAGTTGTGAGCATGTACTGAAAAAGAAAGTTAACTTCATAAAGGAACCACCAAGAAGAATCTAGAGCCATAAGAAAAATGATACATGTTTAAAAGAAGATAATTCTAAGAAAGGAGTCAGTGAAGTGGTACATGCAGTGATAGCTCAGCAGCAGAAGTAGGCCAGACATGTAATTAGGATGATGGAAAATTCTTCCAATTATCTTCTGAGAGGTTGTCCCACTATCTTTTTTACTTCATGGCCCTGAATAATGGAGAAGATTGAACAATATATGTAATTTCTGAATGTAAATTTTCAACAGTAGGAGAAATATATTCATGGCTGAAAAGTGTTTGGGCTACTTATTGGAAAAGCTAAGGAAAATTGTTTCTGTAGTAGTTGGAAAGGCTCTCAGGATCAGGGAAACTGTAAGAGTGTCACATATATACTCCTAATGGCTTAAACATTTCAGACAGGAAGGATTCTAATAATCTGTTACAAATATGACACTGGCTTACTATGCTAGCTTCAGATTTTTTCACTTTTCACTTGGAGAGCGGTCAGTAGGTTCCTTCAACTATATCTGTAAAATTTATGTTTGATAATCTGATGAATCAAGATGTCAAATTTCATCTTGCCACTAGTTATTCCTTTCAATAGATGTATCATATTATCATATTCCTCCTAATTATGGTCAAATGGATAGAAGAAAAGCAAGGAGAGCCAGGAACAAGCAAGAGAAGCATCATGGCTACTTCTGGTTTTTTTGTTGTTTGTTTTTTGGTTTTTGTTTTTTTTTTTTTTAATTTCTCCTCCTTTTTTCTTCTTATCTTATTTTGGGGTTTTTTTCCCCCCTCTCTTCCCCCCCCCCCCCCCCCCCCCTTTTTTTTTTTTCTTCCCCCTCTTTTTTTTTTTTTTTCTTTTTTTTTTTAATTGAAAGGCTGAAGTGGGGTATGGCAAATGGTGGCAATGTAGGAAATGCAAATGCATCCTTTTGCTTTTTCTATTCTACTTGTCATAACTTGACTTTTGACATGCTGAATCAGCCTCCCTCTATCTTAATGAATATTTACTCATCTAAATTAATTTAAATAGCTCCAATAGAAGGAACTAGGAAAGATCAAGACCAGAAATACCAATATACTTTAAGCATTTGATCTCAGTGTGAGAGACTTACTTTCTAATCCCAGACCTGACACAGATAAATTCAGCTGACAACTGCTTCTCTTAGGCTGAATCAATGCCAAATTTAAAAGTTCCTCTAAGGCAAAATTTCTGTCATTCTTTTATTGGAGGAAAACACCTTGATGAAAATCAGTACATTCCTCCAAAAAACCTCAAAACCTTACATCTCAGTGAGTTAATATTTTCTAAGAATTGGGAGAAAGAAAACAAAAGAAAAGAAAACCAAAGCTTGAAAAAATACCAAACAGGCAAACAAACAAACAAAACTCACTATCAAGCAAACAACAAAACCCACCACTACAACCCAGTTTTGTTTATCCACCAGAGAGTAAGTTTTCTAAAAACTCCCCAGGAAATCCAAGATAATGGGATGCATGCAACAGTCACACGCAGAGGTTATATTTTGAGTAAGAAACTGCAGCATGTGCAGCACAGGGCATGGCCACCAGTGCTCCCATAAGTGATCATCTACAATGATGTCCTGTGGGCGATGATTAAATGTGTAAGAACTTTAACCCACTAAATGCTTTCAGTGCTAGAAATTAAAGGCTAGAAGGTCATTGATGCTTGCTCTTTATCAGAGTGACATCTTTGTGTTGTATTGAGTTTTACCAGTTACTTTTACACAGTCACGTTCTTCCTCCCATGTGTGAATACATGGTGTGTTTTCAGTTCCTTTGGCATTTTCCTTTGGTTGGACTCAAAGTTTAACCAACTGAAGTTCTTGTATAAACAGACTACATAATTCAACTCAAATTATCTTTTTGCTCCGAGTCCAGAGAATGAATACAAAAAGTACATTACTTTCAAAACAAAGTCATTAGTAATCATTAAAGCGGCAGTCAAATGGAGACAGCATTACAGCTGCATAAAAAAAAATGGAACTGGAAGTCAAACATTTCTTCTAATCACTGCCATTGTCCTATAAGAGCAGAAATTAAGCATTGATTTAAACTCATTTTAAATCGCATTACTGGGACACCAGATTGCTAAAAATGTGGAGGCCTTACTCATGGATTTCTATAGAACAAAACCAGTTTTTCATTCTGAAACACTCACAAATGTCCTTAAGAGATACCGGAATGAAAATTGCATGGGTGAATAATGAGTACATGGAGGCAAGATTCACAGTAATGTCTTGGTGTGGCTTGACTCTGATGGGGTAAGAAGCTGCAAGATTATTTTATTCGCCTTGCCTTTTTGTTGTAAGACAACAGAAGAGAGGTGAAAGTTTTGTCATGATGGACACCTCTCCTGTGGAAATTTACAGGAATCACTAATTCATTTTCAGTCAAGAAGTTTGTCATTACCAGCCTGGGCTTGAATTTAGCAGTGCATCAGAAATTAAAATCTCGATATTCCATTTGCAGCTTTCTGACCTCTTTGATGGCCCCATTTTGCAGCCTTGAATAAACAAAGATATGGAGAAACAAAATGGGCCCAACAGTAATCATTTGTTCTCCATTTGTAACCTGATCTTGAAGACTCTTACACAAGCCTTTCACCTCCTTCCCCTGAAAATGCAGCTGTGGTTGAAATACTGCACAATCATATGTAGCATCCCAGCAAACAGCCAATGTTTGCAGTTATTAAAGCAACAGTTATTAAGGCAAGATTGTGCAAAAAGTGGATTGCAAGTGAAAGATTCCTTGTCCAAGGTAATGATACTGCGCAAATCTAACTGTAAATTGAATAATGCCGTAATTTCCTGTGTATTTTGTGTCTATGATTACCAGAGCAAAGTGGGTTGCTGTAACTTAGGAAGTGATTGTGTGTCTACTTAGCCTTAGTAACTGAACATGATTATGTTGCTATACTATTATCAAATGTGAGCTATTTCAGGTACTTTTACCTCCAGGCTATGTCTTAAATAATTTGACTAACCTTAAAGTCAGGTGGAGAGTTACACCATCAGAGATTATATGCTTAAGCATATTAAAACATCAAAATTTGATGAGATGCCTAAGCTGTTACTATTATACACTTTTGTTAGTTTGTTTGTTTGAATTTGTCAGCTGTTGAAGTTCCCCTAAAGTATATGCTGGATGTATTCCAGCACAGCAGAAGGCCAGGCTGACATCTGTCAAAAGTTCCTTTAGTGTATTGCAGATACAGGAGGAGAAAGAGCCTGTGCATAATAACATAAGTGACTTTGGCTCTGCACACACAGACCTCAATGAGAAATTCTTATAGTGAACTAGGTCTGGAAACTGCTTTACTTGTGTAGCTCAAGTAAGATTAGGAACACTTACATGTGGAAGAAATTTAGGTTGTCCTCCTTCCAGTGTAATAGCTACGAAGATAAATACAGACATAAAGGTGACCTGAACAAATAGCATCTTTGCTGAGAGAAAATACTTGTGTTCAATGTCTTGATTGCTTTTTAACTGATCACGACAATCTGGCTTAATGTCATTTTGCTTTAAACCCTTAACAGAGGAATGGAGATGAAGAGTCCAGCCACCCAGCATTCTCCTTAGTCCCTGGAGAAATGAGCTGGACAGTGATTAATCCAGAGCTGCCTGTTCCTCTCCATTAACAGCAGAAGAAAAGGATAGCCAGGTTCTAACATGCTTTAGTGAAGACCCTAATATTGGGAAATTAATTGAAAAAATGTATCTCCTTTGGTGACATTAGTCTGGGAAATTTTAGGATTAGGAACCGGACAAGCATATGCACACCTATTTACAGCATCCCAAATACTGATCTTGCCTTCCCCTCAATACACAACTTATCATTTTGCTTTCCAATTTAACTGTCTGTATACAAAATTGATTCTATCTCAAGTTTGTTTTGGCATAAAGTCCAAATAACCCAGCAGGTGAACAGCTTATAGTTGAAAGTGACAACCAACAAACAGAAAAGTACACCTGAGCCCTGGTGTAATTAGTTTCAAACTCTAACACATCCATGTGTCTGTATCCTAAGCAATCACAGCTACATGCTACTTATTACAAGTTTTCTAGAGCAACAAGTGAGGACATGAGTAGGGTTGCACCCACTGTGCAAAGTACTAAACAAACACCGAAAGCTGTCTGTGGGGAGGTAACTGGCAGAAGACTTCCTTTTGGATAGCAGAACCTTCCTGAAGCAGAAACTGTTTATGGGTCAGACCCAAACATTTTTTTTAGTAAAATGCATGGGAGAGAATAAGTATTTTCAATTCTTGAAGCACTCAGTTTTGACATCTTTAGAATTACATTGTCATAGAATCATAGAATTAGTCAAGGTTGGAAGGGACCACAAGCATCATCTAATTCCAACTCCCCTGGCCATGGGCAGGGAGACCCTACCCTAGATCAGGCTGGCCAGAGCCTCATCCAGCCTGGCCTTCAACACCTCCAGGGATGTGGCCCCAGCTACCTATCTGGGCTGCCCATTCCAGGCTCTCACCACTCTCATGCTGAACAGCTTCCTCCTCACATCCAATCTGAATCTCCCCACCTCCAGCTTTGCTCCATTCGCTCTAGTTATGTCACTACCTGAGAGGCTAAAAAGTCCCTCCCCAGCTTTTCTGTAGGCCCCCTTCAGATACTGGAAGGCCACAAGAAGGTCACCTGGGAGCCCGCTCTTCTCCAGACTGAACAGCCCCAACCCTTTCAGTCTGTCCTCACAGGAGAGGTGCTCCAGCCCTCTGGTCATCCTTGTGGCCCTTCTCCGGACAAGCTGCAGCATGTCCACATCCTTCTTGTAATAGGGGCTCCAAACCTAGACACAGTACTCCAGGTGGGGTCTCACCAGGGCAGGGTAGAGGGGAAGAGTCACCTCCCTCGACCTGCTGGCCACACTTCTCCTGATGCAGCCCAGGATCTGGTTGGCTTTCTGGGCTCCAAGTGCACACTGCTGGCTCATGTTGAGCTTCTCACCCACCAGCCCCCCCAAGTCCCTGTCCTCAGGGCTGCTCTCAAGGCAGTCACTGCCCAGTCTGTATTTGTGCTTGGGATTGCCTCGACCCAGATGCAGGACCTTGCACTTGGTCTTGTTGAACCTCCTGAGGTTGGCTTGTGCCCACCTCTCCAACATGTCCAGGTCCCTCTGGATGGCATCCCTGCCCTCCAGTATGTGCTGTACCACACAGCTTGGTGTCAGCAAACTTGCTGAGGGGGCACTCAATGCTTCTGTCCATCTCACCCACAAAGACGCTGAACAAGACTGGTACCAGGACTGTGCCCTGAGTGATTCGGCTTGTCCCTGGCCTCCACTTGGACATGTGCCCACTGACAGCCACTCTTTGAGTGCAGCCATCAAGCCAGTTCTTTATCTGTCTGGTGATCCACCTATCAAACCCATGTTTTACCAGCTTGGAGACCAGGATGTGGTGCAGAGCTTAACTTGTGAAAAAGGTCAAAATTATATGGAATATTTTTGTAGATATAGACATTTCTTTCATTTTAGACTCTCACTTCAAAAACATTCTGATTTTGAGTTAATTCTAAGTAGTGATTTTTCAATTTACAGTTGAAAATTGCTATGGGAAGGGAAAAGGGTGTTTTTGCTGTTTCTAATTACTTGCAGTCCTTCATTAAAGAACTTGTGGTATAAATTAATAACTCAGTAGAGAATTTATTTGGGAGTACATAGGCATGCACAACATCTTCAGGTGATCTTTAACCTGTGACAGATTCCATGCACCTCAATAGTATTCTGGCAGAGGCTAGATGATGAGGAGGAAGAATAGAATAGAAAGATTGGCAGGGGAGGATTAAAAGGGAAAGGAAAAGAAAAATAAAAAAGATAAATGAAGGAGACAGAAAAAAAAGACAGATGCAAGACAAGGAAATTAGTTAAAGATGAAAAATAAATAAGGAAGCAGGTGAGAAAGCAATATGTGAAGTGCAAGTGCATTTAGGTGAGGGGATGAGACTTGGTGTAGGAACTAGTGACCATTCACTGCAAAATACATTAAACTTGAGGGATAGATCAGAGCCACTGAGCATAATTCAGTAGTATCCATAGGACGACAAAAAAAGGGCAAAGAAACGAGGCACTCTGAGCCATCAGTCCTTGCCTGCTGCAATTACTCCAGACCTGTGATTCTTTCTAGAAAGAAACCTTGTAGTTACTGCTATTTTTGAGAGAGGGAAATGGCTCATTTAAAAGGTATTGGCATTCCATATTTGCTTAAATTGCCAGAAGAAAGCTATGTACTGTGTTTTATGTAATCATATTTACTAAACAAAACACACAAACTGTCAATCATACTATCCCAGAATTTAAGTGTTCACATAAATCCTCTCAAAAACTGGCTTGTGTGGGAATGTATAATATATTTGAGCCCACTCTACTCTGTTTTCAACCTTTGACATACAAGAAAACTCATATTCATCCCATCTCTGGTAACATAAGAGCTTCATCATCTGATGTCAAAAGGCCTAACTGAGGGTTTTCAGGACTACAGCTACTAATAAGTAATTTCAGTTTTCAGTGGAACTGCTGACTTTGCCCTCACATCCCAGCAAAGTCAAAGGTTTTTCATACTAAATGTTCTCTACCATGGTAGATCAGTGTAACAAATGTAGTTCTCTAATGTCATTATCTATTGATTGTTTGGAAGATGGTGACAGTGTTGAGACATTTTGCCCTACCATAAAACAAAGCTGTAAAAACAGAATGTTGTAGCCCACTAATAATAATTATTGTAACTCAGGTCGTGGGTTTTGGCAAACAGTAAAGTAAATACAGTGTGAGCATATCTAGTTTTAACCTGAACATGGAAAGGTTACAAAACCTGCATTCTGTCAAATATAGTTTAATGTTAGCGACATCAGTCATTTTTAAGGAGAAGCTTAAAGAAATGCTTGTCCTCAAAGTGCACTTGAAATATGTTGAAAAGACTATTTTCAACTACAGTTTATTTTTTCTAAATTGCTACTCCATTTTCCATCAATATTCATCACTGCATGCATCCAGTAGGACAAAGATCCTGTGTTTTCTCCTCACAAATTAAGGAACTCCAGGGGCAATTATTGTGTGTTTTCAGGTGAGGTGTAAGCCAAGTTTTTTCCTTCTATGCTCCTCTCTCACTAGTGGTCTTTGTCCTACACTTTGTCCTGCCATTCTTCCTAACTTTGTTCTTTATCAAGTATGTTTTCATTTTTTTTTTTCAGGTATATTAATAGATTCAGTAAGCATTTTACTTCTCTGACACTGCAGTGAAGTATTTGCAGCTGCGCAATATAATTCTGTGTTCTTGACTGGCATTTACTGTTCATTCTTCAGGCCAAAGCCCAAGGTAGACTTCTTGGACTTCCTCATGTATCTACTGTGGAGGCAGCTGTAAGTGCTTCCAAGAGCTTTCACAGCAAGTAGAAGTTGAATGCATACAAAAGGCATTTTACCCAGAGGAAGAAAAAAAAGATGCTTGCTATAAAGCTGTAGGAGGAGTGAGCTAAAGGTTTTCTGGGGTGCCCAGAAGTCTTAGGCTCACAGAGTAAAGGTTATTATACACAATAATTACCTAATAGGTACTTTATTGGTCCCACTTTGATACAGAAGGTTTGGGATTCCTCTCTCAGATCCTAGAAAGCAATACAAGGGAAATTGCTCATTTGGGAGCTTGATGCATTCATTCAGCTGTGAAAAATGGAGGAAGAGAGGGCTTTCAGAAATTCCCTAGGCTCTTTGAATCACACAATCACATGAAGCTGTGTCTGATTACAATATGTTATCACCAGCTCACTCTTCTAATTTTGATACAGAGAGACAAAGTCGTTTAAGTTCTAGAATGACTGAACAATGAATTTGCTTTAACAATTCACAGTGTTAAAGCCACCCGCAGCACCTTTTTTTCATTTATTGTTTGAAGAGGGGTGGGGAAGAAGAGCTTGTAGATCTCCGGGGTAGAAGAAATAAGGCAGTTCAGAAAGGCTTCTTGGCTGTCTCAGGAAAGGCTGATGTGGAGAATCAAAGTCTTTCAGGGTGATCACAATATTGCTAAGGCAACCCATGTTTAGTGGGTGCTTTTCATCTGCCAGATCTAGGAAGTAAGAGCTGGTGCTGCCAAAACCAAGATGGACCCTGGCATCTTCTGCAATCCTCTACAATATATTTCATTTTACACTTTTTCCAAGGTAGAACCTGAGGGACAGGGACAGTTTCTTCTCCATGATTTAATATGCTCAGTGCCTGGTGACTCTAATAGCTGAAGCCTCATTTCACAGTCCTGCAATCGAAAGCTACACTCTAGAGTTGGGGAGGCTGGATGTAAACAAGAGAGAAGGAATTCCTCAGTCCTGCTATTCATGGAGGCAGAGAATGATTGTTTGCTTTTAGCAGTCTTGGTAGTAAACTGAGCTAAGTAAAATGCTGAGATTCTTTAATATTTATTAGACCAATATATGAAAGATATAGTTTTGTGTTTGGAAAGCCAAATAAATTAACTGTCTTGGGCACAACTAAATATAAATAATTAATTCTCTGAGTTATGAAATGGACAGATGAAATTATTTTAAAAAAAAACAAAACAAAAAACCAACACAGAGAACCACCTCATGCCACTGGAGAAACAAACACAGTGAAGGTGTTTGCATTTTTTGGCTGCTGTGTCTGAAAATGGCATAGCAGAGTAACAAAAATATACAAAGAGTAAGAATGATGGTAAGAAGGATGGCTTTGCCATAGTAAAGTAATAAACAGATTGATTCCTCAGTTTGGAAAAGGGAGGACTGAGATGAGAGTATGGTAGATACCTACACAATTATAAATGCTATAGCAAATAAGAATCGATGATCCATTATTTGTCACAACCCAAGAACTAGGGACACCTAATTAAATTACCAGGCATCCTGATAAACAAACAAAAAGGAAATTCTCTTTCAAATAAAGCATAATTAAATTTTGAGGTGCATTGGCACAGGATGCAGTAGAGCCTATCAGTATAAATGGACTCAAAGAAGATTAGATGAATCCATAGAGAATAGATCCATTGGTGGCTATTAAAAACAATGGTCTAGATTAAACTTCTATCTCAGGAAGCCACTTAAGTGCTGACTGCGGGAAGTTGGAAGGGTATTCTACACAGTCTGTGTATCCACTGTGCATCCACTTTGGGCCAGTGCTGAAGCCAGTGTACTGGGATGGACAAATCTTTGCCGGATACATTAGGAACACTTTTACATGTGTGTGTGTGTGTGTGTGAGAGGAAAAATAAAAACAGCAAAAAATAGGGCATTATGAGAAAAACAAAACGCTTAATTGAACAATGACTTTCTGTTACTGTTAATACTTTTCACGCAAGCATCTTACAATGAAAACTTCTATAACCTTAAATCTCCTACTATCATCCTTGCTTTTTAATTGAATTAGAATTTTCTCAGCCCTGCTGTGGATCTCTGTGCTTGTTATTTACCAGCATGCTATGAAATGCTATGCACATGATTATTGTGTTTGTCATCATTGCCACCTGGGCTACACCTGCAGCAGGAAATGAAACAGTGTGAGGACAAAGTCCCGGCCAACAGGGATTTGATGATGTATGTATAATGTTGGTTAGAGAAGTCCTTGTCTTAGTTTTAAGCTTGGCCAACTAATTTTCAATTACCCAGATGATTTCCAGACTTGACTGGGGAGTTAACAAAGGCAAGGAACCATTTTGGCTTGTTTAGGAGATTAATTGATGGCATCCCCTGGGAGGTAGTCCTGAAAGACAAAGGAGTCTAGGAAGGCTGGACATTCCTCAAGAGGAAAATTTTCAAGGAACAGGAATGAGCTATCCCTATGCATTGGAAAATGAACTGGTATGGCAGAAGATCAGCCTGGCTAAGTAAAGAGCTTTGGTTAGAACTCAGGAAGAAAAGGAAAGTCTGCTGGCTATAGAAGAAGGGGCAGGCAATTCAGGAAGAGTATAAGGCTCTGACAAGGATGTATGGGGAGAAAATTAGAAAGCCCAAAATTCAACTAGAGCTCAATCTGCCCAGGTTATTAAAGATACTAAAAAGTGCTCTTATAAATATCCTAACAGTAAAAGAAGAGCTAAGGAGAAAGTCCACCCACTGCTGGATTGAAGGAGGGAACCTGGTGACTGAAGATAAGAAAAAGGTTGAGCTGTAAATGGGTGCTTTGCCTCAGTGTTTGTCAGTGATAGCGTTTGCTTCTTGAGGGTTCAGCCCCTGGAACTGGAAGAAAGAGATGGGGAGCAGAAAGCAGCTCACATAATCCAGGAGGAAATGATCAATGACCTATTGTGACATTTAGATGCACACAAGTGTATGGGACTGGATGGGACCCATCCAAGGGTACTTAAGGAGCTGGCAAATGTGCTCATCTGGGTCACAAAAATCCTATGGCAAGCTATGGACCTGGGGATGTGTGGTTAGAAAACTGTAACTTCAAGAGGGACCTAAAAGTATTAGTTGAAAAATGACTGCATATGAGTTAGCAGTGTGCCTGGGTGGCCAATGGCATCCTGGCTTGTATTAGAAACAACAGCAACAGAGATTGTGATCATCCCTCTGTACTCAGCACTGTTGAGGTCACATCTTGATTATTGTGTTCAGTTCTGGGCCTCTAACTATAGGAATGACCGTTAAGGTGCTGGAACATGTCCAGGAAAGAGCAATGATGCTCATGAAGGCACATGACTGACTAGGACCATCTGAGCGAGTCTGAAGAAGAGAAGGCTGAGGAAAGACCTCATTGCTCTCTACAACTACCTGAAGGGAAGTTGAAGTGAGGAGGAAGTAGCCTCTTCTCCTTGATGACAAGCAATAGAACTAGAGGAAATGATTACAGAAGCTGCACTAGGGGTGGATGTTAGGAAACACTTCTTCACTGAAAAGGTTATTAAACATTGGAATGGTCTGCCTGGGGCAGTGGCAGGGTCACCGTCCCTGGATGTGTTTAAGCAGCATGTGAACTTGGTGCTTAGGGACACGACTTTGTGTTGACCCTTCACTGCTTGGTAGAAAGTTGGACTGGAAGTCTCTTCCAAGCATGTAATATTCTGTCATTCTCTGATTCTGTGATTCCAAACAACAGTTTGGATAGAGCCAAGCTGTTGAAGATACGACTAGACCATACCAGTTGGCCTCATGGCTAGAGGATAGGCCTAATTTACTATGTAAATATTGTAATATTGATTGGATGCAACCTCTTGCTGATCAGCTGAGAAAAGGAATATGTTTGCCACATGTGATTTTCATAGAATCATAGAATTTGGCCACTAGAGGAGGGTCCAAACCAAGCCAATTAGCCATCACCAGAAGAGGTGACTGTTTCACAACAGCACCCAGGTGTACCTGCTTTTGGTCAGGATCAGCCTAATAAAACTTCTCAGTGATACTTACTGTGTAGCAAACTGGGGCTGTCTTTGACTAGGGTTAAATGCCACTTGCAAGAAATGCTTTAAGTGGATACCAAGCTACTAGACTTCGAGGTATAGGAGATACCTAGATTTCTAAATAGTTCTAATCTGGAAGAGATGATTTGGTTTTCTCAGATCAGGGAGTGATATGTGTGTTCGTATTCTGGATGAGTTTTAGGTTCTGTAATTATGTGATCAAATAAAGGTGCATGTGTTGTTTAATCCAGACATTTTAGAGCCTGTGTTTTCTTCCATCCATTATCAGAGTTAATATGTCAAGCACTCTATAAGACAGAATGAAAAGATCAACAGCTACCATAGGGAGCCTTGCAGCTGAAAGAAAAGCACAAATGCAAAAAAAAAAATTAGTGTGAGGTCAAGAGCAGGCCAATAAAAAGTACATTAAAAATCAGTGAGATGGATTCGGTATCGGTTGTAGTCTTACTCTTGTATTGTGCCGGAGCAAGGTGTTAAGTGAGTCTTCCTGATATGAGCCTTCTTAGGTCTCCACAGAGACCGGGCCCTATTTTGTGAATGGGTAGGTTATGGAAGAAGTACAATTCCAGGGTGGAAATAGCATGCCTGGTTATTAAGTCTTCTTCTCTGGAGGCATTCAGAACTCACGTGGATGTCTTCCTGTGTGATTTACTCTAGGTAAGCCTGTTCTAGCATTTGATTAGATAGTCTTCAGAGGTTACTTCCAACCTCTACCGTTCTGTTACTCTGTGGTGTCTTGGTGCAAAACTTCACAAAGAAAGAGAATTAAATGGATAGATCAGGCTCATACAGTAAATTAAGAGCTTAGAACTCAGATGATAGAAGTTGAAGGACAGTTTAGGTGATTATTGAATGTAGCAAAAGCACTGATATCAGATAGTTTTGGTGCAGTGGGTGTCCAAATGATTACTTAGACTGTCAGAATGTTCACAGGCAAGCAGGAACAGCTCATACAGAAATTTCAGTTTTCTGACCCAGAACACAAAGTAGCATCCTACTGACCTACAATCAAGTGATAACTATATCTCAGACATGATTTTAAATTGACCCATGCGTACCTTTTACCCAAGTTTTACACAGGTGTAATTCTGTGGCCTTTGACAGGTTTATTTTGGATTTATGTTGGTCTGTAACCTATTATTTAGACACAGAAAACTCATCAGGAACACACCACAGTCTTGAGCAGTGGCAGCAAGCATCCCTGCAACAGGCACCATGCTCTTACCCAGATTTGTTCCATGCCAACCAGTGCTTCCCTAGGTAATGTCTTTTTAACAGGGTAAGGAACAGCACAGGGCAGAGGCATTCTTGACAATCAGTCTGTTCTGAAGACAAAAGCTGTACCATGCCAGCATGGTCTCGGGTGCTGACCAGTGTAATTTCCCAGTGTAGAGAGAACATGTGGCTACGTGTAGTAATCTCAGGGACAAATGAACTGTCTGGATGTGTCAAGCTGTTTCCAGCTCAGCAATGTCTTCTGACGTTTTCAAGCTTAAGTCTAGAGAACTTCAGCAGTGAAAGGTTCCTATCAGAGTCTTCCATGTCACCTGTGCAGTGTTGCACTGGAATACATGACAGGTCCATCATTTTTTTTACAAAGAAAATTAGATGCTAGATGCAAATGACAGTTTGCATTCTCCTATTTATGCACATCACAACATAATTTTACTATACATTCATCTTTCACAGACGCAGACATCTCTGCACTTTTAAAGCCTATTATCTTTCATCATTATTTTGAGCCCTGATGTGAGTTTTCTTGTTGTTTGTTTGTTTGGGTTTCAGAGGCAGGTTTTTGCTTTCTATCTAAACCAGTTTGTGATGCAGTTATTTGTATAATGAGAAAGGATTTTAACTAGTGATTGTAAATCATCCTGTTTACATAAATTCATCTTCATTTGTGTGTGTCCATCACAGTATTCCATGCTAAGGTTAGTATTTCCCCCTATGTCCATTAGTGTAGGCTGTTCTTTCAGTAGGCGCACCTTGTGCAGAAGGCAAGCTGAGTTACTATGAATCTATGAGGTAGAGGAGGTAAATGACATAAAATGCATGCATGCAATTTATGACACTTGAATTTGAGGATGCTGAAGAGCTCTGTGGTAACGTGCCTGACCTCATTATCAAGACATGTGACAGTTGCTGCTGTGCTCATGGATTAAGAATATGCTTTAAATTTCTGTGGTCAATAATATAAACAGTAATTTTTACGGAAAGAGCAAAATGAATAAACAAAGATGATGTATGTTAGTTGCTAAAGTTGCACTTTGAAGTGCAGTTTAACATCAGACAAAGATAGTCTTTGTAATACTGCAGGAGTCACTGAGACTTTAGATTCATTTCTGCTTCATAAGTGCAGAATGTAAAAATGTTTTTTTGAGGGCTGAAACTGTGGCAGTAGCCTATTCAAAAGAGACTCTAAACAATAAATTAGTGATGTGAGTAGATATAGTCATAAAATGTAAAGAAATAAGGCGTTGTCATGCTTTGGAAGTAAACTAGTCACTAGGAACTACTCATATTCATCATGCAGATCCATAAACCTAAGGGAATCGCAAAGGAATTCTAAGTTCCTTTGAAATACTTGCAACTGACCCTATTCAAAACAGAATAAAGTATTTTTTCAGGGTGATTTTTTTTTTTTTTTTTGTGCTCACTGTAGGCTCTTGTAGACAAGAGGCTCACTGTTACTGACACATATATTCGTATAGGATATCTACAATACAAGAATTAATTCTAATGCTAAATTTACTGGATAATTGAGACAGAGAGAGGTTAACTAAATTGTCTAAATTTGCACATGAATTTAAAGTCTGACTTATGGATCCACTTTCCCTTTCATTTTTGAAAAGAAATTTTTGTTTTTTTCAGAAGCACCAAACTCATAAATATTTAGCCTAGTTTAGCCTACCTCTAATTTTGGGCAGAGCTTGTGAAAATAATGCTGGCTTCTTGTAAGGGAGAAATAATGTTATGGATTTTATTTTCTTTGAATCATATTATAACTGTTTCTGAAAATAAGTACAAGATATAACTTTGGAATGAATAATGTTTCAGAAATATAAAATCTACTACTTCAATGTAAAACTTGATTATGAAGTTAACAGTAACACCTCCTTGTTAATTACATGAATGTAAAGTGTCATTTAGAATTTTTTTTTATAACTTCCATTTGATTTGTTACTCCTGTGCAACAAATTAGATGACAAAAATACAAGTTCTACAATATAGGCAGATCATGTGAGCAAAGTCTCCATGGAAACTGCCTAATTTGTGCTTTTATTTAATTAGAGTTGTCCATTAACTCTCCAAATGAAATTTAATTTAGATTTGTATGCCAGTCATCTTTTAAATTGTGTATGACTTTTTATCATTTAACGAAGTTTCTAGTAGGTTGTATTTTAGAAGAGTGACTTCATTTATGAACTGAATTTATAAACAAGATGTGTATTTGACAGATCTTCCTATCCTATGTTCTTAGCAACTTGGGCCTTATTTTCTATGCATTATGTGTGCTCTACAACCCATTGTTATCAACACTATATTATTAACCTCACAAATCGTCAAAATTTAGAACAAATCTTTGAGAATATCCACATGAGTACATTCACTCATTTGGCTTGCTGTGAGATAATTGGGAAAAATCATAATACAAATAAAGACTGCAACCAAAAAATACACAAAATGTGTGTATTTCTTAAATGGAGCATTGAAACATGCAAAACAGTGTGACTGTTGTATGCTGAACCACAAAAGGCAGCTTGTCTGATGCAAAGTACTCTGGGGAAAAGTCTGAGCTAGTTCAAACTTACAGGAGTGTCTGCTGAGGAACTGAGGAACGTGAACTGATATGAATTATTTGCAAGTTGTCAGTTCTCAGTAGTGTACTATAAAAACACGGTCTGCAATGCCTGGTTTTGTCTTCTCTGAAGAGTTGCTGGTTGAACTTAGAGTGGAATACTCCATGCTACCACTGTTCTTTTGAGGTGTTTGTATTGTAACGTGCATAGAAGGTAAGAAGGAGTACAGTGGAAGGCTGTACATACAAACAACTTCCACTCAACTGAGACACCAGCAAATACAGGCAACAGGGGGAAAATAAAGAGAAGTTGACAGTATAGTATTGTGTACTTACGTGAAACATGTCACTGTGATATTTTTTATCCTAATTATGTATTCTTGAGCCATTCCTGTATCTTACTGACCCAGTTTTCTGTATGCAGCTCCAGGTTAGAAATCTGTGAGCTAGGTGCCAGATCCAAATTAATTAGTATGCCAGCATGACTGGAGTGCAATGCAGAAGCAACAAGCTGCAAATCTGACAGCAGTACAACTACGGTAGCTGAGGGCTGCACTCGGACTGTTCAGCAGGCTTCTGCCTACCTCACTGCATTCAGTCAGGTTGAACATACCATTTGAGCTTGCACTTCCAGAACTACAGAAGTTACCTCTGGCACAAAAGTAAATGATATTGACAGGAGAAAGTCATCATCACTCCATTATCAGAGTGGAGAATTGCATAAGTGAAATGGCTGTGAATAAAAGGTAAAGAAAGTGGCCCAAGACTCTTGAGAGGCATTATTATCATCACAGGTGGAAAGTGCTAAAGGTACAACTCAAGGACTGACAATTATGATTTTTCTTGGAATAAATGGATGAAGAGTAAAAGAGAATAGAATTCAACGTGACTAAGCAAAGCTGAAATGAACACTGTAAAAGATGTTAAAAAAACCAAAAAGGTATTTATGAATGTTATGACACCACTGATGTTAAAATGTCTGGGAAAATTAAAGAAAATAACAATATGATAACACTATAATGACTGCAAAAAGGAACAGATACTGCACCTCGCCAGCTTCACGGTGTCAGAGATACTGAATGGTAATCACTGAGTGGATTTGAAAACTAGTGGAGAGTTTTTGTCTGGGTATACAAAAATATCAGAATTATTAAATAGCTACTTTGTTTCTGTCTTTTCAGAAGAAGAGGGTGGCGATCTGCTCAAGTCGGGCTTCAGTTTTCCAGGGACGCCAGAGGAAGAGCTAGGTACAGATGCTATCTCTCAGATAACTTGTACTACTTGTACATCCAGAGGCTGGGTGCAGCTGTTGGGGTGAGGAGGCAGGAGGTTGCTCTGTGGTACAGCTTTTCTGCAGCAGCCAAAAAAGCTCACAACAGAAATGGCAACAGTTAATCGAAGTGGCCAAAAATCTCTCACGCTATTCCTTCTGGGAGTTTCTTGCCTGCAGGTTAGAGAACTGAAAGCAGAAAATATTTGGATAACAGCCAGGCAACCCAGAATTCAAAAGATGTTCAAAGAAATTACCATCTTTCCTTCTTTTGTCTTTTTATTTCGCTCATAGCCCGTAGAGAACATAATAACTGCAGAAATTCAGTGTTACCTTTTAAATTAAAAAAAAATAAAATAGCAGCAAGCAGAAATTAGAAGCTCATAGAATCCATGAGTGAAAATTGGAAATGTCTGTCTCACAAATTTAGTAGTAAAAATCCCATTGGCTTCAATGTAGCCAATGGGCTACACTGTAGTACTTTCAGGCTGTGCAAAATTGAGTTTCTATTCATGGAATTTCATATTCAAATTGTCACTGTTTTATGTGAAATCCATCAAAATTCTGATTTATATGCAATTACTTTATGTGGTTATTTTTGGAAGGGAAATGTGGAAAGTAGTTTCTGTGTGTTTGCTGGTTAAAGCTCCTTTTATTCAAAGTGAGCATATTCACATTTCAGAAGTTTATGTAACAGTATTTTTTCTCCTGTTATGCATGTGCTCATGTTAATATATTGAAATAGTTTATTTTGTGTTATTAGGATATTTTCAGATTTGACAAGGATATTATAAACTTCATCCTGATCTTATTGTTGCACATTGATAGGAAGATAAATCTCAGTTGTTATATTAAGGAGAAAAAAAACTAAATAGCTGGAACAAGAATGAATTCAGTCGTGGATGGTCATTATATTTAAATAATCTCCTAGAACAGTTACATTCAAGTAACGGAGTTCCATAAATGTTCAGTGTGAAAATATCTGTGTTGGACCTGTTTGTCCACTTAGTATAACTTTTTTTTTTAATAGAAAAAAAAAACTATGGGATTAATTCCAAAAGCTGGACAGAAGGAAGTGTTAAGGAAGAGACAGATGAAACTTAAGGCCATTTCCGCCCTAATTAAAATAATATAAAAGGGAAACTATTAAACATGAGGCTCCTTGGGAATCTCACATGTGAACCACGTGGAGGAGTCATGCAATGAGAACAGCTCTCAGCTCTCTTGGGCATTTGCGTTTTTTTCAACCTGCTGCCCCATTTCACAAGATGTAGGAATGACTTCAGATACTCTAGAATAGAATTCATCTCGTCTAACAGCTGGAAAATAATTCAGATGTAGATGTCTAAACTGCAGGTATCTGGACTTCCTTTAGAGTCAATAAAGAGTGACAGGCTTTTCTAGGATATAGCAAATATGACCTACTTTAGAAGCTTAACACAGACTATGATGAATCATGCCCTAGAAGTATGTAAAAAATGTTCTCCTTCCCATTTGGCTGAGAAAGAACTATAGGACTTCTGAAGTCAGAGTAAACTGTGTATCTGAGGGGGGCCTACAAGAGGGCTGGGGAGGGGCTGTTCACAAGGTCTTGTAATGACAGGACGAGGGGGAATGGGTTCAAATTGGCGGAGGGGAGATTTGAACGGGATGTTAGGAAGAAATTCTTCACAGTGAGGGTGGTGAGGCACTGGAACAGGTTGCCCAGGGAGGTTGTGTCTGCTCCCTCCCTGGATGTGTTCAAGGCCAGGCTGGATGAGGTCTTGAATGACCTGATCTAGTGGGAGGTGTCCCTGCCTATGGCGGGGGGGTTGGAACTGGATGATCCTTGAGGTCTCTTCCAACCTAAACCATTCTATGATTCTATGATAAGTGGATGGGTTTCATAATTTCAGAAGGAAATCCTGTCCTCCTGATTTAGCTGCCAAACTATAGATGGCAAAAATGACCAAACTGGATACCATCAGCAGTGTCAAAATACAAGATGTCCCATTCTCCCTTAGAAAAAGTTATCGTAAAGCAAGAAGGGGCATACTATGGAAGACAGAATTTGGGAAGACATTTTTAAAAGTTTTAGGATGATCAGTTAAGTTCAGTGTAGGCAAGCTCTGTACTTACAGCTGTGCTGGTGACTGATCCGTCTACAGACAGCTGGAACATATCTTTCTGTCTATGTCCTGATGAGGTGTTCCATCACTTAAAGATTGCAAGTTCAAATCCATGAACTGAACATAACATTAGGGGAAAAGCTAGAAACTACTAGATCTTTCTCATTCTCTGCTTTTGGTGTCACATCAAAGAGAAAATCTGAATCTAACTAGGTACCCTAATGACTGGGCTATGAAGATGTGGTCTCTCTCTCTTCCCCCCATGTTCCACCCTCCCTCCATTTTGTATTAACAGCCTCAGTTTGAAGGACTCCTAGAGACATTCGCTCCTAAAAAAAATTAAAAAAAAAAAAAAAAAGAAAAGAAAAGAAAAACACACAGAGAAAGGGCTTTCCTTGAGAAGTAAAATAATTGCCCCAAGCCAAGGCAGAGTACAAATGATGTTCTTTAAGGTAGCTCTAACTGCAAAGTCATTATTCTAGACTTTCACTACCTCAAGGAGATTTAAGTCATGATCTCTCTGGTACTGAAAACTCTCTGTCTCCAGGCCCTTATTTGTAAAACAAGTTTAATATTTCCTAGTGAGGTTTCGGGTCTTTGGTGGGGATTAATAAATGTTTGCACAGTATCTCACCAGAGTCAAAATGCTGAATAGTCACTAAATAATATTATTAGTGCAATGATCCACTGCATTAATTGGGAAAAGGCATCAAGGGATGGGGCTGATCTCAACTCTTTTACATTATTGATTCCATAAGACCTCATTAGTTAAAACAGGCAGAAATGCAATGGATTCCTTCAAAATAGGTTACCCAAGCATTCACAGACTGTGAATATTGTTCAAGAACAATATTTCATAGCTTTTCTGATAACCATTTATTTGTTAGGAGTTCAGGATGATAAGTATTGTCATCACTCCAAGATTCTCACTCACACCAATAATTTCCATTTATACTAGGAATGTCGTAAATAAGCACCCCAATAAAGGTAGCAGGGAATGGGGTAGATGCAAGAGATCTGACATGTGCTGATCTCAGCAGCTCACTCACAGTGAAAAATGAGTTTTCTTCAATTCCAAGCTTTCTTCTAACTGATGCTTACAAAATCTGAACAATGGTAATGTATTATAAAATAAACATTTTGTGAAAATATTGTTTCCCGTGCAAACTGGAAAATTCAGTCTAATTTACTTCAGGCATGTATAGGTTAAAGCAACAATTTACTTTGGGTGTCAAAAACAAATAGTGCAATCTTAAACATAGAGAAAATGTGTCACTTTAAAATGACATTCAGGTGGTAAACAAAATAGATGAACAGAGTAGATGGGATTAACTTCTCTGTATATTGGTGTTTTAATAGGCAGTACAAACAAAGTAAAGAGGGGAAAATAGATTATTTTTAAAATATTTAAACTCGTTTTTATACTCTTATTTCTTAGAGGTTTAACACTTGGCAGCTTCTAATGTGAAACAAAGAGAATTCACACTAAAGGCTTTCTGTTTCATTAATTTTTTTCTCTTCAGGAAAGGCTTTTGAGTTGGTGTTAAGAAAAAGGTTAAAACCTATAAAACAGGTTGCAGTTACAAATAATGCTCTTAAACTTCTCCAGTTGAAAAGCAAACTATGAGAGAGTTTAAGGGGAGGTTAAGGAAATGTATTTTCATTTCACAGTTGATGCAGTCATGCTTTTGATTACTTGGTATGGTTCAAGTGTCAGACAGCAACTCATAGTTATTCAATCACTGTTGATTGCATGATCATGCCTGTATGACCTGATGTGTTGAAAGAAAGGAAGGATATAGCTGTTCTGGGGAAAACAATGGCCTGACTTTCCAGTCTGTCTGTCTTCCTACTTAATTATCCATCCTTTCTCAGTGCAGTCAGTGTCTGAACATTTTTCCCCAGGTTTTAGCTTGACATAAAATGCACAACATTAAATTTTCCCAAGGATTGACAAGAGTTCAGCAGTGGACACTTGTCTGTCTTCTGTGTGAGATCCATGCCTTGGTCCACCTTCCCCTAGAGCATCCAGAGATCATCATACCTCTGAATAATCCTACTTCAAATCCTTTCTTTTCCTATGCCCACAAACTGTAGTGTGAAAGTTTACTGATGTAATGATCAAGACCACAGAAAATGTCAATTAAATAATGGGGAATGTTTTTCAAAAAGTAAACGCTGAACTTTAAATTCCTTTTAATTATGCTTGAGTGCTTAATCTGTGAATTACTTTCAGTCATAGAACAAAATCACATCTTATGTCCTGAGCATAATCACAAAACATGCTAAGTATCTTGCATTTTAATTATAGGCTGTTGGCAACAAATGTTGACTAGCAATCTGCAGACCAGAAGCTATTTCTAAAAATTAAACACCTCATAATGTCAGATAACTTTACAGAAATCCCATTAGGCCCAAGGTCACTTCACAAACAGCAGAAGATATTTGTAGGTCTGTAAGATTAATCAAATAGGTTATTTGTTATGAATTATTCATCCATTTCTACTACAGAATACAAAGAGGTTTATGCATTCATTACTTTGCTAAGAAGCAAATATTTTTTTTCTAAATTATTTGTGCATTCTCATAGGGATGTCCAGCTGAGGATGTTCCTGAGTTCAGTTGCAGAGGAAATAAGTTTTTTTTCAAGCTAGGAAGTGTATTGCTTGTTGTTAGACCTCATCCAGACTATTGATTCCAGTGTCTGCAATGGAATGAAAGTCTTCCCCAAAGAAAAGACAGAAAAGGCAAAACATCTTGAGTTAAGTTTCTTACATGGGATGTGGAATGCTAACATGGCAGGGACATTTCTCTCTCCCTCATGCCCCACTTATCCCTCTAACCCCTGGCTGCGTAGCTGAGCTGTAATATTTACTTTCCCTATAGGGAGTGCAAAGACTGAAACAGAGGTACGGCTGGCAGGGAAATAACACATGGTAATCCATGCGGTAGTGATGACATGATGGGTAGAGATAGGCTGAGCTAACAGAGATGTCTGAGCATGGACAAGTAGGATCTGACCCTAGGGTCAAAGTACAGACTGAGAAAAGAGAGCCCAAAGAGCAGGGTAAGGGAAGATCAGTAAGTGAGTTCCAATAGAGGCACAACTGAAATGCCTCTAAACTAATGCAAGGAGCATGGGGAACAAACAGGAAAAATTTCAAATATGTGCAAGTCTGCAGGGTTATGATGTCATTGGCATCATTGAGATGTGGTGGGACATGATTGGACTGTAGGGATCGATAGTTATAGACTTTTCAGGCGGAGAAGGAGAGGGGGTGTTGCACTCTGCATCAATGACAAACTAGAATCCCGAGGATGTGCAACACAAAACCAGAGAGTTTATGGGTAAAGATTAAAAGGAAGACACAGGAAAGGGTCATCATAGTAGGATTCTGCTACAGACCTCCTGATCAGGGAGGCAAAGTAGATGAGGCCCTTTACAAACAAATAGGAGAAGCTTTGTGCTTACAGACCCTGGTTCTCCTGGGAGACTTCAACCATCCTGACATCTGTTGGAAGGACAACACAGCAGAGCACCAGAAATCTAAGAGGTTCCTTGAATGCGTTGATGATAACTTCCTTCTCAAAGTGATAGAGTAACCCACAAGAAAAGGTGCTATGCTGGACCTACTCCTCACCAGCAAGGAGGGGACGGTGAATGAAGTGAAGCTGAAGGGTAGCCTTGGCAGCAACCATGAAATGGTAGAGTTTAAGATCCTCAAGACATCAAGGAGGGTGCATAGCAAACTCACTGCTCTGGACTTCAGAAGAGCAGACTTCAATCTCTTCATGGACCTCCTTTGCAGGGTGCCATGGGAAAAAAAACTCTGGAAGAAAGGGGGACCCAGGAAATCTGGTCAATGTTGAAGGATCACCTCCTCCAGGCCCAGGAACATTGCATCCAAAAAAAGAGGAAGGCAGGTAAGAATATCAGGAGGCCTGCATGGATGAATAGAGAGCTCCTGGGAACACTTAGATGCAAGAAGAAAGCTTACAGAGAGTGGAAGCAACAACAGGTAACTTGGGACAAATACAAAAAAAAATTCATGAAACCAGAGTTCAGGTTAGTAAAGGTAAAACACAACTAGAATTGAATCTGGCTAGGGACATTAAAGGGAACAAGAACTTCTTCAGGTATATTAGTGAGAAAAGGAGGACTAAGGAGAAGGTGGGACCCTTCCAGAAGGGAAATGGAGAACCGGTGACAAAAGACATGGATAAGGCTGAGGTCTCAACAGAAAAGGCTCCAACCACAATTTCCAAGTTCCAGAGGGCAAAAATAAGGACTGGGAGAAGGAAGATCTGTCCACTATAATTGAAGACCATGTTTGTGAGCACCTAAGGAATCTGAACTTGCACAAGTCCATGGGGCCAGACAAGATCCACCCATGGGTCTTGAAGGAACTGGCAGATGAAGTTGCTAAACTACTGTCCATCATATTTGAAAGGTCATGGCAGACTGGTGAAGTTCCTGCTGACTGGAAAAGGGCAAACATAACACCCACATTCAAGAAGAGAAAGAAGGACGACCCCGGGAACTACAGACCAGTCAGTCTCACCTCTGTGCCTGGCAAGATCATGGAGCAGATCCTTTTGAAGGCTCTGATAAGGCAAATGGAAAACAAAGCAGCAGTGATTGGTGGTAACCAGCATGGCTTCACCAAGGGCAAATCATGCCTGACAAATTTGGTGGCTTTCTATGATGAAGTCACAGCAGCAGTGGACAAGGGAAGGGCAATTTGATGTCATCTGCCTGGACCTAAGTAAGGCCTTTGACTCTGTCCCACATGACATCTTGGTAACCAAATTGGAAAAACGCAGCAGTGGAGCACTAGTGGATAAGGAATTGGCTGGATGTTTGCATGCAGAGAGTGGTAATCAACAGCACAATGTCCATGTAGAGACCAGTGACAAGTGGCATCCCTCAGGGGTCAGTGCTGGGACCAGTGCTGTTTAACATCTTTGTCAGTGACATGGACAGAGGAATCGAGTGCACCCGCAGCAAGTCTGCAGATGACACCAAGCTGTGTGGCTCAGTCGACCTGCTGGAGGTCAGGGATGGCATCCAGAGGGAGCTGGACAGGCTGGAGAGGTGGGCCCAGGCCAACCTCATGAAATCCAACAAGGCCAAGTGCAAGGTCCTGCACCTAGGTCAGCACAATCCCAAGCACAAATCCAGGCTGGGTGGTGAGTGGCTGGAGAGCAGCCCTGAGGAAAAGGACCTGGAGGGTCTGTGTTGATTAAAAGCTCAACATGAGCTGGCAGTGTGCGTATGCAGCCCAGACAGCAACTGTGTCCTGAGCTGCATCAAGAGAAGTGCAGCCAGCAGGGCAAGGGAGGTGATTCTCCCAATCTACTCTGCTCTCCTCAGACCCTACCTGGAGTACTGTGTGCAGTTCTGGAGCCCCCAACAGAAGAAGGACATGGAACTGTTGGAGTGAGTCCACAGCAGGGCCATGAAGATGATCAGAGGGCTGGATCATCTCTCCTATGAGGACTTGCTATGAGAGTTGGGGCTCTTCAGCCTAGAGAAGAGAAGGCTTCAAGGAGACCTTATAGTAGCCTTCCAGTATCTGAAAGGGGCCTACAGTAAGGCTGGGGAGGGACTATTTACAAGGTCTTGTGATGACAGGACAAGGAGGAACAGACTAGACTAGACTAGACTAGACTAGACTAGACTAGAATCAAATAGAATAGACTAGAATAGACTAGAATAGACTAGAATAGACTAGAATAGACTAGAATAGAATAGAATAGAATAGAATAGAATAGAATAGAATAGAATAGAATAGAATAGAATAGAATAGAATAGAATAAGCCAGGTTGGAAGAGACCTCCAAGATCATCCAGTCCAACCTATCACTCAGCCCTAGCCAATGGCACTAAGTGCTCCATCCAGTCTTTTGTTGAACACCTCCAAGGATGGTGACTCCACCACCTCCCTGGGCAGCCCATTCTAATCACAAATCACTCTCTCTGTTAACTTCCTTCTAATATGCAGCCTATACCTCCCCTGGCACAACTTGAGAATGTGTCTCCTTGTTCTGTTGCTGGTTGCCTGGGAGAAGAGACCAACCCTCACCTGGCTACAATTTCTCCTCAGGTAGTTGTAGACAGCAATGAGGTCCCCTGAGCCTTCTCCAGGCTAAACAACCCCATCTCCCTCAGTCTCTCTTCACAGGGCTTGTGCTCCAGGCCCCTCACCAGCTTTGTCACCCTTTTCTGGACATGTTCCAGTACCTCAACATCTCTTTTAAATTGAGGGGCTCAGAACTGAACACAGTATTCAAGGTGAAATTGGTTTAATGGGCTTAAACTGGAAGAGGGGAGATTTAAACTAGATGTTAGGAGGAAGCTTTTTACAGTGAGGGTGGTGAGACACTGGAACATGTTACCCAGGGAGATTGTAGATGCTCCCTCCCTAGAGGTGTCCAAGGCCAGGTTTTATGAGGCCTTGAGCAACCTCTTCTAGTAAGACGTGTCCCTGCCTATGGCAGAGGTTGGAACTAGGTGATCTTTGAGTTCCCTTCCAACCTAAACCATTCTATGATTCTATATAACTGCTCTCCTATGCCTACTTTCTTCCCTGAGTGTCTTCACTCTATTGGCTCCTTTCAGAAGGATAAAATTTGCAGCTTTTAAAATGTGTTCCCATGATGGGCAGCTTAAATGATGTGGTCTTCGTTTCCTCGGAAAAAAAAGCTAAGTTACTATGTTCTACTTTCATGTTCATTATATGCTGCTTAGGCTCTGTCAGAAGCAGGACAATGTATTGCACAACTCGGGTGAGAAGGATAGTTCCAGCATGTAACTACATGAATACAGCTCTCTCATAAGGCTGACCCCACAGAGGCTTTCACTGGTGAATTCAGTTTTCGTCTTTCATTGTGAATTTCTTGTGCAATTCCATTAGTTTTTTTCTCTTTTTACAAAGTCATTTCTCTTCATAATCAGATGTCAGCATATTAAGATACCCAGTCTCAAACTTGCCAAGGGTGTGGGTATTTACCACTTCATCCCAGGAGCAGGGTTCACAGTTTGGCCTTTCACCGCCACATGGAAAAATCTGGATGCCAATGGTTTTGGGAAAAGACATTTAATAATTCCAATATTTCCCACTAACCTAAAACAGAGCTCAGTCAAGCAGAAGAGAGACAGCACCCTGATTTGAAAAGTTCCCAGTCTGAAGGTTATGGAAAGATTTTCTGCCTGTTTCTATGGTAACAAGTTTAAAAGGGAACTTGTCACCAGGCTGCTGCTTTTTTTATGCACCCCATAGGAAAACCAGGGCCTTCTCCATATCTCAGTGTGTTGAACTCACCAGGAAAGTTCACAATACAATGACAAAACAGCAAGAGGCAGCACCAAGGGTGTGCATCTGAGCAGATAATGATTAACTCCAAAAAGTAAAAGAAATTATTGTTTTGAGTCAGACCAAGATGGAAGCTCTGAAATTTTGGGGGGAACAAATGAGCTGATGCTGAAGAAAACAAACAAAACAAAAAAAAAAAAAAAAATTTGCTTCATTTGTGACAACTTAAAAAACTTGTTTGAATGTTTAAAAAAAAAAAAAGAGATTTTAAAATAGAAAGGTATTTTAAATTGAACAGTCATATGTTCTGTGGCAATAATCAATGCTTTTGAGAATTAATGCTTAGATTATTTCTCTCCCAGAAGAGCACTCTATAAAATAAGCAGAATCTCTAAAATATATCCTTGTTTTAATGGAATAGTAAAAGGCAATTGGGAAGAAATGTGTGATAAAATTTTTTTTGCTTGGATACAGAAATGTCAGTTCTTGCAGTTCTTGTGTTACTGAGGATGATTAACTTCCTCTGAAATATTATAAAAAAGGACAAATTCAGAAGATTTTCATAAATTCTAAGCAAAACCAATTTAATTTATGGAGACACTTCATAAATATCAGCATTATTTCTTTAGTCTGATTTTAATTTGAGAATCAATATCAAGTATTTCTTACTAGAAAGGAAACCTTGAAGATTTGGCAGTTCCACTCAGTTGGTCCAAGTGGTTTGGATTTTTGAGATTACAATCCTTTCCCCTGTGCTACCAATGAAAGTATTTTCGCAACATTGGTTTCACCCTTCCATGCCATCATCTTCCTGACTGGGGGCTGCTTCCAGGCTTCCAAAACCAGTCCAACATTAATTCTGCTTTCTATAAAATACAATCTTGATTAGATGCAAATTTCCTCAAGTGACGCCAGGGTTCACAGGCAAACTGACCAAGAACTTTTCTCAGCAAATGTTTAGTACTAATCCCAGCACCACTCAATTTAACAGGAGATTTGTCATTGCTATCATTGTGATAATGACTTATTTTTTACTTCTACAGATGTGTGTAGATTCCTGTGTATAGGCTGAACTATGCTGTTGTACTGGTTTCCTCTAATTACTGAGAAAAGGGAAACTGGTTGTCTCCTGACCTAGTAACTGCAAGCAGCAAAATTTTCTTCTTTAAGAAAATAAGTCCATAAAGCCAGGCACAGAAAAGAACAAAAGTATAATGCTGCAAACCAGGAGACGGGGAGACAGTTTGATACAAACTAATTCCGTTTATTACATGCATTTGTTCATCTTATATATGTTTCAATATTCTAAAGAAGGCAGCATGCAACTATTCTATTGGCTATTTACTTGTCCGAATGGCTAAAGCTAATACAGTGATTGGCCTAACTAGGATACATAGTCATACATCCCTACTTGATACAAAGTTACATCTGCTTATTATCAGAAAACTGTGGGTCCTTTGTTTTACTCTTATCAGGGTTTTCTTCAGTCTCTAAGGTCACCCTGCTCCTAGCTATACCAGATGTCACACATTCCTAGATAGCCTGTGATTAGAGCCTGGGTGAGAACTCCTGCAATTTAGAGCCTGGATATCAACTTTAATACTCCCATTGTTTTTCCTGCATTCTGTTTCTTGCCTTACCAAGGCTTTTTTATTCCCATGTCTTTATTTAACATATCTGTTTCATTATGAATCTGGGTATCCTCAGTATAATGGTGTTGGGCTATCTCTTCTGGTCTTTATTTGGAAGCATTGCACCCAACTGTTCAATGATTTTCACATAGTGAATCTATCTTTCTCCAGAAGTTTATATTATCTAGTTATAACGCTGATCTAATTCTGATTATTTGTTTATTTTACTCCCAAGCCTTCACTGATCATACAGATTCCGTGAAGAAAAATGTTAGTTGTAAATCCTTTTGTGGACTTATTTCTGTCACAGGACTGTTGAAAAGGTGAATAGTGGCAATGTGCTACAAACTTGAAACGCACTGTGAAAGTCTGTGTAGTATACACCGATCAATACTAGGACATCATATACTTCAAATGTTTCCCTGGTCTCAGCTTTCCCTGGTGATTTGCCTGGTTTTCTATGCTTTTCTTCCTTCCAATATACCAATACTGTGTGTCCCCTGAAATTCAGTACTCCCACCTCCCACCCCAACACCCTAAAGATCCCATTTTCACTCACTGGCAGTTACTCTGCAGGCTTTTTACTTCATACTCTTTTTACTGATCATACTTCTTTGTCTTGAAAACAAGTTATTTGGGATGTTGGACTTCCAGTGTACTAATCTATTTGAAAGATGGATGGAATTGAAGTCAGAGAGTTGTGCTGAACAGTGAATGGGTGACATCAAATATTTGTTCCACCTGCAGACATCTTCATCAATGCTCAAAACTGTGACCATATTGAATAAAAGGCAGCACTCCTCCTGCTCCTCACTTCTTCCTTTAGACTTTCTGACTTTGCTCTGAATAAGTATGATCTGGTCACTGATGCTGTTTTAGGAATAGAATTTGCATGTCCATTTTTGTCCAACACAGGAGTCATAAAAATAAATAATCTTACCCTCAGTTGTTATTTTTCATGTGGTCCCATTGAATTAACTTGGGCTGGCAAATAATTTCCCATGTTTTAGCATTATAAATATGCCTTAGATCACCTAAAGCTATATATTTATGTTTTCTGCATCAGAATTTGCCATCTACACTGTAGTCAGCAGAGATGTACACAAAGGATGGTATTAATCTGATATTTTTTTAGATACATACTTCATGCTGAGGTGAATCATTACAATTTCTCACACTCAAAAAAAATCCTACTACATTCAGAGAGCAGATTTATAGCAATCTCTAACCCATGTTATTCTTGAAATCTTCTCTATATGCTGGTTAGCAGAGTCCTGCAACGAAGCAGTATAAAACTGTAGCATAGATCTGTATGGACTGTTCAGATCTTCTAGCTCTGTTTAGTCTCATAAACAGCCATACGAGCCATGTGTGCTTACCACAAAGACTGCTCAGTATCCTGAACAGAGAGGTATTTAATTTTCAAGTTTAAGGGTCAGAGCAAGACAGGAATCCATGTCGAACACCCATGGATAGCATTTGGCAGCCTTGGGCATTTGGTGTTTGGCCTTAGGTCCTGCCTACTTTTCTAACCATGACGTGAGACTGGGTGCATCTAGTTGTAAGAGTCTAATGAGGAGGACAATATCTATATTTGGAGAGGATGCCACCCCTCAAAGTTCAGTATTTCAAGTAAGCAGCCTGAGGTGTTAGATAGGAATTCACAGACAGGGATTGCCCTGCATACAGAGCAAATGTGTCAACTCAGTGGAACAGAAAATACAAGTTGTCTTCTAAAACTGGAGGTACAGTCATGTAGTGACCTAAATTTTGTAATTTGGTGTAAATTTTATACAAGATTTTGTGCTACATAAATAGTTTGAAAATCTCGTGAGACTGGAACAACAGCTTAAGTAATTTCCAGAATTTCTTTCTTTCACTTTGCTGGTTACTCAGTCTTCTGAAACCCTGGAAATACTCATTTTCAAGGCTAGAATCAAACAGAGAAAAGCACTATAACAAGATGATAACTGCCTACATTTAGCCCATATCCAGGGCTAATCTCTAGCAGTTCCTGTATGACCTGATGATCCCTTCCTGGCAAGGAACTGGAAAAAGAAGAGAAGACTTACAGGCTGGATGGAAAAAAATGGATTTAATGAAATAGGAAAAGTAATAGCAACGTCAATATAGATTATACAAAGTTATACTTAGCCCAGGAAGGGTAATATGGTCACAATAAATGGAGAGGCAGTCATTTGGAGCAGGAAGAGGAGTGGGAGATGAAGCAAGAGAGGGAAGCCCCCTGTCCTCAGCAACATTTGCCCTCTATACTGAGCATGATGTTTAATAGTTTGAGATAGTCCCATGAACCAGCTCAGGTTAGCTGTTGTGGCTGACTTAGAAATGCCAAAGGCCTGCAGCTCATTGCTGGCCTGGTATTCTGTCCCAGCAAAACCAGGACAATGACAAAACAGTGTTCATCTAATACTGTTACTGTAGTCCTTGGGCAGACAAAAATCCAGCTACAACTTTTTGAAATGTACTTTAATACTTAATAACTATTTACTTGATTAATATGCTAGGATTTACACTATTAGTTATAGGTGAGGCTTTGATTATATCTTTTTATAATGCATTGCAACACTAGTTGAATGAAGTGGAGCAGCACAATGCAGTGGTCTGATTTTCTATGCCATCCTTTTTGAAAGCTATATTAGGTATCTTTTTCATGCAGTGTATTTTATTGGTTGCACTATGCAAGGAACTGTGTGTTCTCCAGTGAAAATGGCACGGAAGTTTCCGATGGGTATGCAGTTTACCAAGAGGCTTATAAGGTTAAAGCAATTCAATCGCTTCAGAGAAAAAAAGAAGTGCTTTGCAATGACTAAATAAATAAATAAATACATACCTACATAAATCAGATACCACTTAGTAGTTATAGTAAATTATTATTATACTCTGAAAGCTTGCTTTTGTATGTAATACACAATCAGATTTATGGAGATGTGCATTTCTTTTGAATATTAGAGAGGTTTCCAATGTTTTGTCATAGATTCTTCTTATCAAAGAGCTGTGTTCCAGGAACTCTAGAGAGGCACAGACATTATTTTATATTGTTCAGAAGTTTTTTTAGTCTTATTGCCCTAGACTAGTTATACTAATTTTTATTCATTATTTCAAACAATATTCTTGGTCCTTGGAAATCTTTTTCTTCCCTTATTATTGGTTGTCGCAAGGAAGATGTTTGAATGCTCTAAAAATTGTGACCAGTCTCTGAAGAAAGGCCAACTAACATCTGCTTAGAGTAAGAGAACAACTCTTTCTCCAGAAGAGAAACGGCGTGAAAAGCGGGAAGAGTCATAGCACAGCAGAGAAAGAGTTGAAATAGGAAGGGCTGCATAAATTCTTCAATCTATCAAGGTGAAAATTTGAATTATATCTGTACAGTAGTCTCTGAAAAGAAGATCTTTAAAGGTTTTTCAGGATTTTTTAATTACTGGATTCTGTCTGGCTTAACAGCCTGTGTCTAGGTCTAGATACACTCAACGGTCTTTATGTATTGTCTGTCTATCCACTGAAGTCACTGGAAAGATTCCACTTTGCTCTGATGAAATCTGGGNTACTTGTTGTTTTCTTTCAGTTCTTTGAGTCTGATAGTGTTCTGTAAGGTACTAGACGTTAGCATCCTTCATTACTTTTATATTTTTTTTGAGTGATTAAGGAAAAAAAAATTAAAAGGCAACCAAATTTATATTTTACTTCAGGAATCATCCTCTTTAAAACATAGACAAAAATTCCACTCCAGTTTGTGACTATTCAATAAATCTGGTGTTATTTTATGATAGCAAAATATTCGCCTTATTTTTTAAAATTAAGAAAAAAAATTGTTGCTTTATGATTTTTTATGAATCAGCTGAGTTGTGGACATTCATCATAGAGACTTTTAGCCCCTTGCAAATGCTGAAAAAGCATGTCGGCTGAATTGAACTTTGAGCTAGCACATTTTCTTCACATTTCTGACGGGCTGAGAGCAAGCACACAGTCAGTTGCTCTGGTCTGGTGCTTTATAGTAATTCATTTGGCCATAGTTCCACTCTTTCTTCAAGCTCTGAAACAGACCTGAATGAAGTTGACTGAATGCTGCAAAGCACAGATGACTTCATAGTAAGTGCTATAATGCAAAGCTTTGAAGGTTTTCCTTGGGTTTGTAAGAAGAAGAGTTTTGATGTCCAGGCAGAGCCTAAACATAACTGGAGTGATAAATTTAGATGATGCACATATAAGTAATTTGAGACTTTATCCAATATCAGTTACTCTCTATGGCAGATTTAAGAGGGCAAAATTATTTTTGGAGTATGCCCTGTTCTTAATTCAGTCTTTAATTATTTTTATTATGTTTATTAAATGCCTATAGCAGTTTCTAACTACTGTGCTTCAAAGGAAAATATTTAAATGTTCTGTGATACACACAAACTACTATAAGACTGTGAAAGCAATGTAGAGAAGATTGTATTTTTCTACAGCACAGCTGTGCAAGAATCATAGGGAATTGTGAGGGATGAAAAGCTGTTGTTAGATGATCTACTGTAGTGGAATCACGTCATGTCTCTTAGTCCTAGGTGAATATGCCTAAGACTTCTGGGCTGTTTGATGCTATGTGAAGCCCAAAGAAATCACTGTTAGTGGGGCTAGCAGTTCTATTAGAGAACTCATTTAAATGTGTTTCTTATTTCTGTCTAACTCTTTCTTTCGTTTTGGATCTCTACCATACCCTTCCTTTTGCCATTTTTAATGCATTGGTGAGATGTAGTGCAAGAGTTACCTTCATTCATAAGTGTGCAAAATTGTGACAAAAAGGGATTGACTTCCATTATGCTTTCAGTTTGACAGAAGAGCCTCCTTCTACCTCCCTCTGGCTCATATCACTGCAAAACCAAAAATCAGCACATCACAAGTACTTTAGAAAATGTTGCCTGTATAATAGTTTCCTTTTCTGTAAAAGGAGAACAGTGCCTTCCACATCTCATGGGATTGTGAGAACTAATGCAATCGTCTCTGCCAAGTGCTTTGGGTACCCTTTATGGGAAGTACAGGCTAAGTTAAATTCATAGGCCATTATTATTCCCTTGATAATGTTTGGCAATATACTAGGTTAAGTACCATTAATTACAGTGCTACTTATGTGGCTGAATCCCAGTGCAGTGTTATAATCTGCTACCTTGTCTATATATATCTGTACTTTTAATTGGATAATCAAAATCATGTTATATCAGAGAAAGTTTTATTTCCTTTTTGTAACCACTTTTATGCTGATTATTGTAACTTTATAGTGCAACAGACTGAACAATCAACAGTAATAAGCTTTAATTTTAATATGAAAGTAGACGAGAACTGCGTCAAAGAAACTAATGTAAAGCCAAAATACAAGCAAAACACCATGAAGAAGTTTGGAGGTGGCATTTGGACCTGTAAATCCATCTTTGACTTCAATGTGGCAGGATTATGCCTAGGATGAAGAATACTTTGTTGTTTATTAGTTTAATTCTACATTCATTTAAAAATATTACATGAAGTTCTGTTGAAATTAGGATGTAGTAAAATTTTCTGGCAGTCTTCCTCTGTAAGAAATCTAGGTCATTCAGGTTGTGAGACAGATGATGCTAAAGATTTGCAGCAAATTGCATTCTCTACCAAAGGTATCATGACATAACACTTTATTTAGCTGAATAAAATTACAGAAACGTGGGTATCGATCTGCTTCATTACCATATCCAGGCATTGAGTTTTCACCAGCAATAGGAATATGATTTAGGAGAGTTTTTTCATATGCTTAGAGACCCCTCAATGTGCTACTGGCCACTGTGTTATTNACATGTGCTCTCTGGATTCCAGTCTGGTTGAGGCCTTCAACTTTTTTTTGTGTTGAGAACCTTTAGAAGATTATTTAGAGTCTTTAGAGGAAAGACTGTGCTAAGTGGGTTGTATAAACACTGACGCATCCATCTGATCTTCTGAAGGATTGTCTTGCATCCTGTATCTTTGTCTGTGTTGAAATGTTCTTTAAATGAGCTGAAACTGAAGAGGAAAAGAGAATGTGAAAATCAAATTGAAGCATTTATGCGAGTTTTAATTTTCTGTTTGCAGAATTTGACAGCTGCAAGAAATTGCATGGAATAAAAAAACGAAAAGCTTGAGTATCAAAATTGCAAGCTACTCTTATTTGGTAGTCCTGCTTCTTTAAAAACCGCAACTTGGAGCACATGCTCTTCAGGAATAAGTAACTGAGTATATAAAAACCCATAGCTTGTACCTAAAGGTCTCTGTTTTGTCAGGAATAATGTAGAGTAATGAAGTAAGTATTTTGTAATTTGGACATAAAAAAGAAAAACCTGGGGTTTTAGGCAGCAGAGAGAAGACTTTACATATATGATACTAGAAATAATGCTCCTGGACTAAGGATAACAGATGCTCAAATAGTATGAAGTGCTTATTCATAAACTGTTTTGTGATACAAAAATTAAGTTTTATTTCATCATGTTCATATTCTTTTTTCTCTTTGCTGTTTATTATTTATGATTATGAATACCGTACTTAGGATTCTGAAACTGAGATTTATTTGAGAAAATAGTTTAGTTTGTGATACGAAGATGGCTCCACAGAGAAAGGACACATTTAGGTTAAGATACCCAACTGAGAAACCACAGAAATAGAACTCAGATCCATGTATCTTAGGTGACTGGCCACAAAGATTCACATATGAATTCCAAATATGAAACAATCAACTGAATATTTGAATGTACCCATTAAACCTATTTAAGTAAATTTGCATAATTAATAGCTTCATAAAATTTAGAACTGCTAGCAGACAATTTTCCAAACAGGAAAGAGATGTCATTCACCCCATAATTTGCTCATAGTCAGGAATTTTAACCAGTTTTAAAATGGTGAATGAGAGTCAAAGAATGGTGAGACTTTCCATCAACCTCACAGAGAAAAGAAGTTTAGTTTTGCAGTATACTTGGACTTTACAAGTTGACATAACAGAGGTTTTATATGTTCTTCTGACAGACCAGCAGTACTCATGGTCGCCTTCTCAGCACTTCAATGAGGAAAGATACTCTCCTGCTCCGAGGAATATGAAAGGATTATCTGGCAGTCGCAACCAACCACAGTTATGTTCAGCTCATACTTGTGGCTTAGCATCCCCTGAAGATTGTGAGCACACCCACGACCATATCCACCATGGGCAGGAGCCAAGGCAATCGTATCTTCTCAGCCCTACGGAGAGTTGCCCTATGGACCATCATCGTTGCTCGCCACGCAGCTCCATTCATTCTGAATGCATGATGATGCCCATGGTAATGGGCGATCACATGTCAAGTAGCACTTTCCCCAGAATGCACTACAGCTCGCATTACGACTCAAGAGACGACTGCGCCATGTCTCACGGGAACCCTAAGATTAACCGCATTCCTGCAAATCTTTTGGACCAATTTGAAAAACAACTTCCTCTTCACCGAGATGGGTTTCACACTTTACAGTACCAGAGGACCTCAACGGCTGCGGAACAACGCAGTGAGAGCCCAGGAAGAATTCGCCATCTCGTCCATTCTGTCCAGAAACTTTTTACTAAATCTCATTCTCTGGAAGGATCATCCAAGGGCAACGTTAATGGAACAAAGGGAGATAGTCGAGGGGATGATCATCATCATGGGCACCATTCCAAGCATAGCAAAAGGAGTAAAAGTAAGGAGAGAAAACCAGAAAGCAAACATAAATCTGGAATGAGCAGCTGGTGGAGCTCTGATGATAACTTGGACAGTGATAGCACTTACCGAACCCCTAGTGTGGTAAATAGGCACCACGCAGATCATATATCCCATTGCTATCCTGAGGCACTTCAGGGGCATTTTGGGGATCTTTCATTGAAGACTTCCAAAAGTAACAATGATGTGAAGTGTTCAGCTTGTGAAGGGCTAGCAATGACCCCTGATGGTAAATATATGAAAAGGAGTTCTTGGTCCACGCTTACAGTAAGTCAGGCTAAAGAAGCTTATCGCAAATCATCACTGAACTTAGATAAGCCTCTGGTTCATCAGGAAATCAAACCTTCCTTGAGGCCATGCCATTATCTTCAGGTAAGAGGAAGATTTTCTTAAGATTTGTAATGAAAAAAGCATCACAGTTCATGCAGTGGTCATTGTACAAAATGCAAGGGTTCTGTGTAACTTTCAAAAAGTATGGCTCACCTCACGTGGAGGTGAGCAAACTAGCTGTCCATGTTGATAGGTCACAGATTAAAAACTATAAAGCTGGTGTGAGATAAATTAGTTTAAGGTCGGTAGGTATGTTTTCATCTTTAGAGTTCACAATGAACTTCTTAATAAAATCCGTGTATTGGAACTAAAAAAGAGGCACTTTTCCCAGCGGTTGGATGGCTAGAAAAACTGTTTCAAGTACCCATGTGAATAAGCGATTTTAAAGACAAGCTGTGTGGAACTCAGAGAGATGTTTCAAGTCTGGCACTAAGACTATTTGTGGTCCTGTTCTACACACTTGTTTATCAGAAACCAAGGAGCTCCCACTTTCTCCTAGATTTTAAAGTCTTATATCTGCTGCTTACTACCTTTTGCTGCTCCAAGATCATGCTAATGTAGCCATTTATGATACTGCATGATGACCTGGATTTTAAAGTGATACAGGTTTGAAAAATAGCTTTCAAATACATTTTATATTATTTTATAGGCATTTACATAATTTACATTACTCAGATCTGGCACAGTCCCATGGCAAGCAGCATTAGCACATCAGAGTGTGCAGAGATCTCAGTGGGAACAGAGGTGTTCAGTTCCTGTGGGCTCTGCAGAAGCAGACTAGGAGCAACTGTGTTACTTCTGTGCAGCACACTCTCCCCTCTGAATAACAGTGGTTCCATAGTAAGGAGTCACACTTGAAAAGCCAGATCTTTGCAAATTCTTATACAGACATCCAGGATCAATCTTTCTTACTGGAACAGGGAAATTCCTCATTGCAGAGAAAGGAAAATGAAGACATTGCAACCTTCATATCATTACCATGCAAATTCATTCCAATTTAGACTGGCAGCTGTGATATTTTATCAGATCCAAGTACAATTCTCAAGTATGCAAAACAACCTGCACTTCCCTGGAAGTGTTTAATCTAACTCAACAAGCCAGAACTGGAAGCACATCATATGCAGAAAATTGCACTTGTGTATGTTCTATAAACAAGGGCCTAGGCTTTTAGGGCTGGTAAGTGATGGATACTTTCAATTAGCCCCTCTCACTTCCCAAAGGGGAGGTAAGGGGGAGAGATACTTGAGAATTTGAATAGAAGACTAAAACTACTTTAATGAAAGTAATAACAATACAAATAAATATAAGCAAAACTAATATCAAACCCAGCGCTCCTTATGGCAATTAGTCACTATCACCACTGATGCTGTGGCAGAAGTCCCAGACTGGATTCAGTGGCAGATGGGAACCAAATTCAGGAGCTGGATTCTGGAACTGGATTTAGGATCTCATGGATTGGGATTGAAAGGAAAATGGACCAAGTACTTCTCAGATGCAAGCCATTGAAGAAGAGAGCTTAACCCTTGTGATTCCTCAGCTTTATCCGAATATGATGTATATGGAATGGTCACAGGTCAGTTTAAGGTTACCTGTCATGTCTGCTCTGAACCCCCATGTAGTACACAAGATTTATCAGTGACTGCGGTCTGTACACCAGTTTTTGGTACTAACTAGAAATATCAAGTGTTATTACTGCTAGAAGCAGACACTGTGAAAACATGCCACTAACTATAGAAAATGGCGTTACTGAGAAGAGACTGAGCTGAAAATTAAAATCACTGGGAATTAGTTGTGTTCTACCTCAAACCAGGCCACACATGTAGAGTTCTGACATTATAGAGAAGTTTAGGTACGGCTAGCTTTTTCCTTACCATGACATACTCCTACTTCTACATAGGTAGCTCTGGTTCCTCTCTCTGTCCTCTAAGTTTTGTGCTTTTCTTCTCATCACATTTCTTCTCCCCTCCTTTTTATATAATTTTTCCTTGCAGAGGCCACCTCTCTAGTGTGTCTACTCTTTAGTATTAATGTATATCAGCACCTTCAAGCTAATGTGAAACACAGCTCACAAACTAATTTGGCTATTGCTAAACTTTATATTGAGCCCTGTGACAAGCCTGGGGAGCAAAAAAGCACATATTTTGCAGATTCATTGCTCTATGGTTTTTGTGAATTGGGATGACTGCAAGAAAGGAACTTTCTCCAGTAATGAGGAGGGCTCATCCAGTGGTAGGTTCAACCAGCTTAACATCTAGGAGGTGTAAATTTGGATTTTTGCTGCACCAAAGACTTTAAGATCTTTGTTATTAAGCCCCTTTAAAACTGGAATAGCAGCCATTCTCTATTCACAGGGACCATATGATGGAAATTTGTTAAGATTCAAGTGCTCAGTTACTAATATAAAGAATCTATAGTTGTGTCCACAGCAATAATACCAGAAGTTCTGTAACAGGAATATTCTCATTATAAAATCTTAAAATACATATTTGTAGAATCTGAATGTGCCATTCAGAGCATAGATATCCTTGAAATTGAGTGACTGGCTTATTCACTAGTCAAAGGTCAGCAAACAAATTGAAGGGGCCCCATTCTGTCAATGTCACAACTGAATTCTTAGTTTTGAAACTTCTACATTGAGGAATGCAGTGCTGTCACACTATAATCTTTAAGACCAAAGATATAAGTACCATTATTATCTCTGCCATGAACTTTCTCTCTGACCCAGGAAATATAATTTGATAATCACCACACACTTCAATTACTCTATCTGCAAAACTAAGGGGAGAGATTTAACTTCTCACAGCAGTGTAAGAAACTCCACTAAATAATGATTGGATAAAAATAATCATTAGTTTCAGAAAGTGAGAAGGATAGAGAAACATGTCAGGATCCCTAGCCAGTAGAGTTTACTGCCTTACTCCAAAATATCTGGCAATAAGATTATGAAGGTTTTTTGCAGCAGCAGATTTCCCTGAGGTGCATAAAACACTTCACAGGGTCTCCATGTTTATCACATTACAAAGCATGATATTAAAATATATTTCTCTTGAATTATGTCAGCTATATATTTTTTAAATTCTTTTTAAAGGAAATCTGTGAAATTGTAGTCCTTCAGAAAAGTTTCTGAAGGCCTCTGCACATTATCTGCTTATGTCATGTCCTAGAGTTGAAAGCAGGTATTTCTTCAACCTGGTACATCACCAAGCTTAGTCTCTGTATCCTCTCTTAAGGTAACATACTTCCTTCTACAGAGACAGTCCTCACAGCTGTGCCACCTTCTTGGATGGGGAATGTGCTGAAGTAAGTTAGAGGGTATTTAGTCACTGAGCCTTGTCCCGGTATGGGTGTTCATTTAGCCGTGAAGTGGATATTTTCAGAGAACTAAATTAGTAGAAATGAAGCTGTATAGAATCATCTTCTCATCTAAAGCTCCAGACAGTCAGCTAGCACATGAGCCATTTTTAACCATACATTAACGGCATTTATCTGATCCTTGTGAATGATTGGCAATAGTTTTTATGAACACATCTTTAATTCCTGATTTGGATGCAGTTGAACTGAACTACAGATTCATTTCTGGATACCAAACATTTCTATCACTTCACTCAGCAGGCAGAATAGCCCAAGCAGATCACACATGCAATAAAGCACAGTTTTGTATGGTTTTAGCTACAGGGGCTGCTTCTGTTTTCCATGTCATTTTAATTTTAGTATAAAATATGTCTAGAAAAAGATAAGTGAGTTGTGAAGTCTCTTCTGTCTTCATCAGCTGTTTTGGCTAATTAGGTTAAACATGTATCCAATGCAATGACTTTGATTAATTGATATAAGTAGTGGTGAGAAGCAAAGATTTTCAACAGAAAAAATTAGAATAGATAGCTGTGCTGAAGTGATGAATACAAAAGCATCACTTACAGTTTTTGGAACTGAAATGCCTGTGAATGTAGTTAAAGAAAAGTAATTCCTACAATAAAACCAAAAGACAAGCAAGAGCATAGCACTCACTAGAATTCTGGAGCATAGTGCTGCATGTCACTGATTAATATTCCTCCCTCAGACACTCACCAGCCTGTGAAGCAGCAAGCAATCAAGGTAAACACACCACAAGGTACAGTGAATGAGTAAGCACTTAAAAAGAAAATAGCATGTTGTTCTAAAAATGGCTTCAGCCCACTCCTCTCTTCCTAGTGTATTTAAGTACTAGCGTCATCCATTACAGCAGTGGTACTGCTAGGCATGTGGGTAATAATGCCAGCTGTGTACTCTACAGAATGAACGAACATATCGTAAAAGAGTTGGTATCTTAAAGAAAAAAAAAAGGAACAGTTTCAAAAAGGCTCCTTGCTGGTTTAAGTTTTGCCTGCACAGAGAAGATCTTTGAGGAGAAACTAATGGATAAACAGGTATTAAGCCCTCAGTTACATTTTTTTCAGGAACTCTTCTGGAGACAGGACAGACTCCCACAAATGAAACCATTGCCCTCAAGAGGCATGCTACTGCTTTGCACCCTACTCTCCAGCTGCTTTGCAAAGATAGATGGCTTTGAACCCAATGCACCTTCCTTGGCACTTCATCTTTGTGAACCTAGATTGTTTGCTTGACATGAAACTCATATAAACTCAGAAACTACATCAATACTCTACCAACTATTGTGTGCTGCAGAGCTAGGCAGAGCTAGCAGAGTTTTGGTGCTAGCATCCAAATCACTATCACCCAAGCTGCCTCCACAATGATTTATGAACAGCCTCCACTCCAGAATTAACTAGGTTGTTTCCACAGCAGGAAAAGCTAGTATAGATAATAGGGTACCAGGGCAACCTGCATCCTAAACAGCATGCACACCTGCTCTACCATTTTGATTTCTACAGCCCATTAAAGTCTCACAGGGATGTCTCAGCTAGCCCTGTGCCCTTCCAGTCAGGGAAGGGAATGTGCAAGACACCTATAATGACCAGACAGGAAGGGAAATGATGGAACAGTTATTGTTCCACAGTCTGTTTGCAGTTTGTGACATCTGATCTGACACCTGGGGTGTAGTCCCCCTCACACAGAGCAGCACTCGTATTTTCTCTACCCACCATGTCTCTGAAGCATTGCAATTAGAATTTTAAGAACATTAACTATGAAGTATTTAGAAAAGCTGACAGCTCCCTGTATTTACAGAACACTGATGGTTTCAGGTGTTACTAAACCCAAATGCTTCTTAAATATCCCTTCCAAGAGAAAAAAAGATGGGGGAAGAATGAAAATTAAAATAATTCAATAAATGAAGGTGTAAAGCTCTGACCAAGCATTTGTCCTAGATTACTGGTATCCTAAATTGCTTCTCTTAGTCAGTGATACAACAGTGCACTGCTTCATGCCCATGTACTAGGAGATTCATATTGGCTAAAACTTCTTTCTAAAGAACACTATGAGGATTTCAGAGTTAGTATTTTCTTAAATCTTCCAAAACAAGTCCCTATTACTGCTGAAATGTCAAATCTAGGAACTGAAAAGGGAGGCCATGATCTCACTGCCCTTTAATCAGTGGGAATTGTCCTCCTTTATAACGTTAGTACAGTGTGCTGTCAAATGGGTTTTCAACATTCACTTCACCAAAGCTGAAGGTTGACCTTTGCAGTCGTTAGTCAAAGGTGTCACTGGATCTGAAGAAGTTTTCAGCCAGGAGTAACTTATTATTTTACACAATCAGGGTAGTTGCATTTGTCAAATGACACTGCCAGCAGCACGCACTGTGAGCTGTAATGACTGTAGAGCCTCCTATGCTGCAGGCTTGCTGCCTTGGGCAGACTCAGGTCTACTCTTGAGCAACCTACACCATTTTTCTCACAAGGGGGTGACTGTAAAAAATGGTGAAACATTAATAAATATTACTTTGATTCTTTTTCCATCTGTTTTTGACCATCTTACAGTGCTGTGCTTAAAAGTTGTTTTTCAAAGTGGAGTTTCACTTGTGTTTAAAAGGCTGAATGCATGGACAAAGTCACTCGTAGAGGAACTGGTCTTTTGAGAATTGTGCAGATAGTTAAGTGTTACCAAGTAGCTACACAGGAAAAGAAAAATAAAATTAATTCCATCTCTAAGGTAAATAATCGGAGTCATCTGGAGTTAACTTCAAAACTGTCAGTCATTAGTTAAAATGAGGAAAATGGGCAAGGGGTAAATATCTATGTATCTTCATAGTCTTTAAATGTATTTAAAGATTATTCACTGAAGGGGGTTTCAGTAATAGCCCTAACCAAATTTTTAAAACAGGTGATAAAATTTCCTGCTTAGATTAAAAAAATAATTACTACAGGCAACCTTTTTGGTCAGCACTTAGTATGCTGGATTTTAGGTTCTTTTTCCCTTTCTAGCCCTAAAATAGCTCTGCAAGACTGGAGTCTTTTCTACATATGCAGTCTCTATGAATCAAGTAGTGCTATGCAGCTTCAATGTTTTGGGAACATCTCTCTTTTAATTCATTTAAGGGAATTTTTTTCTCTTACTTTATACTTCTGTGACAGGGAATGGTCTGTGGAGTCTCACCCTACACAAATAGGTAATAGCATTATGACAATACTGGATTTCCTTAGTGCCTGCAGTGGTAAAGGCAAAGAGATTTATAGACGGACCTACAGGTAAATGTGGCTTATAAGTCACACAGTGTTGAGCATCTGGACTGAAGGTGCCAATGATACTTTATTTTCCCATTTCTAAAAGTGGCTGGAATAGTAAGGCACTAATATACCTGCCCTCTGTCACACAGGGCCCCAGATGCCTGTAGGAGTGCTGGACATGATACAGCCAGTCCACAGGGATTCAGGCAGCCCTCTCATGAGCAGGAGCACATGCCTCGTGCTCAGGGAGTCTTGTCCCTCACAACTTTATCAGTCACAAAACCCAGGCTGGTTTTCTTTACTATGTGGTGAAGATATCTAGGTTCCGTTCACTCTGCAAGTGTGGTTCAGGCAGTTCAGGATACTGAAAATATCTGCCAGGAAAACTTATAGTTGGCTTCAGTTGCTAATATTGTAGTCCCTTGGGCCTCATCTGCTTTCTCAGCCAGGCAGCCCAGCTGGCAGGTATATGGCTGTCTCCCCTTTGCCTGTAGTGAGTGAGAAGCTGCAATCCAGTTTAGGTTTTTAGCCTTTTGATTCTTGATTTTAAGAGAATTTGCATTGTAATTAAATTAAGCCAATTTATAGAGAAAGAGTTAAAGGAAAATGTAGCTATAAGCTGGCCCCAAAAGGCAAGGAGATTGAAAAACAAACTCTGTGTGCATGACTATGGGAAATTGATTGGCAAGCATAAGAGGTTCAAGGTTTTAGTCTTAGATGGTTCTGTGGACCTCCATTATTAAAATAATTGCTACCTTATGCTACATCTGTGCTACTAGATTGGATAGTGTCATGATATTCTCCTTGACACTTCATATTGATCTTCTACACCATTATGTGGCTCAGCCTGTTTCAGGTGCTATTTTCATCCAAGCCAGATGGTGTTCCCTCATCAGTACCTGGATACTGTTCAGGACCTAGTACAGGCCAGGGATCATTTCTGGTTGTCACACTAGTTTATAGGCAAAGATTGCTCGGTAGCTTGGGTGAGACCGTGTTATGAGTTATGCAAAATTAATAATCTATATTAATTTTTATATCCAGACAAAGATTGTTAATAACTATGAAAACTGTTTATTAACATTAAATATTGCCAGAAAACTTATTTACAATGCTTGAAATTAACAGTTTGGATACTTATACACACAGGGAACAGGCAAAACTAGAACACTTTAAGAAACAAGTAGCAAATGCAAACATTAAAACTGGAGAGAGGTTCTCAGTTTCAAATATACCTCTTGCCCACCAGGCAACTCGAGAGACTCCTTTCTGCTACTAAGGCAGAAAGGTACAACAGAATCTAGTTACACAATATACTATCAGACAGTACCCAGAGCTCAAAGGGAATTCTGTCAATGTCTTGAAGGTAGTTGCAGGCAGAGCATGTGTCAGGGTAGACCAGGCAAATCAAAAGTAAAAGTGAAAGCAGAAAAGCATGTGGCAGAAACCTATTTATTGATTGTCCAAATGTAAATGGCCACCGTGGCCACACAATCTCCCAATCAGAATGGCACTTTGCCAAACCTGACCATATTAGGTGAAGTCAGGAGCTTGCTTTCCTTTATTTGGGAGGAACAAGTCTGGACAAGTCTTGGACTCTCAAAGTGGGTGTCTCCAAGCCTTTTGTCTTCTCCCATCACTCTGCTTTCTCCCCTCAGCAGAGGGAAAGGACCATGGGATCATGCCTGGACAAGTCAGGGCATGTATCTTCCATGACAGATTGCTCCATACCAGCTGACCTTCAGGCAAGACACTGAGTCTCTATTTACTAGTGTATGCACAGCCCTAGGGAAATCACCATATCAATTTGACCCTTCTCTCTTGATGGTAGTGGTTACTGATCAGCAGCACAGCAAGCTGGAGTAGCTCACCAATTCATCTGAAAACCTACCTTTATTTGTGTTTGTTACTGTCCCGGCATAGAAATGTAGCACTTTAAATCACTTCACCATTAGTAGCANTAGCTCATCCCGTGACAGTTACGGTTAGCAATTTTCCATGTAGCACTTTAAATCACTTCACCATTAGTAGCATTGCTTGAAAAGCTGGATATTGCTCAAGGAAAACTTACCCCACTTAAGTTGATGACAGTATAACTTTAAACCAGGTTACGGTTTTGATTGAGATAGAGCTAAGTTTCCTTCATAGTAGCTGGAATAATGCTGTGTTTTGAATTCAGTACAAGAAGAATGTTGATAATAGTGATGTCCTATAGTGGATGATTTTCAATTTCCCATATTTTGCTAGTGTGCAGGAATACTGGGAGGGAAAATAGTCAGGACAGCTGACCTAAACTAGCCAGAGGGATATTTCATACCATGGAACATCATGCTCAGTATAGAAACTGGGGAGAATTGTCTAAGGAATGGATCACTCTTCAGGCATCAGTCAGTGAGTACTGAGCAGTTGCAGTGTGCATCACTTGGATTTCCTTAGGTTTTATTTCTCCGTCTTGATTATATTCCTTTTAACTATTATTATTACATGTTAATATAATTGTTATTATTATAATATATTTTAGTTGTTAAACTGTTCTTATCTCAACCCACAAGTTTTAACTTTTTTTTCGCTATTCTCTTCCTCATCCCACTGGGAAGGGAAGGACTGAGCAAGCAGCTGCGTGGTGCTTAGTTGCTGATTGGAGTTAAACCACAACATCTGACACAAAGCAGAATTCTTGGTCATTTACCAAAGGAAATATGCATCCAAGTGGAATCCAGGTTTTATCAGTTGAATCCGACCTGGGTTTGTGTCTTAGATATAAATATATATATATACAGAGAGAGAGAGCAAGAGCTGTGTGTGTATATATATATATAGGTTCTCATTTGAGTACTGGTCAAGCCCTCCCTTTAGTCCAAGCTCAGCTCATATCACAGTTCTGGCATAAGATATCAGTAATCTCCAGGTTTAGGAGGCTTACAGTGTGGACAAGCTCACCACTGCCATCTGACTACACCTTGTCCCACCATGTCAAGATGGTGGCATTTGGCCCACATTCATCCAAACAGTATAAACAAAGCCAGAAGGACCTCACAAATTTTGCAATATTTAACCATCCTTGGACTGCCATTCACATTGTTGATGGACACCAGTTAGGAAACATAATGCTGGTTGTTTGGTTTTTGTTTTTGTTTGTTTTATAGTTCGTTGCTGTTGAGATATGAGTTATAAGTTATTATTTAAATGAAAAGAGCACTCTTCTGCAGAAAATACAAAAGTAGTGACTAAGCAGTTGTGAGTACACTAGAGAGAAGTTACCTTTCCATCAAAGGCCAGTTAGTGAAGCTTTGCTTGGTGCTACACAAGAAAATTAAAATCAGACAGTAAATAATGGCTGTACCGGTTTGCCTATTTGAACACTGGCCATCTGGTATACTGTTTGTGTTCTGTGATATGCATGCATGTCTAGCCCATTCCCTGCTCTCCAAATTCCTAGATTCAAGTTGTTTTAAATCCAGTCTAAAGTATATATTGTTTGGAATGTGTGTGGTTTTCTTGTGGTAGTCTAGCTGTTTATAGCAAACCCTGGATAAAATGTCTGGCAAGGCCAAGATGCATCTTACTTTCTCAGGTTAGATCCTGTCTTGATGAACATTGTCAATAGACTTTTAGGGAATGGTACAAGAACTTGTTGCACTTCTGAGCTGTCAAGGATTTCAGGGACTAAGGAGTGGCATCTGAACATTAAAGTCAGTTCTGAGGATTGGCATTGTTAGTGGTGAGGAGTCGTCCCTGGAATATTTTTCAGAGTTTTTTAATGCCTGCGTTGTATAATTCATGTTCTATGAACAAACATTTAGCATATTAAAAGAAGGGGGAAAAACAAAACAAAACCCAAAAAAACCACCACCAAACACAAAAAGAGAAAACTAGTTTAAAATATACACTGATAATAGTGTTTAGGTGTAGACACAAGGTTAGCTACTGAGGAAGTAAAATTTTATTTTCAGATACTGCACTCTTCCCTTCTGCTAAAAGCTAGACCAATAGGGTCTAGAGTCTGCAGTCAGTAAACAGGGGAATGTCATTAGTGTCATTAACTTCAGAAGAAAATTCTAGTAATTGGTCAGTGTTCAATCTTCAGCAAGATTGTTGAAAACAGAGGAGGTCCAGCTCCCACCTCCCACTGTAATAGTAAATAAAAAGTATTTCTATGTTCCTTGCAAGATTATCATCTATTTTCATCTACTTGCAGCTGTACACAAAGGCTGTCTTTTCAGAGGCTTCTTGAAGAAGGCATGAATTATGTGAAAATCTCTTGCTTGTATTTTGGATTGTGTCCTTCTTTTCCAGGGGAGAACTCATCTTCTGGATCAAGCTGAGAAAGCATAAACTACAAAAATTATATCTATATATCTATTATATAGCATTTCATATCTTCATTTCTTTCTGCAATTCTGTGTTCTTATCCTTTTTCATATCACCTATAGTCTAATTTCATGCACATGTGAATTTATGTTATTGAAATAAGATTTAGGTCATATTGAATATTTCAGTGCATTTTACATCTGCATGCTAATTAAATTTCACAGGACTCCTATGAGGTAGATAATCCTCATTTTAACCTCTGAAAATGACTGAAGCCATATGTTTAGAAGTATTTAATTTTAAATAGTAAAGTAATATGCCAGATTTTAAGTAGATCAGCTGTTCAGTGATGGAACACCTTTAAAGTTCTGAGAGCTGGGAACAAATGCCATAAAAGTGGGTGAAACAACAGGAGTAGGTCTGTTCTGAAATGCCAATGGCTGTTGCTATTTTGATTTCTTTAGCTAAATCCTAGACTGAAAAAAAAAAAAGTATTAACAGTGGTCAGAGCCCATAAGAATGAATATTTCATTGATTCTTCCTCTTTTTACACCAGTATTTCTTAGATGCAAAGGTGGGTGTTCACAATTCTAGTACTAGTTCCTAAATGGGAGCCCAGTTCACCTATCTCTGATTAAATGTAAGGAAAACCGTTTTCTCCCTGAGTGTAGTCAAACAGTGGAACAAGTTGTCTAAAGAGGCTCGGGAATCCTCATCTATGGAAACAAATCCATCTGGACACAATCCTGGGCAACCTGCTGTACCTGACCATGCCTTGAGCAGGATCCTGGACTAGACACCTCCAGAGTCCCATTGAACCCCAGTGATTCCAAAACTCCTATTTTGTTACAAAGGTTTGGTGAATTTGGCACCATTTTCCCTGACAACGTTCTATTGCTTACATACAGAATCTGTGCAGTCTGAGAATCATGGGACAGATTTATTGCCAAAGTCCATTTAAGGGTCCAAAATAATTTTCTTCTGGCAGATCTAATCTGAACACAGCAAAGACACTCAGCAGGAAAGACTTCTTACAAAACATAAGGATAGTGATTTTCTTCTAAAAGAAGGAAATTAATTTTCATAATAACAAAGCTTTAGAATACATGGATCACAAGGCTGCTACACACCCTTTCTTGTAGATTAAGTCTATCTGATCATCCCTACCCAGGTAATCTGTGTTTCATGAAAAGGCCACCAGCTATAAAATGAAGAGCATCTTATTTTATCAGCCCTATCAGTTTGTTTGTCATCTCTTCCTGGGGACTGCAATGGTTATTGATTAGAAGGTGAGCAGTAACATCTTCTACAGCTTTTTCATCATGGAAGGAAAGAATAAGGCTGCTCAGTTCTTTGAAAATAAGCATCAGAATTTTTTGTTCAGAAGCTGGTTTTAGGTTGTTGATGGCAAATGACAGAAGGGTCTTTTTGCTACCTGCAATCAGATACTATAAACCCAAGAAAAAAGCAGTTGAGATTTTTCTTTTTTTGCTTTGCTAATTAAGAGAACCTTTGGTTACTTCTGGAAGTTACTCTGAAGGAGCTAAATCTTCTAAATGCCTTTATGAGGAATTCAGGGTCCTACCTAAAGTTCTGGAGTTCACTCCCAGGATCAACTCCACAAAATGCAGTAAGTGTTAGGTACCAAGTGCTTTAACAAAATTGGCCCAAGGTGACTACTGTAAGATATCACGCTCCATTGGGAATGGAACAACTATAAGATTCCAAATTTCCTGAACCTGGTTGCACTCCTCACAGCAACAGTGCCTGAAATTTCTGGAAGAGACTCATAATTTTCTGTAATAGTTATAACCAAATCAGCAGCCAGATACCAAATTAAATGAAAAGATCCAGACCTTGTCAGTTTGTTATTCATACAAAAGGAAATTCATATGGTAATCTGCTGTCTAAGTCCTCTGTGGATAGAAATTGCATATACAAGGATTCCTGTTAACATCTAGAACAGGAGGAAGGCCTTTTAGACATTATAAATATCAGCACTCATCACTATATGCAAGTAGATAATTAGGGTAATTATTCCCAATTAGCAGCTGCAAGCCATGCAGATGGGAATTTCAGGGGCTGGTAACTGTTTCTGCAGGTTGCAAAGCCCTTTTCATGTCTTGAAAAATACACATTTAATGCCCCTCACACATGCTGTTAAATATTTTTTTCTTAGTATTTCAACATAAAATATTTCCTGTGCTCTAATACAATGCTTTTGCTTTTCTTTAAAGCCATATTGGGGTCTGGGATGGTCTGGATTTGGAAATATATTTCCAGGTATTTAACGTATCAACTAAAGTAAGTAATGAACCAGACCAAACTCAATTTTTGCTTCTATTCTTAGTCCATGAAGAAAAATAATGTCGAGTGCCCTTTTGTTTGCTTTGGAAAACAGTAAAAGGATGCCAGCTGTTTTCCTAAGCTATGTGTAAAACCCTCTGACATAACACATTGTGAAGCTTGCTTGCCAGGCTCGAAAAGATTTTTTTCCCTCTTGTTCATTGTATTCTGCTTCTTTTGAAGGCTGAAGGGTTTAAAATACTTAATTTAACTGTGAATAAGGAGATTATTTTCAGTCATAAATACTTCTGTAAGAAGTGAGTAGGAAATGAGTTACTCTGATTAAAAAGGGATTCCTGGTACAAGAATCATTCAACTAATTTATTTAACTTAAGAATTCAGAAAGCAAAAGAAATGTAACACAAAAACAGTAAGGTACATAACTGTTAAGATTTGTCCTTATGAAGCTCTTTATCACAGTGAAGAAACAATTTCTAGATACTTTAATGTCCAAAGATAAGTCATTGCTATTTTTTAAAGACTTCTATTTCAATAAACAAATAAGCCTGTATTTACTCATTTAAATCCACTCCATATCTAGTTATTTTCACACAGCATTTCACACAAAGAAAGTTGGGAAACTAATTATTTTTTTGCATTTGAGTAAATAAAAGTTTGTTGATGAATCTATTTTTAAACTTTTTACTTAATTATCTTCAAACTAAAGTGAAGGAAAGAAATTCAAGACAAAACAACTGTTCTATGGGAAAAGTTACAAGTTTTCTTGTAGTGAGCCCATGAAGATGTCAGCAAATGCTTTTTCAGCATTTGGATTTTGTTTTAGCTATACTAACATAAAAGTAATAAGGAAGCTTTAAGAATGAGAGTATCTTTGCATTATATCAATTACTTTTTTCTTAATTTACCTCTCTAATTCAGGCTGGTGAAGTTAACATTGTTGCAAGATGTAGCTTCAAAAGAAACACCACAAACTTATGAAAATATATTTATTTTAATATGTAAATATCTTTTAGGTCTAGAATCTCAAAAGACCTTCCTCCAACAGTAATCTCATACTACATCTTAGAAAATATATGAGGAGCACCTTTACTTCATGAGGTTTTGGGCTCCCCAATTTAAGAGGGACAGGGATCTGCTGGAGAAGGTCCAGCAGAGGGCTATGAGGATGATTAGGGGACTGGAGCATTGCCTTGTGAGGAGCGGCTGAGGGACTTGGGGCTTTTTAGTCTGGAGAAGAGGTGACTGAGGGGGGATTAATCAATGTTTATAAATATCTGAGGGCTGAGTGCCAGGACAGGGGGAGGACAGGCTCTTCTCACTTACTCCCTGTGGTAGGACAAGGAGTTTACATCCATGATGTAAGCTGCAGCACAGGAGGTTCCACCTCAACACAAGGGGGAACTTTTTTACTGTAATATTCACAGAGCACTGGAACAGGCTCCCCAGAGAGGTTGTGGAGTCTCCTTCTCTGGAGACTTTCAAGGCCTTTCTGGGTGCATTCCTCTGTGACCTGAGCTAGATTGTAAGGTCCTGCTCTGTCAAGGGGGTTGGACTCAATGATCTCTTTGGGTCTCTTCCAACACCCTGACATCCTATAATCTTATCACAATTACAGCCTTCAGTTTAGGAATATTTTTCATGTTTCCTTTCCAATCACTATCCAAATCTGAATACTAAAAAAAAATATTTTCCATGATTTAACATAAATTTCACTTACATTCATTTTCTCTCATTAATTTGTATAAGAATATAACTCAGAATTTTCTTCTCTAGTATTTGTCTTTGAAATTTTTCTGTTTTGTGTGATCTCTGTGCATCTATTCTTATCTAACTTCATCTTCAGTTCTTTTCCTCTTCTGAGTTTGTGTCTTTGCTTGTTCACTCCCTTTAAAAAAAATAATTTCTACCTTAGTCCCTTTTTGGGACTTCGTGCACCAGATCTGTTCACCTAGTGTGTGGATAATTTGCATATCTTGAAAGGCCAGCAAAAATAAAAAGCAGATTATATCAGCTATTTCAAGCCAGTCTCCAAGAGACTGGGAAACTACTGGAAGCATTTCCTTCAGCTCCACAGTGAATTCTGTCTGTAGGAGATCTCAAATATACTTGACTTGACTTTATTAGACATTCTGCTTTGCTGAAACTCCTTAATATATGTTTAACTGGAAGTTCAGATTTGTAATATGTTGGTGAATAATGCCATTGTACTGTTTATTATATACTAAATCATTGTATTGGTAAAGGATTTGACACTGCCAAGTACATCAGCCCATGTCCACTGATGTGCTCTGTCACAACTTTCTTTTTAACCATGAGTCATTATAATGGATTTCGGAGAGTTGCTTATACCCCTTAAGCTAAGTGCATGCGTGGTGATTTTAGCAGTTACCTGTCCCCCCACCTTTGATATAACCCCGGCTAGGACTCAGGAACAGCTGGAAGTTAATAAATGAAGCTTTATATTTACAGCAATGCTCAATATACAAGCAGGTAGTTACAATGTGTAACAGATATTTACAGATATATACAGTGAAAAGGTAATACAGAAACACTACAACCCTCCTATAGATCAAAATCCCTAAGAGGGGTTTTCCAACCACCCATACCACCTTTCCCCTTCCCCAATCTTATCTCACCATCTGTTGACGCAGCAGATAGGCAGAGGTAGATTGGCCAGGGGGATTAGCAGTAAAAAAGAGGTTAGTGGAATTATCGAGAATTAGCTACAAAGGCAGAGAAAAAGGAACCATGCAAGGAGAGCAACTACAGCCCAGAGTGGTCTGAAACCATCTGACTTATCTATATTTGGGTTACAACTCTTAAAACAATTTTTTTTTCTTTCTCAGTAGAGCTCTGAAAATAATGTATTTTGATTTCTCAGCCTATAGTCTAATTTCTCACTCAAATTCTCCAATTAGTTCAAACCAGCACAGCATGTTTCTGGACTAGGACGAGAGGACTTGGTACCTTGGAAGATTGAACAAAAAGCAAAAAATCAACTATTCTGGCAGAGGCAGTCTTGTGTATCCATATATCTTAAAACAAGGATGATTTCACTTTTGACTGGAAAATATACTCCAGTTCTCTGCCAGTTTTTGGTGCAGAGCTATTAGTCCACCAGCTGTGAGTTGTCCAACTACTAATCTTACTATTTGAGAAACCTCCTCAACTGGATGAAAGCAGCTGCAACCAAATGTATTAATAGTGAACTTATTGTGTTCCTGGTGTGTTACAGCCTTTATGAACTATTTTGCAGTATCTAAATAGTGAAAAAGGGTAAATTTCCTGATTTTTTTTTTCACAGAAGTTTCCCCTAAATCAGAATTCTATTTATTTTTACCAAAATCACGGCTAACTTCACCTTAAATATTTTGCTCACTTTCCTGAAAAGCAGCCAAAACTCTACGTAAGGAGAATTGGTAAAAGGCTGATCGGCTTTCAATGAATTTGAAGTCTGAGACATATCATGAACTTACTGTTTGTCAGTTGAAAATCTGGGTGCAGACTTTTAAGAGGTTAAGCTAAACTATTTCCTGCAGTTTAGAACATGTCTACAAATAGATACGGCAGCTCAGCTCACAAACCATGATTTTATTGTTCCTTAGGTTCCAATATTTATAAACCTAAAATTTCCAACCTTGAAGTTGGAATTATATTGCCAAATCATTTGAGAGACCTCAGAAATTTCTAAGTAATCTGCTTCTGAAGAATAAGATTTGTCTTTGTAAAATGAAAACGAAAGGAAGCATTGAAATATATGAAATGCATAAAGCGCATTTTGCATGTGTGTCTTATGGTCTCTATTAGGTACCTCAGGATGAATGGGGAGGATACCCAGCTGGTGGGAAAGATGAAGAGATCCCCTGCAGAAGAATGAGAAGTGGGAGCTATATTAAGGCTATGGGAGATGAAGAAAGTGGAGACTCTGATACTAGCCCCAAGACATCACCAAAATTAACAGTTCGGCCAGAGTCATTATTAAAATCCATTGGACAAAGACCACTGGGAGACCATCAAAAGTAAGTTTCACTATACCATGTTTTACACCTTTCTGAAAGGTGCTGTGACTTGGGTATTACTGATAGTAGTGAGTATCCATGAGAGAATATGATACTGTATTTTAAAATCTAACTTTTATGTCTTCCTTTTACTTTCTTGTAATCGCTGGATGTAAAACTGCCCTCTTTCTCCATCTATGTAACAAACTTACTACTTCAGGAGGCATTTGATATGTTTTCTGAGAGAAATAAATCCATATTTTTATTGAAAGTTTAAAATGCTGAATATTTCTTCTTGAGCAGAATTGCTTTGTATTATAAGTCTTTGTTATTTCATTGCTGTCCCTGAAATAGAAAATACACTCTGTTCTGTACTAGATATAGTAACAAGTATATAATTTAAGCATATGCTTAGCTTCTTACATCTTTTGTATCAGTATGATTTTTTATGTATTAGTTATGTTCAATACTGCTCATTTAAACACAGCATGGATAGTTTTGTTTGACTGTTGGTTTGGTGTTCTTTTTCATTCATGCCACCTACAAAATTATCTATTAAATAAATGAAGTAAAATTTAGACGCTAGAAAAAGATATTATTATATGTATTTTCCAATAGATCTTTATTTTTCTCTTATTTTTATCCATGTAAAGATACCATTTTATAACTGAACTGTAAGTATACTTCTGAAGGCAATTTCAAAGAGGTAGCCTGATTTTAAATCTACAGCTTCAATTAATGTGACCGGGTGTTTCTCACGGCTCAGAAAATTGATCTTTTTGCCTGGGCAAAATACATAAAATGAAGAAATTAAGGTCGAAACTTTTGATCAAAGGTTGTTTATTGTTCTGTGGGTAGTACAATGTATAGTACACCATAGTCACTCACCTTTTCATAAAATTAAGCAAAAACCTCAGGGAAAAATTCTTTTGGCTTAATTAAATTGAATTATTTACCTTGCTGTCTGAAGGTACTCTGTCAACTTTCACTGTTACTGTTACTCAACTCTGTTGTTTTGTATAGCTTGCTCATGTATCTTTGTTGACTCAATTCAGATTCACAAATTGAAGTATCTATACCATGAGATGCCCTAAGATTTCTGAGGTACCTTAAAGCAAGATTGTCTGGTCTCTTCACTGGCAACTAAAATCCTTATGGCATCTCAAAAGGATGCCAGAAACCTCTGTTTAGATAACTCAGCCAAATTATGAATGTGAATCTGAGGGATTTGCTAGAATATTAGTTCCAATGGTGAAACGTGATTTATAACATAACTCTTGCTTGGCTAATTTCCAAAGATAAAAAGATGAACTCTTAATGACGGAGGCTGGAAGCAGCATTTGAAATTTTTTGTATCTTCACTCATTGTTTCTGGGCTGAGATTTTTGGCCTGAGGATGCTTGTCGCATCAACTGGTTCCATTTGAATCTGTGAAAGTCTCCATTAAACTGAAAAGGTCTTTGATTTTCAGCTTGTGTGTACATGTTAATAGGAACAGAGGTCTTTCGGGAATGAGTAGCCTGTAATTTCTCAGCCATGGTGGAGACATATATGAATTCTTCACTCCTGAATTTTCTTATAAGTGGCTCTGAGAGCTGAGGGTTGTGCAAAAGGACCATTGTCTTGATGGGATAAGATGTGTTAAGGTAAAGTGATCAAACATCTATGGCTTGTTAAGAGTGACCCTCCTGAAGGCAAGAGGGAAAGAGTAGATAGCTGACTTTCTCAACCTTCCACACACTGATTATCTGTCTTCCTGATGGTAAATTAAAATGTCTAGAACAGACTTGAGAAGAGAAACTTGACTGTATACACTGAGAAGGTTTTGGAATGGCCCCTGGGAGACTTGTCACCTGGCTCAATTAGCACTGTCTCAGCTACTGCCTGACCATCCTCTGGGTATCAGTGTAGGCCAGGGAGTGTTCCCAGAAGGCAGTCTAGATGGAGCCATCCTCTTTTGGAAGGTAATAATATCCACTCCAGTATCACAAGCTAACATATTTTTTTGAGACAGTTATGACTTCACAGAATTGTCAGGGCTGGAAGAGACCCCAAAGATCATCCAGTTCCATACCCCTGCCATGGGCAGGGACACCTCAAATGTTGCTCAGAGCTCCATCCAGCCTGGCCTTAAAAACTTCCAGGGATGAGGCTTCCACCACCTCCTTGGGCAACCTGTTCCAGTGTCTCACCACCCTTATGGTGAAGAATTTTTTTTCCTCACATCCAATCTGAATCTACCCACTTCTACTTTGCTCCATTCCTCCTAGTTCTATCAGCACTCGACATCCTAAAAAGTCCCTCACCAGCTTTCTTCAGATAATGGAAGGCCACAATAAGGTCTCCTTGGAGCCCTCTCTTCTCCAGACTGAATAACACCAATTCTCTGTCTGTCTCCATAAGAGAGGTTCTCCAGCCATGTGATCATCCTTGTGGCCTTTCTCTGGACACACTCCAGGGCATCCATATCTTTCCTGTAATAGGCTCCAGAACTTGTTGCAGTACTCTAGGTGGGGTCTCATCAGAGTAGAGTAGTACTTAGAGCAAAAAACAAATCTGTTCTTTATTTAGTTTTGGCTATGGTTGGACCTCCCACAAATGTAAATAGGAGTCTTCAAAAAGGGTGAGAAGGTATACTCAGGAAACTACAGACCAGTCCATCTCACCTACATTCCTGGATAGCTGATGGAGCACCTCATTCTGGAGATCATCTCTAAGCACATGATAAGGTTGTCAGGAACAGCCAATGTGGATTTACCAAGGGGAATTAATGTTTGACTAATCTGATAACTTTCTAAATGATGTGACTGAATGGTAGGTGCAGAGTGAACAGTGGATGTTGTCTTCCTTGACTTTAGTAAGGCTTTTTTGACACTGTTTCCCATAACGTCATCTTGGGAGAGCTCAGGAAGTGTGACTTAGAAGATTAGATGGTGAGATGGGTCAAGAACTAGATAAACAGCAAGGGTTATCATCAATGGTGCAGAGTCCAGCTGGAGACCTTTAGTTAGTGGTGTTCCTCAGAGGTCAGTGTTGGGTCCAGTCTTATTCAATGTATTCATCAAAGACCAAAGAGATGGACTGTACCTTAGCAAATTTGCTTCTGATAAAAAGCTGGGAGGAGTGCCTGACACATCAAAAGGTTATGCAGCTATTCAGCAAGACCTGGACACAGGGGACAGTTGATCAAAGATGAATCTTAATGAAGTTTAACAGGCATAAGTGTAGAGTGCTGCACCTGGCGGGCAATAACCCCATGCACCAGTACAGGTTAGGGGTTGACCTGCTGGAGAATAGCTCCACAGAGAAGCACCTTGGAGTCCTAGTTAATAATAAGTTATCCAAGGGACAGCAGTGTGCTCTGGTGGCCAAGAAGGCCAATAGTACACTTTGGTGCATTAAGAAGAGTGTGTCCAGCAGTTCAAGGGAGTTTTTTCTCCCCCTCTACTCATCCCCACTCATCTAGAATATTGTGTACAGTTTTGGGCCCCACAGTCCAAGAGAGACAAGGAACTTCTTGGGGGATTTCAATAAAGGACTATGAGGATGATTAAGGGACTGAAGTGTCTCTCTTACAACGAAAGACTGAGAGACCTGGGGCTATTTAGTCTGGAGAAGTTAAGGATGAGAAGGGACCTTGTCAATGTCTACAAGTATCTGAAGAGTTGCTGTCAGGTGGATGGAGACAGTCTTTTTTCAGTGGTACTCAGTGACAGGACAAAGGGCAATGGATGTAAACTCTATCACAGGAAATTCCACATCAACATGAAAAAAAACTTTACTGTGTGGGTGGTAGAGCACTGCTAACAGGCTGCCCAGAGAGGTTGTGGAGTTTCCCACTCTAGAGATCTCCAAAACCCACCTGGACACAGTCCTGCATGACCTGTCCTAATTGGTCCTGATTAGATCTCTGGAGGTCACTTCCAACCACTAGCATTCTGTGATCCTATGATTCTGAATTCATGAATCCTTCAGTGAGTTGAAGGTCTCAGTAGCTGCCCTAGACCTCTACAGATCCAGGTAGCATCTAGACTTACATATTCAAACAAAACATGTTTCAAAAAAAACCCTAAACCATCCTTCTCACCTGTTAAAAACTGAAGGCAGGTGGTTATTAGCAGGCCAATAGCAAATGTTGTGTCTTGTGTTAGTTCTGCATATATTGCAAATACAGCACTCAAAATAATGCACACAGCAGTGCGATGATGATGCAGGGTACTGGGGTTAACAGCTGTGCCCACTTATGGTCCCAGAGGATTTAATGACATAGTTACTGCTGACTGCAGTCAGAAAGGAAGAAGCTATTTGTAGAATTGTTAAGGGTAGCATTGTTAAGGACTCTGCTGAGAATTTGTTGCAAACACCTCACTGGGAAACATGGTGCAGCCTGTCTGCTGCTGCCAGATAGTTTTTAAATCCTCAATTTCCTCTTAAACTGAGGAGCAGCCCCTTCAATCTGCCCACATAACATTCACGTTTATTTCCAGTGAACTTCAGGCAGAAATGTGGCAACTATTCTGGTTCTTGTGTGTCTCATTTTGAAAAGAAAATGCAAATTTCAGCAGAATTAAAGCTGGTAGAAATTTTCTTATCTCACAGAAATACAAAATTCTGATCCTAAACCTGAATTTTCACCACATGATCACAGAATCAAAGAATGGTAGGGACTGCAAAGGACCTCTGGAGATCACCTAGTCCAAACCCCCTGCCACAGCAGGTCCACCTAAAGCAGGTTGTACAGGAGAGTGTCCAGGCAGGTTTTAAGTTAGTCCAGAGACAGAAACTTCACCACCTGTCTGGGAAGCCTGTTTCAGTGCTTTGCCACCCTCAGGTTAAAGAAGTTGCTTCTCATCCAAGAATCAGAAGTCATCTCAGTACATATATATCTCCCTGTCACTGCACTTACTTTTTATGTCTAAAAGATTTCTATGAAGGATGTAGCAAAGGATGATGGTTATGGAGCCTTCCTCCCTCCTCCTTCCTCCCTCAGTAATGTGCTTTGCATGCTGAGTGCCCTTTGTACCACTGATCAGGCAGCTGAGCTAGAAGCCAAGGTTTTGAAGAGCATTCCTGCATATACAGCAGGGCTGAATGGCATTTCTGGCATCTATTATGAGGAATTGTATAATTCAAGATGTCAGCTGCATTAGCTGGCTTTCTAGCTTGTTTACCAGGATGGAGTGAGCTAATGCACAGAACTGAAATGAAGCTTGAGCTCTCTATGTCCACCTTTTGGATGACAGGTTTACTGAGAATTGGGGTCTGACAGGGCACAAATAAACTTGTTGGAAAATCAGAATATAGATACTTTGGGTGTATAAAAACACATGTTGGCTGCAAAACATATGCAGGTGGGTTTCCTAGTTTTCTATCACCATCCTGAATAGGACAAAATGAAGATTAGAAAGCATCCTTCACGTAATCTTCAACAGCCCTTTAATATGTGCATGTTAATTCTCTGAGTTTTATCAGGCATCTTTGTAAGGAGTTTTGTTCTTTTAAATTCTGTCTCTACTTCAACAAAAGTAAGCGCCTGTTCTGTTGGTTTGTGTTGCTCAAAGATTCATCAAACTGAACATGAAAAATTCATAAGCAATAAAAATGCATATTTGTATCTGAATAAATTTTAATTTTATTTAATAACATATAAGTAGGTAAATGTATGAGAAGCATTAACATTTTGAAATTATTTCTTTTAAGTTACTCTCAGAAAGAAGTTTATTTTACTCCGAGTGGGAATAAAAGAAAATTGCAGGTTCTGTCACTGCTGGTTTATGCAAACGGCAGAAGTAAGACATATACCCAACCACTGCCATCTAATCACCACCTCTGTCAAAGCACTAGCACGGCCAGTGTGATCTCCAGCCAGCTTTCAGCCTAGGCCACCTGGCTGTCTTCTAGATTGAGCCCAGGCATATTTCAGAGATTAATCATCTTGGAAACAGCCACCCTTTCTATAGGATATGAAATTTTAACAATACAAGTCAGTTGTCCTAAGGGTTGCTAATGAACCTACCTTATTTCTGGGTATAGCTTAAGCATAACTGACAGATTATGCTGGATGTTTCAAAAATTAAATATGCCTAAATATCTCAATTATTCTCACAGAAGAGAAATCCATTTCCGTTCCTTCTTTGCGAATGCTTTTTCAAAAGACTAAATAGTATGTTGCACTTCTTAGTCCTATAACATCAAGTTGAAGGCCAGCATAATTTATTATTACTATGAAATTCTATTTGAGTGAAATATAATGCAATAAGGCTTGCTATGGAGACAGGACACATACTTGAATCTGCTTCCTTTCCAACTTATTTCATTCTTGAAACTATGCCAGCAATCCCATTTATTGTGGAAATTGTCTTGGCTCCCAAGAGCCCCAGATGGAAAAAAAAACTTTTTTTTTTTTTTTTTTAATTATTATCATTAGATCTACAAAATCTTTTGGATGTCAGATTTGGTATCCTATGGACAATTGTAGGTCTGGAGGGGAAATGCAAGCCCTTTCAAATCAGTCCATTTTTTCTGCTGTGATGCTACTGCGAATGGAGTTAAAGTTGTGTTGGAAGGCAGTTTGTGGCAGGTAGCTTGCAGAAGGCAGGTAGCAGTCTGCTAGGTATTTTCATTTACAGTAAATGGTAAAACAGCTGAATTAGAAGGTGAAACAAGGGAAATGTCCAAAATTATTATGGTGCAATCCTGGAAGAGACAATGGCCCACTACTGATGATTTGCAAGGGTATCTTTCTAACATAGTGAACATCATTTCTCTCTATTTATGGCCAAAAGAAGCAAAACTAAGAGGTGGAAGTATCACAGACACTGAGCTCCAGAATGGAAAGCTGAAAAGAAAATGAGAATTTGGGACTATGTGGTGGGAAAAACAATTGTATGACTGAAGATAATATTCCAGTTATTTGATATTCTCATTTTCAGGAGAGGAGTACTTAATATACTGATTATGGAAATGAACTGTAGCAGTGTAGAAATAGCAAATTCAATTTTCAGTATCTCCTTTTTGAAGTGTTGCAAAAGGCTGAAAACTCTTTGCCCATTTAGTGAAAAGGAATAACAGTACTGTTTAGCCCAAAGTTAACACACCTTGTTTGAGGATCATACTGGTATCACTCACAGAAATGAATAGCCATGCTGTGCTGAAGTTTTCTGTTATGCTCTGAAGTGACTCACAGGAAACTAAATGCTGAAAAAATGAAGATGAAATAGGTTAAGCTACAATAAAATAAACTCAGTGACAGTAATTTGTACTTCAGTTTGTGAGCATCTAATGGCTGACTTTATTGTGACATCTGATAGTCCAGATACCTTAGAGATGATGAGTGAGCAGGCAGAAAGACATGTGAGCTTGACAATGTGGTGCTTCAGTGAGGAATGAAATCTGCCATAGCAAAAATTATTTGTTGGACTACCACAGGAGAGCATCAGTAGCACTTTGATTTGTCACATCTATATTCTCCATCTAAGTGTCTGCCAGGTTTTGGCACCTATATGGAAGTGAGTGCCTCAAACTCACACAGGCTCACAGAGAAAGCAGCTGTATCTCCTTCAGGTGCTTAACACCTGTGCATGCACTGGATGTCATTAAAGCTCATAGCACACTTGAAGAGCACTACACATGTATCATGATGCAGAAACCACTTTGTGCAGTATTTTAATTTTGTATGCCTAAATAAGACCTATAATGGTTGTTGTGTTTTCTAGGCTTATGGTACACCAGATCAAATTAAAACAACCCAAATGAAAAATAACCTTTCGTACTCTTCCCCTTTGCAGAGCAGCAGATTGCATCTCTTCAGGGTCATAGTAAATCATGCTGCCTTACAGAATGTCTGGACTATGAACCAAGGCATGTTCCTGTGTTCTGTTCTGAAAGGGGTTAACCTGCGACAAGAAGATCTGACAGCACTTTACTTACAGACCCCTCGACTCACCAGGGATCATGTAACAGCACAAGCTTCTCAGAAACATGGGAATTCTCAATTAAAGAAAATTTTTTACTTTTTGTAACCATTGGTGCTAACCGTGGCACACTTACCACCCAAGAAGTTGAAAACCACATGAGAAGTTTGGAAGTGCTGCATGAGACTAAAGCTCTGTCTTTTCACCTATCTTTGCCAACTCCAGTGCCAACACCATGCTACTTCATGATGAACAAATTTGGGGATATTTCTCTAAGAGTAAATACAGAGAGAGGTCTTGGTATTACAAGCCAAAGGCAAGTGTTCATGTTGAAAAGAATGGGTATGCTGCAGAAACTTCACAGATTGAGAGTTCAAGCACAGCTTCCTTGATACCGAAATTAATGCCCTCTTGCAATGCTATCTGTTGCTCCACACCACTGATGCAAGTCTCTTTTAACTTTTAGGAGTAAACTTCAATTTATCATTAACTCTTCTTCTGCATTTTAAATTAGGAATGGTTTTGAAGCCATTTCTGAGAAATACTTTCAAATGAAGAGATGGAAAAAATTCTCTAGGAAAGTAACCCTCGTCTTTTATAAGCTTTTTATTTATCTTTGGGTTTTTGCCTCAATCTTTTGACTCTAAAAAGTCTCATTACACACTTCATTAGTAGCTTTCTGAGGCCCTGTAGTGTAGTAGCATCTACTCAGAGTCTCTGAGGGGTGAAATTGGAGATTTACTGAGGAGCGTTTGGGGGCTAATTACAAAGCCTTATCAACTAATAACACAATCAGTGAGCCACTGGCATAGTGATGGTGCACTCTGCTGCAGTCAATAAGGTCTGCATTAGATTAATCCACTGGGTTAAGGAGAAATGCTGATGAAAGGCCACCAGTCATCTGACTACCTAGGAGGTATCTTTTATGGGGTCATAAGATGATCCCCATCCAGTCTTCATTTGTAGAATAATAGGAAGCACTCTTAAGCAGTGTTAGGCACCTTGTTCTCTTAGAATTAGCATAGTGTGAAACTTGGGAAGTCATTCAGCCCAAATCTTCTGCCTCGTTGTAGTGAACATCAGCTTTATGTTGTAGGACTGAAATGTATCACTGTGCATTAGGGATAGAAAAAGGATCCTCCGGCACTGAATAAAGTGCAAAGCCTTCCTACAAATTAAAAAAAAAACCTTTGTCAGACACAATTATGTAACAGATTGTGGTGAAAATGTAGTAAGATTCAGACCAGTCTTTCAAGCACAGATAATGATACCCAAAGGAAATATTTTTCTGGTTCTTATTCATTCCTGTATTCAACAAATATGTTAGTTTTATTGTTCTTTCTAAAGGATCAAGAGCTGCTTTTCTCATTTGTTTAGTTTTTAACAAAAGCTAAATGAGATTATAAATGTGTATGCAGAGGTATGGTTTTGAAAATTGAGATGCTAAAAAGCAGAAATCATGTATATAATTTCACATCTCCAAATTCAACTTTTTTTTCCAGAAATTATGTAGTCTCATTAGTGTCTTTGACTTCAACCTGAAAAAGCCGTTTTTGCTTAAGAACTGTTGTTTTTAATGGACTTCAATATATGTTTTATAAATTAAGCTTCTGCTCAGGAGCCTTACCGAGTCCTGGTGGTCTGTGATTCTGCCTTAGCATAATTTTTTTTATGTGTATATGTATATGTAACAAAGGCAAATTAAAAAAAAAAAAAAAAAAGGAAAGAAACAAAAAGAAATTAAGTGTGATTTCTTCCTGAAGAAAAGACTTCAATTCCACAACAGGCTTTAGGAATATGCATCCAATATTTAATTTCTGGTTACATCCTCAGATGTATTTGCTGAACTGCTACAGCATGCTTAAAATGTCTCTAAGTCTTCAGTGTAACATCTGCCTAAATTTTGTCTTTGACAAGTTTGCTGCCTCGTCTCCAGGCTCCAGGCCAAGCTCAAAATAGGATATTGGAACAAGGCATTTAGGATTAGCTACATGTGCACATCTGTCACCTCTTTCAAACAATAGCTTGAGTTTAGACTTCCCAATCAAACACCTCTTATTACATGCACATTCAGCATGATTTAGAAGACAGGCTTGCTTGAGCCTACATCCTCTGTACATTTGCAAGGAATGGACAAACCACCAAACTGTAACCACTCTGAATGATTTCCTCTCATTCTCTTTTGGTTCATGTTGTAAAAAATCCTTAAAAACTTATTGACAAGAATGCCTCTCTCCTACTGGTGATTAGACATTGCATGAGGATGGAAATAGCACTCTCTACCTCTTCCCTAACATGTTCCTGTAATAAATCAAATGTTCTGTATCTTTCAGACACCTTTTTTTCAAAAAAGGCTGTAGGCCAATGATGAAAAATAAAATAATCTTTAAAAATTATTTTTGGCCCAAATTCTTGTATTTATCACTGATCAAAGAGAAACTCCAGTCTGGCAATGATTAGAAAATAAAGTCTTTGCTGCAGATGAATTTGCCAGATTTATGTAGACTTTAATTTTTTTCCAAAGAAACAGACTAACTGTGGCACTCTGAAGGGAGAATCAACCTTAATGTCTATGCTCTTGAGCTCTCCAGTGAGCTGCATGCAGGCACATCTGTGCCCCTTTGCAGAGCTCTATTGACTTCAGCAGGGATTCATGGAGACAGTACGACTTGCAGCTGCTGCACAATACTACACTTACTCATTAGATTCTGGTCTATGACTTATTTCATGTGCATACAAAGATATGGTTAAGATGGCTCCATATAGCAAAATTAATCTCCACTGAAATTTAAATCTCTCAATAGAATAGGTTTTGATAACTTACACTACCTTGCTAATCCTAGTGCACCTCCTTTTTAGATGCCCAAGATGAATTCTTTTACAAATTTCATCTTTTTATCCCAGAATGATACTTCTGAATTGCATATACTAAGTTAAACCAAAGTCATTCTATTTTCTGTCCATTCGTTCTCAACTTTTTGGACAAATGAAGATGTGATAATGAAAATTAAAAGGTGTGATTTTAGAATATTCTAAGAATTAATTTAATGGGAAATGGACTTTTCCTTGTCTCTGATGCTCCCTTAATAAACCTCATAGATATATTTGCAGCCAGAGGGTGACTTTCTTGCTGCAACTTTTAGAGGCCTAGGAACATTTCAGTTCAGTCTTGATACCTTCCTTACCCAAGATACAATGGTAGCTGGACACATGACAGAGAACAGGTACTCTGGGGAGCAACCACTAATTGGAGTGAGTAGATCAAGGAATGACCTTGGCAAGTGTATGACATTTGCTGCATTGTTGGTATCATGCTTGTACTTTTTAAAGCAAAGGTATTGGGTTTATTACAAAGTACATATCAATCACTTAATAGAAAATAAAATACAGACAGGAAAAAAACCAAAAGAAGTGTGACAGATCCCTTTCCTGGACTCATACACCCCATGTTTCTATTGGAGCTGTGTCTTGACTGTCAATGAGTGCTGCTCAGAATCTGCATTTGTATGGGAAAATTAGGAGATTTTTTAAATTTTGTTTTGACCCTCATTTAGCTATAAGCTGTAAAACCATTTAATCCTCTAAATGTGTTATTTAATGCGTCCTAATACTGACAGCATGTTGGTTTATTGTTATATGTGCCTTTTCACCAAATAACAAAATTATTTGTCTTCGGTGAAATGTATGGTTGCATAGGTCACTGTACAGTACTGCTTGTTGTAATTCTAGCTTACAGTAATACTTGTCATACAGCAGTGACTTCAGGAAACATGCCACAGACCATCGTGGTTGCTCATCAGCTTCTGAACACAGTGATGACAAAGTATGGGCTGAGTGTTGTACAATGTGATAGACTACGAGTGGAGAGAGTTGCTATGATACAGACCCTAATGGGGGACAACTCAGGTTGCCAGTACTACCTGCTGAAGTTGCTGGGCTGTTCAGACACTATCTATGGTCATTTAAACTTTGCAAGTTATATAAAACAGTGGAATGCAGGGAAGAGGGAAAAACAAACTAACAAAACCTCACCAAAGTCAGGTGTTTGCTCTCTAAGCAAGCATCTTACTCCTTTCAGCAATACACAGAAGAGAAGGAAATTGATGGCTAAATAATAGATGGCTAAAGATGAGGAAATAAAATTCCTTCCCTGATCATTAGTTAATGCTTGATTGCAACTATTGAACTATCTTAGTTGTTCCTTTCATTAAAACATACATAGCTTCTCTAGTCTTAACATGTCTTCTGTTACAATGGCATAAGTGGGGGAAAATTAGAGAGATGTAGATATATTTTGGTATTTTTATTGTACTCAGTCCTGTTAAGGACAGCTACAAGACATGGCAAGACACAGAAGAAAATTTGTTGGGAGTTAAAACTTTTGCTTATTTGTTTGTTTGTGGTTTGGTTTTGGTTTCTTTGTTCATCTTGTTACTTAGGGCTAAAGTAGCAGGTATTTTCCAGCAGTTTTCCAGTTCCCTGTTCTATTCCTAAATTTCATTCTCAGTGAATATGGGCAAGAAGCATGAGTTTGTACTTTTGTGGAAGCCAATGCCCCCCTTAGGCAACTGGGATTAGATGGCTGTAGCATGGATGAGCCAGTCACTGCTCACAGAGGTATTATGGGTATTTTGAAATCTTCAGAAGAGAGGAGTAGTGTAAGTGGCCCATTTCTGGCTTCTGTAGTGGTGTTTTATGAAGGTCTTGAGCAGGACAGCTGTAAGCTGGGAAACAAGAGGATTCTAGTGAGCAACAAGGATTAGGAGCTGAGCTGGTCAAAAATGGAGAGCTGTACTTGAGAGACATTGGTAAATGTAAATTCTGAGGATGTAAGAATGAAATCATCTATTACAGACCACAAAAGGCAATATTTTCTTTTGTCAAAGGAAACAAAGGTCAAAAATTTTGTTTGTGAACTTAGAGAGTGGATGTCATTAAAATGCCAGTATTTAATAGTATCACATATGGTGTGTGTTCTGTAGTGTTGTGGACAAGTATGAAAGTTGAGCAATGTGTAATGACATTTGAGAGCAATCTCCCCATAGACCCTTTGGATCTATGGCATTTTTTTTCAGGAACATGTTTATACCAAGATGATAATTTTTTTACCATGCATTGACACATTTATCCTAGATGATATCTTTGTGTGCATACCTTAGAAATGAAAATTAATAATTTGTTTTTACCAGGAACATTTTTAAGTATTAGTCAAATAGATGTGAAATTGCTTTTAAAACCTAATACATATAACTTTTTTTTTTTTTTGGCTACAGTCTTATGAATCAGTTTCTCTCCTATGATAAATGGAAAATTATTTAACTATCAGGTAGCATCCAAACTCATCCATCAAAACTCTGCTGATTAGCAGTACCATGGAATACTGGGCTTCTTTCCCAAGAAACTATTGCTGTTGAGTGTCTCAAATGATAGCAGTGTCTCACAAGGAACCAGTATGTGCATAGTGAAATAATAGTATGTTGCTGAACATTACTTAGCAGAGGAGACAGTTATTAAGAGTCAGTTTGAATTAATTAATTTTGAAGTTAATTTATAAAATAATAATTTATTATTTAATTGTTGCCCCTATACTTTCTTAATGTTGCCCATGTTTTAATGAAGAAACCTCGAACAACTGCTTCACAAACTGTTTCTGAACTCAGAATCCCAGATTTTGCCACCTCATGACTGAAAATCTGCAAGGGACTCATCTAACTGTTTTGAAAAATACTAAATTAACAATACTGGACAGATTTAGTAAAGCATATGCAAAGAATCAGAGTGACACAAAGCAGGTGACAGTCATAAGCCTGCTTCCTAGAAAAGAAAGCGGATTTCATTAAATCCAGCAACTAAATGTAGATAGGGAGGCTCTACAGTATTTCTCCTAATCTATTATATTTTACTTCATACCTGTGGGAACAAAAAAATCCACTGCTACATGATTTCATGGGATGATTTCATCATGTAAACCCAAATTAGACCTACTATCTCACAACTATCTTAAACTGCAAATTGCTTTGACTTTAATGACTTAATTAACCTCTGATCATATGCCTGCATCAATCACATACATTTTCATTTTGGTGAGAGCAGTTACACCATAGTTTCTATGTAGCTTACCTTGGTGATGAAGCTAAAGAGGTATTCCATAGAAGGCATTCAATACAGGAAGAAAAAAAACAAATGTATATTCTCCAGGGAAATTTCTGAAGAATAAATTAAAAGAAAAAAAAAAAAAAAAAGCCTGCCTAGCCCTGTTTTTTACTGAAGAAGAATGCAAATTACCCTAGACGAGCAGATAGCCTAGCCATTGGCAGATGCACTGAGGAATCAAAGCTATGTCTGTGTTGATCCTGCAGTGGCCAAGTCAGGAATAACACGTGGAAGTGTTTGAGAACAGATCTGCCAAGAGTAAAAGGTTGAGGTCTATCATGTCCATCTGCTCTTGCAGCTGGTGAAGCAAGTGAGGGGACTTTGAGTTGACAAATGCCTGATATCTAAGGACATGGCCACACAGGGAGATGGATCTCAATGCTATTTGGGGTTGAAATGAAGTGATCTTTAAGGCTCCTTCTAAATCAAACTGTTAACATGATTCTATTTGCTTCTGTAGTTGGAGCCATTAAAAAAAAAAATCTGAGATCCCTCTTTGTGTGCTCCTCAGGGATTTCAGGCACCCCGAACTTAGATTAGGTCCATTTAGTATGGAAGGCTGAACCTTTCTTCGGCACCTGACTATGGCTGTGCTCAATGGTTAATAAATATGACCTAAGAAACAAGATCCTGGTTTATGCCTCATTCTGCACCAGGAGTTGAACCTGTGATTTCTCATTCACTGAGTGGTCTGATCCTTCCAGAGAGGAAGCTTTACCCTTCACAGGGAAATTCCTGATGGCTTGGACATGTGTTGCAGCCACTGGTGGACTGAGTATCTGCCAGCTCAGCTTGAAATAACAGCATCACCAGTAGATGTGCAGACATTCAATTGGCACAAATCTGTAATTCCCAGAAACTATGTCTTGATTAAAGCAACCTTTAAAGGATAAAAATGAAACTACCCATTTGCTACACAAAATCCAACATTTTCTGTATTATTGAGTAGTTTATGCACTTATGTCTAGGAGAGTTATGTGACTTTTAAAATCTGATTTTTGGAAAACCTCATTTGCAACTTTATTTTTTACTAGAAGCTAAATATTGTCCTTTTCTTAGAGTTCTGTTTTTTTCCTGGAATGATAGATAATGAGTATATTTAATATAAAACATGAAGCCTAACATTTTCTTGTAGTGAATGTTTGCTGAAAGGGGCTCATTACAATGTTAAGATCCCAGTCCAAAATGGGAGATGTCTTGTAAGAAAAGCATTTATAAAGCTTCATACAGTTTCTCTGAGCTCTTTATTAATCTATTTCTTTTAGCTGAACATGGGATGTTTTGACCTTTTGTAAAAAAATGTCAATCCTTTGAAGATAAAAGGTCTCTTGATGCATAACACCCTGAAGAAAACTAGATGATAAGTAATAGATTTTATCTCTGAAGGAAGATTTGTAGTTACTTTGGTTTGTACTTTAGCTCTGGTTCTTGTTCCTGTTGACCTAGACATCCTCTTTTAGTAGACTTCAGCAAAGACTTCAAATTTCATATCATCTAGGTAGCAGAATTGCAGATTCTAGCACCTTTGTGCCCAGGTGTATGACTGCAGCAGAGCTATGATGCTTTATAGAGAGAGGGACTTGGACCCTGAGGAATTCATTTGTGAGTCTCATAAAAAATTACTAATTCCATTTGTGATTTTACACTCTTTCCCTTTTTTCTTCCTCTTTTCTTTGTAGTCAAAGCTACCTTCAAACTGCAAGTGACGTGCCTGGAGGTCACAACCTGGATCCCTCTGCAAACTACAATTCCCCAAAATTTCGCTCAAGGAATCAGAGCTATATGAGAGCAGTGAGCACACTCAGTCAGGCCAGCTGCATCAGTCAGGTGGGAAATGCTTGTTATTACTTTTCTTATGGGTTAATCATAGATGTGAAAGTTGAAGGTAGTGGATTGTTTTAGTTTTGGTTTGGTTTTGTGTTTTTTTAAAGTAAAATCAAACTGAAGATGTGATTGTCAAGCTAGTTCAGTTATGAGGAATGTAAGCCTTTATTTTAAAGAAAAAGCACTGACCACTAGAAGCAAAGACAAACTATCATGCATAATATTTTCCATTTATTTATCATTAAAAATATGAATGCTGGCACTTTCATTTTCAGTCTATATTAAATATTTAAATGTTAAGAGGATTCAGACTGAGCATAAGGGGTACACTCCTACAATACTTCTCTGAAGATACCTATTCTGATTGCAGTAAATGTGGGTTCCCAGATTGAGATACAGATTGAAATACTTATGCTCCAAATCAATGTTGATTCATCTCTAAATACCTCACTCTTCTTGGGTGTAATGAAGTTACATCACTCATTCTGTGTATGAGGACTTCTGAAAAGAGACATTTTCTTCCATCCTGCTGGTTAGTACTAATTCATGTTGAAGTGAGAGCTGAATCAGGCCTGTAGTGCAAGAAGCCTTATGAAGTATGTGCATGTTCTGTTTAGCAGAGGACATTACATAACATTTCCAATGTTTCTAATATTCATTGATCCTGACATTTCTTCTGTGTTACTTCATGACAGGCAGACCCTGCTCTGTTATCAGGTGTGCTACTTTATTTTCCTCTGACCATTACGTGATGCACTGAAGGGTGGGGTAGCTTATTGTACACAATAGTTATGTTAAAAAAAAATCTTTCTAAAGCGATCTTATATTAATTCACATTCAGTTTATACTGCATGGCTATTCAGGCCTGGATTCAACTCTTCTAACCTGAGGCTTTTAATTGAGGCAGTGACTAAAGCTTCCTCTGTCGTTAATGGAGTGAAAGAGTTTCTTCCAGGACAATGCACATCCCAAGTGGGCTGAGAGCCCTCTGGAAATGCCTGGCAGCCTCCACTGATTGTGAGGAGTTGGGAGTGACTAGTCATCTGACTAATGCCCTTCACTCAAATTCCTCAATTTATGTGGGATAAATCTAAGAATAATCTTATACAGCAGATAGCATAATTAGAAACAGTCAGTCAGTCATTTTCCAAAGCTTTCATTATTTTTCAGAGCTCCCTTGTGAAACTCGTCCCCATCATTCCCATGCCTTGATTTCCATTACCCTAATTTGGCTATTCCCTATTTTTATTATACTCTAGTTTTGAGAAATTTTCACCAGAATTACATTCTGTGTTCAAAGCAAATGCTGTTGGCTGTCACTTAATGATGTTATAATATAGAACTATTTTAACATCTTCTGTCTCTTTGACCATGTCTGTGAGTGGAGATATTCATTGGGCTGTTCATAATGAGTAATTGGTTTCAGCTCTGGTTAAAATTATTCATTCCAATGTTCATTACCTGGAAGGATGCCCACAATAAATTTCATTTGCAGGTAGATTGCTCAGTTGCCCAGATTAACTGAACTTGCTGGATATAGTTCCTTACTTTCTTCTTCAGTCTTCATTAACCTATGGAATTTTGTGTCAGCCATTTATTTCCTGACTCACAGTCCAGCTGTTTCCAGACCAGTAATAAATTAATTTAATAAATACTACACAAAGTAAATGTATTAAAGATTTGAACCTTTGCTACTTCCTGTTCTTTTTCCATGACACCATCATCTCAACCCATCTACATAACAGTGGCTTGTGTGATTCATGCCATTTATAATGCTTTTGTTTGTTTGTTTGCTTTGTGGGATCATTCCTTTTTAATACCTGACCAATCATAAAGAAAGATGCTGGGTTCCATGGTTAATATTTTTTCATTTAAGTTTAGAAAACTTCAATTCTTCAATGGGAAATTACCTTAGTTTCAAATAAGTGGTTAGGCTTAAAGTGTTTAAAGACTACATTACCATAAATCCACTGATCAATTATGTATGCAAAATATTTCAGAGTAACATTTTTAAAAATCTTTTTGAGATTGCATTAGTCTACTTACCTTTATTAGAAGCAAATTTTATGGAGCGTAATGTAATTCCTTTCAGAAGAGATTTAGTGGCCAAAATGTCTTACATGAAATTAAAATATCAGTTATTCATTATCATCAGAGGTTTCATCTGAAAATTCCATTTACTTAATCAGGATCCTAAAACATTTGAAACATTTGCACTCACTCTGTTCTCATGATGAATAATGTACTAGGAACAGTAATAATGAAAAATGCACTTAACAGCCTTATAGGAAAAGTAATACCAACTGGATGTGTTGTTTAGAGATGCTACGAATTTAATTTGGTATTTATACTGATTTTGATTTCTAGCATTCTCTTTACAAAAAAAAATGTTATCAGGAGGCTATATCAGGCAGCCATGCATTTGGCTGTCCAGTGTTAACTTACTGTCTCATTTTGGGTAAAACATTCTGAATTATTCAGAAACACTTTCAGGCAGTTAGGTCTGATTTCAGGGAACCTGTTAAAAATTATGTAGGTAGAATTTAGGCAGTCATTTTTAAACTGCTATATACATTTCCCTACTGAGAGGTTCCCCAAGGCTGGCCAGTCTGCCTAAACCATGAAAGCTACCTACAAATGTACAGCCCTCCATCACGCCCATCTCATAAGGCAGGGTCAGCAGATAGATGCTGGCTCCTGCCCAAGCCTTCCAGTGAGCTGGAGGGTGGTGCTGAAATCAACCTGGTGGATGGTACATGTAGGCAAATTAGGATGCCCCTGCCGGTAGGCAGGGTTCATCAGCGCACCTGGTGGCAGAAGTGTCAGACTTCAAATAATACTGCTGAAGAAAAGCAGCAGTAGTGACTGCAACTCATTTTTTTCTCCGGTAGCTGAATGGCTAACCAGGGAATGAGTTTGGCTTTGAGGCACTTCCTGGCTAAAGGTGGTCCAAGCATTACTTTCTCATCTTGACCACTTTTCACTCTATTTCAGACAATGGTTGTTCTTTCACAGGCTTCGCTGGACACAACTTTTAAGATGCAGTATTTCTCAAACTATTCAGAAACATCACCTCCCCTGAAGTTACACATCTTCAAACAGGAAATACTTCCTTGAGCCTTGCCATGCAGGCCAAATATCCACAAGTAGAGACTTTGCTGATAAGTGAGGAACCCAGGCAATCCACACTCACCTTTTGGGACCTAGTATTAGTATAGCTGATCTCTGTTTTCCTGTCTTGGCAGACCATGGATTTCCATCAGCCCAGAGTGATCTTGTGGGTTACCTTTAAATCATGTATTTACAATTCTCTCAATATTCCAAAATGTACTAAATGTAAAATTAGTTGTATAGTGTGTGTGATATATTTACTATATACATATAAACAACTGATGTAAGTTTTAAAAAATGTGAGTGTGATCAGGAGGGATTACTACATTTTAACTATTTGCTAAAACAGTTCTTCATCAATGTACAGGTGTCCATTTGAGATGTTGAGGCCGTGATGATCACAAAAAAGCAAGTCAAAAATCAAATGCATTGTTGTTGTTTATTCAGATGAGTGAAGCAGAGGTTAATGGGCAATTTGAATCGGTGTGTGAATCAGTGTTTAGTGAAGTTGAAGCTCAGGCAATGGATGCCCTTGACCTCCCTGGATGTTTCCGAACGAGAAGCCACAGTTACTTGCGTGCCATTCAGGCAGGCTATTCCCAAGATGATGAATGTATACCTGCAATGGCATCTTCCAACATCACCTCAACTATCAGATCAACCACAGGTAAGCAAATCTATGCTGACCTTTCCACTCTTCTGCACGTGAATATGTGTAATCTTGTTTTGTAAAAGTATATTTGACACTGGGAGCAATTTTCCTGGGTAGTGATAATGTGTGATACCAATATTCCTGGGTTTGTACTGCACCACAGTACAACTGGATGCAGCTTGAAATAGGCTCCTATTGAGAGAATCCTGCAAGCATACTAGAATAGACCTGTACCTTTGTCCTCCATTTTCTGTACATACAGTTATCCAGATAAAAATATAACAGTGACAGTATAGTTTAGGTGTTGTTAGGCATTTAGGTACTTTTATCTGTCAAGTAATTATTCTTCTAAATGAGATCAGTTGCACTGATTCACTTTACATGATTCACTTTTAGGATTTTATAACATTCTTCTGGTAAATTACTTTTCTCTTAGTGGGTGCTTAGCAAAGATTATATCTTTATTCATGTTTTAATGCCAATGTTTAGTAGTGGTAGAGAAAAGATTGCACAGATAGCAGTAAAATAATTAAAATTAAATCTATGACAAATACATATTTGTTAAGTGAACTAAATTCACTTTTACATTTCAAATATGCTAATGTCAGTTCCTAATTATGATACTGTCCTTAGCACCTACTATTAAATTGCAGTGCATGCTACTCATCTACAAAAGGTAAAAATAGAGATTAAAATGTGTCATGCAAAAATACTATTTAATTTATTTGCTTCACATACCTGTTGTATAACAGGGAACTTAGAAAAGAAGTAAGCTGAAGTTGAACAATGTAAATTTACATTCCAGAAGTACCGTAGAATGTTATTTCATCTTAAGCATAGTATTTTAATTGCTATAAATAACTTATTGAAAAAAAAAAATGTTGTAGCTCTCAACATCACCTCTAGGGATGTTTCTATCCTTTGTTTAATAGAGATGCTATCATGATATAAAATGAGATTTTATTGCTACTCCAGAGACCAATTTTCATCTTTGTTATATAGCACTGCATGATTATTTTGAAGAAACATTCCATGGCAAAAGACATGACTGATGATCTGTCTCAGTGTCGGACTCCGAGCACTGAATTGGAATACTTTCAGTACTACTTTTCATTACCAAGCTGATTGGTTTTAACTATATACTGAATAAGCCAAACATTCTCACTGAAAATAATTTATTTTCCCTCAAACAATAAAACTGAATAAACCAATATCTTTGGGAAAATAACCAGAGTAGACAGTAAATATATTTGCATCCCAGTGTTTTCATATTTATGAAAAATTATTTCTGTTTATTAGCAGTCTAATGGTTAAATACTATGGTTCTGGAAACTTTAACCTTCATTTCACACCTGGCTTCTCCCACATCTCAGAAATAATTTATCAGATAGATTTTCTTGGCCAAATATGTATTCTTTCTCCTTTGTTGTGGTGAGGTGATAGTGACACTGTGGAGAAAAAAATTGCTTTGACATGCTTTCCTGAACCAAAACTGTTTCTAAGCCTATGGACTTAGTGTTCAAAATATTCTCTCTGCACCACTGAGCAAATTTGTCCTCAGCATCTGTGTAAAATAAATATTCAAATCAGAAATATTTATCTAAATTACAAGAAAAGTGAGGATTATATGATTCACTATTAATTGAAAAACTCAGTTGCCAAGTAAGTTCTCATTTTTAAAACCCCCCATTTTTAAAACCCCCATTTTAAAACTTTTTCCATATTTGTCTCTTCAGCCTGGGTCGCTTTGGAGGGAGACACTTCAGTTTCTATCATTACTATAATTTAAAAAAATGTTCTTACATCTCAAGCCCTCTCTGAAAATTGTAGAAGCAGCTGCCTGAAATCTAAAAATTATGTTGGCAGATATTTGATGTTTATACAGGCTTCAGTCAAATGAATGTCGTAAAGGTTGAAGTGTCACATCAGCCTTCAGTTCTAATTCAGTCTTTTGAATTCCTAGGAAAATTACATTAATTTTTTTTTCTTCTGATATAACAAACTCTTATTGGCAAAGAAACTAAAACAGTTTTGTACAGAATTAACAAGCATTGCAATTTAATTATTACTTGAAATTTTAGTAGTATAGGTCATGACTGCCTCTTATCGATGTCTTAAAGCGATTAAATCATAATGTGCAGGCCTAGCTAAAAGCTAATTCATATAATATAAAATGTAAATCTAAAATAAAGTAACATTTGATCTATGAATATATGGAATATATATTTACAGTTTCCTAAATTGTTCCTAGATGCATTAACAGCTTTCAGAAGGTAGAAAGGTTACAACTATTATGAGTATTATGTGGGACAATATTAATGGATTCTGCTAACAGGGTTTTCTAATAGATGTAAAAAGAGCTACCAGTAACTAATCCTTCTTAAATGTATGCAGCTTCGCAGAGGAAGTCCGATGCTTCGTTGGTACTAATGAACACATAACATAGGTTAATTATTTGTGGAACCAGACTTCTCTATCTCTGATGAAGACTGTGTGACAAGGCATAAGCCACTACTTGTTGCCCCAGGTATAAATGAATGAGACAAAGGGCAATGCAGAGGAGGCAGGCAGCATTGTTGGCACACTGTATGCTAGACTGGACTCTCTGTGACCCCTACTAAGACTCCTATTTCATTGCGATTAGGGCATTTCTAGCCATTCTGTTTCATTTTGTAAAGAGATAATGAACCCAGTAAGAAATATTTCATGTTAAAAGCTTGGAATGACAGCATCTGCTTTCTGTCTCTGAATCGTATCCAGTTGCAGCTGTCAGATGCACAGCTGAGAAAATACAGCTCCAGCTGCTGCTGCCTCCCACCTTGTCCCTCCATCACAGACAACATGCAATTTCCTGAATGAGAAGTCAGAGTGCAGTAGTCATCCTAACTACTACTGCCTTATATATTTGTTACTCTTGAAAGCAATGCTTCACTTTTCAGGAAGAGTTCATAAAATCTGGGCCACTTTTCCATCTAGTGCCATCTTGCCTCCGTATTTTCTAAGTATGTTTGCATGTATATATGCTATGCTGTCAGTTTGGAAGGCTAGGCTCCTTCCTGGTAATGTCTGGGTGGTGTAGCAGAGTGCTATGGGGACTTACACAAACTACCTGAGATTGTGGAGCTGTATCACCACCACCTCTGTGTATAGTGAGTCCTGGCTCTGTAGTGGTGTTGAGAAAGAGTACACTGGGCTGGGAGCAGTGCCACAGTCAGATGTGAGCCCAACTGCAACACCTAGGCTGTCTGACTGAAAAGTAATTAAAATTCTCTTGTACAACCCTGAGTTGTACCATGAAAATATAAATGAGGAGGTCTGGAAGGTATTAACCCCTCTCTCCATTGTTCTGCCATTGACTGAGAGGGTCAACGTATTTTTGCTACATGTCTTTATATGTAGAGAGAGTTCTGTACATGACTCACTCCATATTTCATAGACTATCTCAGGATGTTTCCTCACAGGTTTTATTTTTCTGCTGTTCTTCTTTATTTTTACTATGAATGCAGAACTGCATAGTGGATTTGAATGATACTGAAGGATTATCTGTTATGAAACGTGAAAAACCCTTCTTTGGGACAGAGCATAATTTGGTATCTACCTTTGGCCATCCAAGATAACCTGATAATGGTTGGACTCGTTGATCTTAAAGGTGTTTTCCAACTGAAACAATTATATGATTATATAATCGTCTGTTCAGATGTGGAGGGCACACTCAGTTTCTCCTGGTGGTGCTATTATACATTGTATAAAACACTTTCACCTTTGTAGAGAGGTACACTGCTGCTCTAGCCTGCTGCTCAGGGCACTCACTCCTTAGGTGGGGTATCTGCTCAGTGAATGTTGCTTTTATGTGTAAATTGAAACAGTTAAAGGAAAGACTAAATATCCTGTAAGGAACTGAAGCACTGTAGTCAGAGATACAATGTCCTTCTCCACCAGCGAACACTGATAGTGGTCTCAGTTAAGTTCTTCAGCTTTTAGGATGATGAAAAGGAAGCATCATTTTCAGTTTCTTAAATCTGCTTCACATTTTCCTCTAAACCTTCTTTTTTTTTTTTTTTGGCTACAACTGTGTTTTTTGATGAATGGATTAATGAAAGAATTCCACCCAGCTACAGACTTCAGCACAATGGGAACTGGGTCACAGTGCATAAAGGCATCCTGGATTTCTGTCCAATGTCAGTTCAAGATCAGTTATCGCACTTCACAGATTTCCAGCTGATCTTGAGAGAAACAGCATGAAGCAGTGCTGATTTCAGGGGATATAGTTACTTGCCTTACATGGCCAGTACACTGCATTAGAATTACTTTGTTTTTATAGGAAATGCAGCATAATGGAAACCCATTGGTTCAGTTCAATACACACCTAATGTTATCGAATTCATACTAAATTCATTCTTACACAGAAAAAGGTAAGTAGATAATAGGTTTTGTCTATTTTGCTTCTCTTAGCTGATAGGACTGTGCTTGGCAGTGAGTAAACTTCAGAGAATTTCACATTTACTGAACTATTGAGCACTAAGTACAAAACCAATTAATGCAAACAAGGTCACATTGCATGAGAGAGTTTTCAATTACAGCTCATACAATTGCTCAGAATGCCTGAGGAATTGCAGGTTTCCTTTCTCCTGACTTAGAGCTATTTTCAGCTCTCCATTTTCTAGATAAAGGGCTATGTAGTGTGGATTTTTAGAGAATGTTTGATATTCAGCCTTATAACGCTCATTGCCAGAAAGTGCATTGCATGGTCAAGTACCTACAACATAAAGGCATGAGAACATGACCATTCATTGACAAATTCTGTTGTTCCACATCACAGCTACCCCTGCAGACTCCAAAATGACTGCTTCTCTAGTAACAATCAAACCAAGTGGCAGCAGTTATTATTTTTTTGCTTTCTTTCTTTCTTTTGAAGGGAGGGGTTTCAAAGATATGTGGATACCAATGGCTGACAAAAGTTTAAGTCATATGGATCTAGTGGAGTTCAGTGAAGGGTCACAAAGAAGACTTAAAGTCTTACGCATCTCTCCTATGAAGANTAAAAATTGGAAGAGCACACACACTGGTTTCTAAAAGAAAAGTGTTTTATAATCAATCATTTCATGATTTTCTTTATTTCCTCAAGAATGATATCTTCATCCAGGTGGCTGCTTTGATCTTCTTAATCCAAAGCACTACAGCTAGGGAAAAACATCCAAATAAGGTAAAACATAGGTATATGAAGTAACAGCTCCACAATTTCCATTCTCTATTTCCTGATGTCCATTGCTGAGTAATAACTGGCAGTGGTATCCACAACAGTGGTATCCTTGGTGCCAAGCAGCAAGATTAGAGGAAATTTTTTCAAGCTGCACCAGGGGAGGTTTAGGCTGAATATTAGGAAATAGTTCTTCACTGAAAGGGTTATCAAATATTGGAACGGTCTGCCCAGAGCAATGGTGGAGTCGCCATCCCTGGAAGCATTTAAGTAGAATGTGGACCAGACACTTAGGGCATCTGTTGGATCAAGGGTTGGATTGGATAATCTCTGAGATCTCTTCCAACCAGATGTATTCTGTATGTTTAAAACCACAACATCTTAAGTCCAAATAAGATACAGAAGGTTGTTTTCTCAGTATTATTTGTCTATTGACTTTCCTTAATTACTTTTGGGACTCCATGGAATTATCTGGCACTCTTAAGTCTCTGCAGGAAACATACCACATATCTGTGGGAACACTTGGGGATCCTGAGTTAATACTTTGATGCTGTGCCAAGTTGTGTGTCTATAATGTAAGAATAAATCTTATACTAACGATGAGCCCAGTTCTACTCTTGGATATGCACACGTTATTTTCATTGCTCTGAGTATATCTGGGAGGAATAATTAATCTCTCATTTAAAAAATATATTGAAGTTCTGCTGCTATGCTGACACTGCCCTTTAATAGTAGTGGAAATACAGCGGAAATGGCCAAAGGAGTCAACGAGATGAAGGTGACACAAGAAGATCAGCAGAGGATGGCCAAAGAGCCATTGTATCTGCTGATAAGTTTGGGGTTCCCTGAGATAGAGTGAGGCTGTGTTCATTGGGGCTGCCTGGCCTCTTCAGGATGATGAGGCATGAAAATAGTTGGAGCAGTAGCCAAGAGATTTTCATAATTTTCATTCTCCTTAGTACAGATGATCTGCAGAGGAAAAGATAAAAAATGAAGTCACTGCCTTCCACATTTAAAAAATGTGTAATGAGTGTTTCTCCTTTGCTCCTGCTGTTATATCCTGCTTTACATAATTCCTCCATAACCTATTAGATTTGCCAGACATCTGTTTCTTTCTTTATTAAAAAGCACACCCATGCTCCCTCCCCTCTCAGAGTTTGGCTTCAAAGCTGTTCTGTGGGAACAGTTTTCACAGAGATTTCTTGGCTTCATTTTCTGTATGTATAGGGGGAAAAAAATGTACAAGAAAGAAAAAAAAAAACATGCAAGGAAGGTGCTTCACTGCTCATGACATTACAGAAGCTAACAGAGGCAGAGGTAGATCTCAGCCCATCTATTTAGCTTGAGGTAGCAAGCATGTTTTGTCCTCAGGTGAGTCTATGCAGCTGGGCAAAGTTCACAAGGTAGGTGAGCCTGGAAGCACCAGTTCATCATGCTTCTTTGTACCTGTGGTAATAAAGAAGGTAAGACCCCTCTCCTAACAGTGCTTCTCCTTATGTGTTCCTCCGTCGATGAAAAAATCCTCTAAGGAGTTTCACAACAGTTCTGCATGTTTTTGGTCCTGGTTTCTATTGAAGGCCTAAGAAAGAGAGCTGCATTTCAAAATAACAGTAAATCTGTTTACAGCAAGGCAGGTCTTGCTTACATGGGGACCTTTCTGTTTGTAGAATGTCCATTGGCCAGTAAATCCATTTCTAAAAATATATTATCAGGCATTTAGGGAGGCAACTTCAGGTACTTTCACTGCTGTTCTGCCTCATGGCAAGGACATTTTGATTAATGCTTGCCACTTACAAATGTACTTCTCCTGAGAGATATTATTTCTAACTTGCAAAATTGTGTTTTCTGGAAAAAATATTAAAACGTACTTGAAATATCTTTTCCAGAGGATCAGAGGAAATAAAGACACTAAATTTTATGACATTCCTGGGATATAAGCATGCAGAATTAGCCTTTGGGCAGACAGATTAGTTGATGATGTAGGCTTTACCTTCAGATCCAGATCATGTCATCTAAACATAGATAGTTTCACATAAATGAAATTTGTCTTAACTTTCATAAGAATAAATTCAGATTAGTTCAAAGGTAATTGTGTGGTACCATTTGGGGCATTTATGTCATCCACATGAGACATATGAGAGAATTGCATCCTTCTGGACAAGTAGCTGTAGGCTGGGCAGGAAGGCCTAAGACCACTAAAAATGTATTAGATATCTAAGTTTAGGTGTGTCTGAATACAGTATATGGATCCTATTGTGCACCAACAGAGAGTTAATAAACCCCTACCTACAGTAAAGTGTCTTTCTAATTGTATCCTGATATTTACCTACAAACTCTCTACTCACTGAAAGAACAAGATTTAGTCTCAGTATATAGTCCATTACTACATACACATTGGAAACCACAAATACCAAAGCAATCCAAGCAGCTCATTGCTACTGCTGAAGAGCGACTAGAGAACATCCAAAGAGGAAAGATTTTAAGTTTGATGTGAGTAACCTATCACTTCTGAGATTCAGAACTATCTGAGACTATCAAGAACATATCAATGAGTCATTATTTTTATATGCGTTTTTTTTTACCTTTTGAGGTAGTTCTTTGTACAGAAAAGTACATGTATTTCCACTCTTTGTCTCATTCCTCTAACTTAAAAAAAAAGGAAAAAAGGCAGCATTAAAATTTCAGTCTTAAAAATTCATCTCACCTAAGAAGTGTATCTAAAATGTAACTGTCAAAGAAAGGCACATCAATGTCCTAATATAGTCAATGAAATTTGATATATCTCTTTTAGGATTGGTGTCAACAATAAAGTTGTCATCTGTATGTCCTTACTTCTCTTTGTTTCCCGCACTCCTGCTTCTGTAAATATGAGGTAAAAGTCATGCCTATTCAAATTGAATTATAAGACGAAACCTAAGATTAAATGCTAGTCCAGCTGAAAGCAAGGATAAATGAGACAGCTATGCTCTGACTTACGAGGATGATTGCTCAAAACCCAGTAGCATCATTTGCTGCAGCCTGCATGTAGTTCTCTGAGCACTATTTCTTACACTGATATTGATTTCACCTGCATCTTGGGTGAAATGATTTCCTCATCGTTGCCTGTACTGTTACAAATCTCAAAAGTGCATTGTGAATTTGTGTCCAGACTTGTAGCTCTCTCTGCATTAAAAGAAGGATTTAAAGGTATTAAGTTGTCTTTAATGAAAATATTTTTCTCTTTTCTCTCTTTGTCTCTTAGTGCTCTGATGATGTGACAAATGAGATACATATTCCTGCAAAGCTGTGTATATATTCTGTAAATGAAATACAGTTAAATGTACATTTTTCCTTCTTGCAACCAAAAATCTGAGATTATGTTTTTTAATGCAACTGAAGTGTTTTGGAGGCATATAGGAACTGTTTATAAGAGCAAAATGACTGTCAATACTTTGTCTTGACTTCTAGAAGATGCTGGTTAGGCTATAATTTCTCTCTAATTAATTAATCTAAAATAGAACCTTTTGTAATGAGTCCATCAGCAATGCATGAAGTTTGCATTGCCCAGGTCTCTTTTAACTTTGGCAAAGGCTTACACTTCCTGATCTTGATGTCTTGTTTGATTTGTGTTTCTGTTTTGAGACTAACATTAATTACACCGTCAAAACAGATTTTATCATTTAGGTCACATGGGCTGCCTACAGACCTAAGTTTCCTTATTGTGGAGGTAACAACTTATGCACAGAACAACTCAATTACAGTAATTTCTTTTATATCATTCTGCTCCTGGGAGATTGTAGTCTGTACTTAAACTCCAGGTTTTTCCAAATTTAGTGGTCACATTTCCACCTAATTGTTAGTTTCCTGTACAAAATCAGATAGATGTACAGAATTTAAGCCTTAAAGGATCTACTGTGAATACTGAATCTAACTCAATGCACACAGAGATTTTTTTTTTTTTTTTTAAACGCAACTCATTCAGTATATGTGCCTTATCCCAGTCAGTTCTGGTTGAGGTTATGTATCATACTAATGTTTTCAGTCTTTCCTCATAAATGCTATCTAGATTCTGTTTAGCAAAGAGATGTCCAAAACAGATGTTTAAAAAATAGTGTTTTCATAGAATTTCCTGGAATTATAGAATGGTTTCTGTTGAAAAAGCCCTTCAAGATTGAATCCAACTGTCAACTTAACGCCACCATGACCATTAAACCATGCCCTGAAGTGCCATGTCTACAGGTTTTTTATATGGATTCACATGCTATTTTGAAAAACTAATTTGAAAAATCATGCATAAAATAGCAAAAATCTTGCCTATACCAACAGTATGCTACGCTAAGGGTCCAGACCCTGAGTTTGTGTGAATCGGTCAGATTCCACTGACTTCAGTATCAACATCTTCATTGGGATTAACAACATGTCCAGGGTCTAAACTGTACAATCAATTTAAAAGCTACAGAAATACAGAAGATCTGCTTTCAGTGCCCCTGTGTAGCTACAAAGGGTCCTCGGGCCAAGCTATTACTAGCTGCTATGTAGCAACTCCAGCAGAAGGCATCCAGGTGCGGGAAATTAGGATTCAGTCATTAATGCAGTCAAACACAGACTTGCTTTAATGGACAGCTCACAGGGAAGCAGTGGAGATAAAGCTCTCACCTTTCCAGTGAAAACGGGTAATGGAAGACAGGAGAGATTACATCCTAGTGCATACTAGAGTCCTACTACTGCTGTAATAGGGTCAGAGCTTTTGGCTAGGGTTTATTCAACTCTTCAGGCATTTCAAAATTAGTTGTCCTGATCTGAGCTGGTTGTCTTTGATTCTCTTTATAGCTGATGGAGAAAAGAAGGCATCTGCATAAGATGATTCATTTCCTGGTAAAATAAGCATGTGTGAGAATTGCCCCCAGAATTGTTTATTTTTCTCACAGTAATTCTAAAAGAGAGCAGACAATTAACTTAGACTTGGATGACTGGTTTTTAAGTGACTAATGTGAGATGAGATGAATTCCCAAGTATAGCTACTCAAATACTGTCTTGAAGGTATGATATAATTCACTGTTACTAGGAGACCCTACTGGAAAAATTCTCACAGAACAAATGCAGCATTTTTCTATTATGAACAAGAGAACATGAGGCCATCAATTAACGTCTGACTTTAGGATGTAACAAATATCCAGGTATACCTAAGCAGAACACATGTAAAACGGTCATCAAGAAACAACGTTGGGAGTTTATAGATACTTAGCACCCAGCCAATGCTTTGGGTTATGCAGTGTAAATGACTTGCAGCCCATCATATAAACTGTGCTGGCAAAACTTATCTGGGTCTAATTAGCTTTTTTAAGAAAATATATTACCAAAATATCATTGTGACTATATGATTATTTCTTACTGATTACTCAGGAAACCAAGAAACAAATACCTAGTCTGTAAAGACCCTTTCTCTACTCAGAAACCTCCTAGTACTTTTCCTAGCTAGGATTTGTTGTGGAGGGCTGAATGAGAAAAGCAAAGAAGCAGGAAGACAGGTTAATAATGGAAGTATCACTCTGGTTATGTTTGAGGAAAATCTATGCAGGATTCAGTTAAAATAATTAATTTTAAACAAAGTTATCTGTAGACTTACAGGCACCATATGATATTGGTAAGTTTTAATGGTGTTTTTTATAAGATTTGAATATCATCCTGTTTAAAAAATTCACTCTCTTTACAAATGGAGAAACTCCTGAACATAGAAAGCCCTCAGAAATTACAGGACTCTTCAGCAGCAGAGCAGCAAGCGAAAGTGTGCACCTGCCTAGGGAGCAGCAGAGAAATATTATTACTTTTCCCTTTCAGAACTTGTCTTTAGGAAAAAACAACTTTGCTTTGAAAAATTAAACTGGTCTGTTTGACTCTGCTGTCTCCTTTTAATTGGAGACCAATGTCTAATGAAAGTTGACAAGGGGTCTATATGAAATTATGTGTCCCAACATCCACTCTTTTAAATGGGGACTTATATTCTTACTTTTGACATCCATGGCTTGCTGGAAAAGTAATCCAGGAGTTGATTTTTTGTGTGGGAAATAAAATCTTTCAGAGGTGAGGGTTCATGTTCTCAAAAGTCCCCTTAACGATATTTTAATGTTCATCATTCTTTGTTTTGAAAAATGGTTGTTATGCATCCGTTCACACGTTTTTATTTTAAGAGTAGCTCGGGGTCCTGATGACCATGATGGAGCTTAATGAGGAGATTTCAGGACATTCCAATGACAATCATGTTAGCTGGGACTATAACAAACTTCAGTTTGAACAGTATTAATGACGGTCAAAAAATTATGCTAACAATTGAGTACTCTTTTCATACAGGCTCAGATTTAATTGTGGCCTTTCATTATGAGAAGGTCTCTTTTCCCTCTTCTGAAATAGTTTCAGGGTTAGTGTTCACCTGCCCTGTGCAAAGTAGATTTGGCATCAGCCTGGATGCCTGCACAGCGTTTCTTTCCATGCTGTGATTCCTCCGAGAATCCCTGTCTGCCTGCAGCAACATGCTACTGGGAGCTCTGCCTCCAGGGCAGCTCCACTCTCCCTGCAGAGTAATTATCCTCCTTCTCAATAAACCTTCTTACAACACAAAATCTACTTCTCTCCTGCCGTGTGTCATAAGGGACAGCTGTTTCCTTTAATTGATGATGCTTTCATGTAAATTCATCATCCAGTTAACTTTGTGATCTCAGCCTAAATAACGTTATTTTGACTAAGTGTTTAGTGGTTATATTGATTTGTAAAAACCCCTCAGGTGACTCCATCTTGCAAATGGACCAACGGCAGTGATTTATTAAAAGGCTGCCATTCGAAAGGTGTTCTGAATGTCACCTACAGCCACTGATATTTAATCAAATGTATCACAGCTCTCCTTCTGCCTTTTGCCTGTGAATCTCTATGGATAACCTGAAGTTATATTTAAATTAAATTATTTTAGCCTTTTTATTTCCAATACAAATTACGTTGTCGCTGAAATATGGGCAGAGTAACTGGCTGTAGCAAAATTAACCTTAAGCAAGTTTAGTCATACGCAATGTAGATTAAGAGGGATGTTCTGCCTCGTCCTCATTTGAGCCTCGAGCTGCCCAGGGCAAAAGGACAGAAAGGTATTTTATCCCCAGGGGAATGAAATAAAACCACTCGCACAGAACTGGAGGTTAAATATGAATGCTATTTACCAATATATACAGAAATACAAAAATATTCAGGGAAAGTGAGTATATACACAAATTAGGGCCAGTTCATCAGCTGAGCCTACCAGGCCAAACCCTTCCGAAACCTCCCCCCCGCTGCACTCAGTCTCAGCAGGCTCAGAAGCAGGCCAAACACACACACACCACACACTCACACTCACACACCACACACCACACACACACGGGAATGGTCTGCGCCTTCTGTAGGGAGACACAGTTTACAATATCCTGTGTCCTCTCCGAAGACTTTCTCATCTCTGAAGAATTTGTCTCTATAGTTATGCTAATTAACTCTTTATTTGCGTTAACCTACAACATGCCTCCAGATATATTAACTAATTTTTTTTTTTTTAATTGCTTATGAATTGTCAGGAAACTTGCCTTGGGTTTCTGTTGTCTGTGTCCAAACGTTCAAATGTTAGTTCTTTAGTGCTGAAATTGTCTTATTGGTTACTCTGCACTACCACCTTAATGCTCTGGTCCTTTTCTATGATACTTACCTTTTTTTTTTTTTTTTTTCCCTGTGGGGGAAATAAGATAACAGGGATGAGGTCCGTTCCTGCTTTAGTAAAATAAAAAAGAAAAAAAAATTATTAAGCTTTCTATATTAAGATACCTTTTGGATACAACTAGAATGAAGCTTTCTGTTTCTTTTTTCATAATTCCTTCTTCGTTTGGTTTAAACATTAAAATAATACATTTATCTCTTGTGCCATCTACTTTCTTCTTGTTTGCATTTCAGAGCAGTTATAGGTTTTACAAATTGCTAACAGCATGTTACTTTTATTTTGCTTGATTCTCGTTGCTCAGCAGCAGGATTGGTGAGAGAAATAGAAAGAGTGGGCAGCATATGCTCACCAAAACCATTCAGAAAACTAAAGAATCTGAAATATTTGAATTTGAAATATCTTCTGTGAGCCCCAGAAACAACAGAAGATTATCCAGGATTGGTGTTCTATGTGTCAAAACATGAGGCATGTTTCTACTTCATGGCTCTGCAGAGACTGCAAAACTTGCCACAGCTCTGGAGTTTGTAGAATGACAGATGAAAAACTCAGGAAGACATAAACCATAGCATTGTTCAGTTTGGAAAAGACTTCTAAGATCATCAAGTCCAACTATCAACCAAACACCATGTCCACCAAATTAGATCCCAAAGTGCCATGTCCACACATTTTTTTAACACCTCCCTGGGCAGCCTGTTCCAATGTCTGACCCCTTTTTCTGTAAAGAAAATTTTACTAATAATCCAACCTAAACCTCCCCAGGGCAATTTGAGGCATGAAGCAACACTAAGGAGGTTTTATGTACTTACTTTAATATCCACTAAGGCAAGCAAAATTTGCAAAGTAGAAAATGATGCAAATCTGACAGGGATGACAATGAAAAAATAAATTAAAATTCTGTTAGGAAGGGGAAAAGTTTCTTCACACATGTAATACATGGTGTGTATGACTGCTATGGCCATGAATTGGACATGACAGAAAAAGACTTTACTTCTGGTAACAGAAATTTTCACAGACATAACAATCTAAAAAAATTTGAAAGTGACATAAAATTTCATACTTCAAACCTTAAGCCAATATTTATTTGAGACCTAAGACCAAGCATGAACAGTAAACTGGATTACAGGATCACTTTTCTCCTTTAACAAGCCCCTAATCTATTACACAGTCATCTCTTAAGTAAGCAACACATAGCAAGCTTGTCTAAGACAGTCTTGATCACATTACTCCTCTAAGTCACACCATTTACTTCACTACTTCACTAGAACTTCTTGAGTGATTAAAGCAAATAGAATAAGGTGGAAAGATTTGCCTCACAAATTCATGCCCCCATCCTCTTACCTACTTTTGTTATGATCTCCAATTAGTTTCAGATTTCTATGGGTTTCAAACTGTTGTTCCAGATGTAGATTCATTAACAGTGTATAGATTTTAAAAAAATTATTATTATTCCCTGCTTCATATTTAATTATCTGTGACTATAACTTAGAAATTAATCTGATTTCTTCTTGCCATCTTTCACTATAAGTATGTAGCCAGTTTCTCACAAACTTTCAGTCTTTCTCTCCTGGTTTCTTCTTCTTGAACGTCTATGGGTTCCTTAATGCTCAAGATCAGACAAATTCTTGGTGGCTTTAAGATATGCTATGCTACCGAAACAGTCAGAAATTTCCAGAATAAAATATTTATATAATTATAGAAAGAAAAGAAAAGAGGAATTGTCTGTTTCAAGTTTTCCACAAGGAGAATTTTTCTTTTTTAGAAATGTAAATTAGGATTAAAGTTAGCTATGATGGGTTGCAGAAGTTTAACATTTATATTCATTAAACACAGAAGTGATCTGCTGCCTAAGCAGTAGGGATATGCTTGCTTGTGATGTTCCATTATCACATTTACCATATGTTTCATTATTCACTGCTCTTCTTGCAATAAGACAGGCAGAAAAAAAAAAAACAAAAAAAAACCACCAAAACCAGTAAATTAGTTATCACAGTGATAACTTGTCTTATGTTACAGGTAAAAATAGCTTCCTGTTCTGGATTTCACTTTCCCTATTTCATTCTCTCTGTTTGTAATGTTTCACATCATTTTGATCACTTGCACATATATTTGCAAGAGGGCATCCTGGGAGCAATATTATGGCAACTGTCTTAGTGGACACATTTCACAGAGCCACTGCTTAACCTCAGAAGACACTGTCTTAATTTCTTAACTTTACAACCTTTCCTTCTTTTGTGAACTGTATGTGTTCCCTGAAGCATCTAAAAAATATTGCTTTTTCTTTAGTCTTAACTGCTTAACAGTTACAAAACTGACAGGAGATAAGATTAGTGATAGGACAACAAAATGGCACTTAAAAAGAGTACTTGGTCTCAGAATCTGTAGAGCACGTTTTCATGTGTTTTCCTCTGTTAGAGCAATTTAGCTCAGAGCAAGACTTTATATGTCTAGCAGAACTGAGCAGCATCAATAGTAATTCAAAACATGCTTTAAATGAAGGTTTTTACTTTCTAGCTCTGCCTTGCTCTCTTTTATTTAAGATCACTCTGTGATTATCAAGAGTCAAAATCTAAAAGTAGTCTTCTCTAGGCTCACTTTTCCCATAGGCTAGCATGGTGTTACTAGCTCAGCAGTCCCAAGTATTAGCAAATTCCTATATTGGTCATTTTTTTCCAGAGAGCTGCAACACAGCCTTAAATTTAAAAAACACCATAGAAGAGACACTTCTCTTGATTCATCAGTCATCATTGGCCCATGTTTGTGTAACAGGCAAAGGAACTCTTTCTGAGTATTTTTCGGACTCCAGTAACCCCAGTACCATGGTTTCCTGAGTCACTTCTGCAGTGTCCAATATGTTTAACAAAACAAGAAAAAGGCAAACCGTTCATTATCCTAGTTTCTGGTTGTACATATTGTGCTGTTTTGGCATTATTGTTACAGGGAAACATAATAATTGTCTTTATCTTCTTGCAATTATACAAGAAATTAATTTGATTTGATTTTGCTGTACAGGAATATGAAAAGCTTTATCATGATGAATTTTTATATCAGTTGCTGATTTTATGAATTGCGATGTTATTTTGAGGGAAAAGAAAACCTTACATGACAGAAATCATAGAATGGTTTTGGTTGGAAGACACCTCAAAGACCATTTACTTCCAACCCCCCCAACACAGACAGGGACAGCTCCCACTAGAACAGGTCACTCAAGGCCTCATCCAGCCTAGCCTTCAACACCTCCAAGGAGGGAGCATGCACAATCTCCCTGGGCAACCCATTCCAGAGTCTGACCACCCTCACTGTAAAGAACTTCCTCATAACATCTAGTTTAAATCTCCCCTCTTCCAGTTTAAACCTCCCAAGCCTTCCTGTAGGCCCCCTTCAGATACTGGAAAACTACTATAAGGTCTCAAAGCCTTCTCTTCTCCAGGATGCAGAGCCCCAGCGCTCATAGCCTGTCCTCATAGCAGAGGTGCTCCAGCCCTCTGATCATCTCTGTGGCCCTCCTATGGACTTGCTCCAACAGTTCCATGTCCTTCTTGTGTTGGGGGCTCCATAACTACACACAGTACTCCAGGTGAGGTCTGACAAGAGCAAAGGGAGAGAATCTCCTCCCTTGCCCTGCTGGCCATGCTTCCCTTAATGCGTACAGAGTTGTTGTCTAGGCTGCATACGCACACTGTTGGCTTATGTTGAGCTTTTCATCAACCCAGACCCCCAGGTCCTTTTCCTCAGGGCTGCTCTCCAGCCACTCGCCACCCAGCCTGGATTTGTGCCTGGGATTGTCCTGACCCAGGTGCAGGACCTTGCACTTGGCCTTGTTGAATTTCATGAGGTTGGCCTGGACCCACCTCTCCAGCCTGTCCAGGTCCCTCTGGATGGCATCCTTGCGCTCTGGCAAGTCTCCTGTGCCACACAGCTTGGTGTCATCTGCAGATTGCTGAGGGTGCATGCAATTCCTCTGTTCATATCGCTGACAAAGATGTTAAATAGCACTGGTCCCTGCACTGACCCCTGAGGGATGCCACTTGTCACTGGTCTCCAGGTGGACATTGTGCTGTTGATTACCACTTTCTGCATGCAACCATCCAGCCAATTCCTTATCCAGTGAGTAATGCTTTTAGTAGTACCAAAACACTATAGTGGGCTTAGACGTACTAGAATTGTGTGATATTAATGGTGATAATTTTTTTTTTTTAAAGGTAAGGAAACAGTGTTGGCACGATTATACATCTGTTGAGTTTTCATGGATGTTTCACTGAGCCTTTTGCTGCCTCTGTAGAGATTTGTTAGATGTTTTTGAGACTTTTGCTGCAAGATAGAATATGTGTTAAATGAGCTTCAGACAAACTAAAAAATCTTCATTCTGTTCACTTATATCCAGTTTTCCTCATGTTTCAGACACATTTTTATATCTATGTTTTCATATTCTCTGCATTTAAGTATGTTCCACTTCAATGAGTGTTCTGAAGAGGCTCACTGCAGGATAAAAAGTTACTGCTTTTGGTATTACTTGTAGTTTTTGCTCATTGTCAATATCCAGTAAATCTGCATATATTGTAACATTTTTTATTCATGCCTAGAAGTTCCTCTTATTAATCATGTTATGGATATTTCTAAAATATATGGCTTTTTTTGTGTAAGTAGCCAATTTTCCCTAATTCCAGATAGAACACCTGGAAATATTTCTAAAGCTTAAACTGTATCATGCTGTACAGTAGAAGTTCCTGAACAATATTTTGTTCCATTATATTGATCCTACTTTCTTACTGCACTGTATCAACACAGAGCCCACAATTCGGATGATAGAAAGAGGGGGAAACAAAATATTCCTTTATTTCCCTTATCAGTTTTACTCCATGTGTAAAAAAAAATTGGAAGCCCTGGTGTGTATCTGCCCAGCTTAAATCTTAAGACGCACACACACATACACACAGACAAATCCTCAATAGCTCTCTTTCATTTCTCTTTCATAATCTGGGACTCCCATTTCCACCCATTACTTCCTGGCTGAGATAAAATGTTTTTGTGGATACCCATCTGACTCTATGAGATACTTAAAACTAATAATGGGGTTCACAAAGAGTGCTATGTTGCACCATCTTCATTTTTAATTAATGTAATCATAAAGTGATTTCTGTTGTGGTTTACATCAGATTAATCTTGATTTTTTTCCTTTTTTTTTTTCTTTTCCTTTTTTTTTCCATAGCTGTAACTTACACAAGTTACAAAAAAACACCTCCACCAGTACCGCCTCGTACCACCTCCAAGCCACTGATCTCTGTCACTGCACAGAGCAGCACAGAATCCACCCAGGATGCATATCACGACAGCCGGACTCAGAGGATTTCCCCATGGCCACAGGATGGACGAGGGATGTACAACTCCACGGACAGCTTGGACAGTAACAAGGCTATGAATCTCGCCTTGGAAACTGCAGCTGCACAGCGCCATGCATCTGAGAGCCAGAGCACCTCCATACGAACCAGTGACAAGGCCATTTTAGTGACAAAAGCAGAGGAGTTTCTTAAGAGTCGACGTTCCTCTATAGGGATCCAGGTAGCCTACCATTAACATCTGTCTGTGATGAATTTGCTTCCCTTCTTTCTGTAAATAGCATAGAATGAGTCATTCAGCTTCACTGGTTCTAATAATCTAACAAACAACCCCTGGCTGTTTAGCATTAATTGTCATTCACATCATGCCAGTGTGGCTGTGCAGAAAAGTCTTTGGCTAATATGCTGTACTGGAAGAAAATGAATGAATAAATCTCTAGGGAGGTTACCTGTCATTAACACTTGATATGAAAATTATACTGCAGAGCTACAGGTGAACAGCATGTTCCCTCCATGAATCCACAGTCTTTTTTATAGGATTATGCCACCTTTAAAATGCTTTATTTTCTTTTTTTTGTCCATTATCTTTCTCTTCTGACCTTGGAAAGTGCATAATGCTGCTAGATCATATGAGCCCCCCAGCCCTTACTTTGAGTTGTGCTGGGAAAAAAAGTAATGTTCTGCATAGTTATAGATGGCAAGTAATGAAATAACATTAATAAACACAATCTTTGAGCATGCCTCCATCAGTCTACCAAAAAATGTAATCTTTATTTCACCTTACAAACTGTCTGTCAAGCTGTGGAAGCCTCAGCAATATTGTGTTGTTTCATCTGAATGAGATAACGTGATTACAAATGCAAATTTTGAATGCCATCACTTCTACTAAATGAAAAGCACTAAGAATAGCAATGTTCATTTGCTTAAATCTCTAGGAAATACCAAGTAGTAATAAAAATCAGAGAGTTGAACTTGCAAAGAATGCAAAGTCCTTTTGACACATAGCAGAAGAGGAGAATTTACGGTTCTGGTCTGCTGTTATTTAGACACAGATGTAGATTTAGATATGTGAGTATTCCCTTTTACATCACTAGGTTCACTACCATGCTTCAAATTCGCTACTTTTGCCAGATGAACAATAGAGGAAATGGCATGTCTTTTGGCATGATATTGTGTTACAGGTATTGTGGAGGCAGCAACATAGATCTTGAGAAGGTAATAATCCAGGTAACAAAGCTCAGCAAGTGACTGTTCATCTCCTAGGAAATATACTATTTTTCTTTTTAAAGTAGTCATTACATTTCCATTAATTACAAAATACAGTCAGAAAAAAGTAGCCACAGCTACTGATTGAATTTCACTGCTTAACATCTTGGTATAATTTTGCTGTTCCTCCATGCATTAGAAAAATGAGGAGACATAGGCATTGCCAGCAAACTACTTGTCCATTTTTTGGCATAAAATACTTGCTTCAGCTTCTTTAGATAAAGCAGAGTAGAATGCAACTTAATGGCAATGGTTAAATATTTATATTTTACTTTTCAAATGTATGTAGTGTATCCAAAATTGTTTGGAAAAGGGGCTTAGCAGGTAACAGTGAAAAACTCAAAGGAGCAGCGAGTTATTTTGGGTGCCTTTTAGCCCCCAACCTGAAATGTACTCTTCAGAAGGAATAGTATCTAGTGCTGCCCTTATATCTTCTTTACAGCAGCTGTGCACAGTAGTATTTAACAGTGTTTGTGTCTTGCTTCAGTTAGTCCTAGTATTTCAACAATTAATTCTGAAACTGTGATTACATCACTTGAGCCATTCTTACTGCAGATGATGATCGGAACTTTTCACTGGGCTCTGACCCTTCTTTCTATGTGATGTGTTTAATAGCATGTGTGTATAATCCATAAAACCATCATTGCAATGGTGAAGACAACAGAACTTCTGTAGCAAGATGTCATTTGATGCTTGGCCTGTAATACTGGTCCTCAGGAGTGGACTCTGAAAAGGGCAAATATTTTTTGCAACAGCAGGTCTTATAGAAGAATGAGCTGTTTGTTGTCTTTTGAGAAGTATAAACTTCTTGGTTGTATCTTTTGGCATTAGATAAGGTTAAAATTGTAAAAATACCCTCAACGCAGTATTCTGAGAGCACATTTTAGTTATTTGTTGGGTTTTGCTACTTTTTTTTGTGTTTGGTTTTTTTTCCTGCAATTAAGAGTCAAATTTCACATCAGTGTGCAAAATAGCTTTCTGCAGTACTTCTGAGCAGAAAATGCATTTTATTGCATTTCTGTTGCCAGGCTAGGAAGGAATTAAAACATGGAGTAGAATATTCTTGCTCCAAACTATGTAAATAGTAATTTATTCTCCCAAGTACAGTTGAAGTATTTAATTTCTTTTAGACTTCTGCATCAAAGAACCTTAGAAAAGGATGTTTTTTATTTGCATATTTCCTTGATTGACTAAATGACTTGTTTTCTCATTAGCATGCCATGCCAGGGTAATGCATTGAATTTGCATTTATTTGCATTAATTAATTTGCTATCAGGTTGGTTAATTTGTGCAATTTTTAATGTTATATTCTGTTAACACATTGATGGGAGAACGCTTGCCAACAGAGTTCCATACAGGAACAGAGAGGCACAAAGAAAAAGGATAACTAGCAATACCTATGCAGTGGAACTACTGTGGACCCAGCCTAGGGCTCCCATGCCTTCTACATGTATGGTCTCTGTAGCATACATGCCGTGAATGGAAGTTCTTTTAAAATGTCCTAGCATACTGGGCACATGCTGTAGGATTGGTGTTAATATGCACAGGGAGCCCAGGCTCCCAGCATATGGCTTACTATGAAGACCTATAGCACACCATCTGCAGGCACAGAGAGCAGCACAGATAACGGTAATCTGTCTCATGGTATGTTAGCCCTGTTCCAGGTGGGACTTTTCAACAAAAATAGCTTTGGAAACAAAGCTTTTCCAGAAATAGCTGTTGGGTGGGTTTTGGTGGTGGTGGTTGATTGGGTTTGGGTTGTTTAGGGTTTTTGTTGTTTTGTTTTGTGTTGTTTTGTTTTTAAGGGGGGAGAGTAGTTGGTTTTCTTTTTATTTGGTTGGTTGTGGGTTTTTTTCCTCACTGCCATATTTACATCAGGAAGAACATTGTCAGATGTGTCCATAGCCACTGGGAAAAAATATTGATTCCTGAATTCAGTTTAATTGCAAAATACTGATTCTGGGATTAAGGAGGAGTTATCAAAAGTATTTGAATGAAAATGGAAAATAGAGATTTTCTAAAGTAAAATAACCACTAAGTCAAGAACAAGTTCATTGCTAGTGTATTTTCAGGGATTTTCCTTGCCCTTTGCACACCTTTGTATATATATTAATGACAGGTATTCAAAAGGGGCTCTAGCTGTAAACCGTTTCATATTAAAAGCATTTGAATTGTAAAATATATGAGAAACACATCAAGAAATTGCTTCTTTATTTCAAGTATTTCAAAACATGCAGTCCTTTGTTTCTTCTCTATTTAAAAGACTTCAGGGCTTTTCAAAATGAAAAGAAGCCCCAAAAGCAGGTGAGATGGAAACAAATGTAAGTGTGGAGGCTGATTTATTAGGGTGTTTTTTGAGATGAGCACTAATTGTAGCACAAGAGAATGAACTCTGTCATTTTCATTTATTGACACACTTCAAAATACCTAGATTTTTCTTTAATTAATCTTCAGAATCTTCAGTAAGCAAATCATTCTTATACATCAAAAGCTGTATTCAGGAGGATTAGTGCAATAACTTGATTGCCTCATTTTTTTTTAGTCTGCTTAATATTTATATATATATATATACACACACACACGTGTATTCAATAAAATTACATTTTATGATTGAACAAGAAACTCTCCAGTCTCAGGTTGGAATTTCTCTATAAGACAAAGCATTTTGTACCCAGGTGGCATACTTGGATGAGCATCTACATTGATACTTAGGTAATGGTTGGACTTCATGATTGTAAAGTTCTTTTCCAACCATTACATGATTCTGTCTTCTTTGTACTGTTTAGATTATACCATCCTTGTCACTGCTCTAGTTCAGTGTGCATAAAGCAATGATAAAGAAATACTCACACTGATTACACTGATCATAAAAGATCCAAATTTTTAGAGGTGAATGTTCATTTTACTCCTAAAATCATTGTCACACTGCTTTTGTGAGAGAAATGAGTGAAGTCTCTGGCCTGCAGGTATCAGTGAAAGCTTTGATAGCATCTCTGTGGAGGTCTTGCCTGGCCTTTAAAGTCAACATTGACCTATACATAGATATAAAGAGATAGGTAGGAAGGTAGGTAGATGATTGATAGATAGATAGATAGATAGATAGATAGATAGATAGATAGATAGATAGATAAGTAGATAAGTAGATAGATAGGTAGATAGATATGCATGCACACACACAAGTCTGTAGATGAGGCAGGATTCACAGGCTTAGCTGTTTAGTACAGTTCGCAGCCAGTGGTTGCATTTTGGCCTCTTTATTTCTCAAGTAGTTCAGCAACTGGAATTGTAATTAAAACAGAGCTATGGTTATTTTAAGGCCATCTGATTTTTTACTCTTTTCACAAATTACTGTTGCTTGTTTTCTTAACTGCCATCTAATATGATGAAACTTTCAAAGTGGGGAAAATGCAGATTGATACCTTGCAGAGTATGTGTTGGTTCAAAACATTTTTCCATACTAAATGAGCAAGAAAAGTCATGAGCAGCCACTGCTGCTTTTGTTACTATCATGTATCAGCTCTACATGAATCCTATTCCTAAAGTCTGGCATTTTTAGGTAAAAAGTGCTTTTTCAAAAGATCAGCAGAATTTTTCAACCGCTCATAGAATCTTCTTTGTAATGTAGAACATAAGGAAGACCTTCTTTACTATGAGGGTGGCACAACACTTTGTTTGCTCAGGAAGGTGATGGAGGATCCATCCCTGGAGACATTCAAGGTCATGCTGGATGGGGCTCTGAGCAACCTCATCTAGTTAGGGATGTCTCAGCTTACTGCAGTGAGGTTAGACTAGATGACCTTTAAAGGTTCCCTCCAATCCAGTGCATTCTACAATTCTTGCAGTGATTAGCACTTACTGTGCCATGCAATGTATTGGAGTAGATCAGATGTTCTGCTGGGAACTAGAGGAGTAGTAAAATGGACTCTGTGGTGAGGCACAATAAAATAACTGAAGCATGAAAGTGTAAGTTTATTTTGGTGGGTTTCTAAAAATTATTTTGGAAAGGAAGATGGGTTTTGTATGATGAAAGTATTCCACCAGTTAAGGAAGGCAGTAGCAGTTAGTATCATAGTTTTATTTAAAGTCACTGCATACAAATGAGATCTCTCTGTGTCTAAGAAGTGTTACCTGCATTCACAATTACGTGTACTTGATCTAGTGTCAAATGCAGTGTTTTCTGTTCATTTTTTTATCCCTGAAAAACCTAAATAAGAGATAAAAGGTAAATTATTTCCCTTCCTGGCCATCATCAGAAAGGTTGTTTCTTAAATTCTAATTATAGAACAAATCAGTTACAGCAGTGAAAAGCCATTGAGGGCAGTGAAATTGCATGGGGAAAGATAATGTGGCCTGAAGGACTCTTATTACTGATGCTTATGACAGTGAAGCAAAAGACACTGGGTTAAAGTCTGTTTTCTTATGCATTGCATGCATTAATTAACTTCAAGCCTGCCTTACAGGCACTATATATAGAAACTTAGACAAGAATTTTTAGGACACTACAATGTTATCCTGTAGTCCATTTCAAATGGTGGAAGGCTTAGAGTCCCCTTCAGAGTTTTCTCTTGTCAGGGCTGTATCACCTCAGCTTTCTCAAACTGTCTTCACAGAAGAGGTGCTCCACTATGCTTCATAATGCTCGCTGTTACTATTGTAAGCCTTATGGACATACAGTAAACTCATACAACTGACATTTTTTCATGACATATAGTACCAAATTTTAAAACAAGTGTTAGTGCTGTGTAAGGGGAGAGGAAGATAATCTGCTTTATTAGATCATAAAGGACATAGTGTCCTCTTCCTTTGTGTCCACAGAAATTACAGTCTCCTTTGTCACTCTCCTCCTCAAGTAAGTGCTTTATTTTGACTCTCTCTGAGGTTAAGATAATTTCTCTGTTTTTTTCAAGGGTATTACATGATGCATCAGATATGTCCTGCCTCTGTATCTTCAACAAGATCTTCAATTCTTATCTCCAGAAGGAGACAAAATCCCTGGTTGAAGACATGCCCTTTGATGGCATTATTTATTGTAGATTATAATCAGCAAGTTCCTAAATTACGTGTTTTAATTTGGACTGACTCAGGTTTCTTTGGGAATTAAGCCAAATAACTTAAATCTCAGCAACAGTTTAGACTTCCTGACCAATCCCGATGTTACTATGAATTTCAACATCAAAATTTTTTTTTCCAGAAAATGTGTTCTCACCTTGGACATCATCTTCCTGCTAGCACTCATACAGGTGCACCGAAGAGCTACAGCCTGAACATTTTGTTATCTGCATGTATTAACTACCTACCACTTCCTCTTTGAGAATAACACTGATTTCACTCTTCAGAACATGTCTATGCAAATTTGATTGAGATCTCATCACTGCAGTCAGGACTGCAATTTTAGCTTGCCTCTCTGTTCCCCCCACCCCCCTACAACAGGCTAGATGAGTATCTCATTCTTGTCCCTGTTCATTCATTTCTGTTCTCTTGTCTCTAATGAATACCTTTTATATGCAGCTTTTCTCAAATCTCTCAAAGGGCCTAGTCCCTTACTTAGACCTGAACTTATTATTCAAGACTTTTTGGACCCTTCTATGCTATAAATTAGGTCATCTTTCCTGACAGATTTTTCTTGTGCTAAGAAGCCAGACCTTATACCCTCCCAGGAGAGGGTGATCATACAAGTACAGTTTAAGCTTCTCACCCATCTTGCAGCCAAGACCCCCCCTTAACTAGGAAACCAGCTTGCCTGTTTTATATGGTGGTTTATTCTCCCTGCAGGCTGCCTACAGCTCTAGCTGAGGCTTTTTTTTCACTGCCAGCATGAAGAGGGATTTTTGTTGGTTGGTTCCTTTCAGAGAAACCTGTGACTGCTACAAGGGGAAAAGCTATCTTGTCTTCATCATAGAATGTTTTCTTTGATTCATACTTGTGGTGTGCATATGGAAAAACTGGTCATCAATATGTTTATTTATTTAGCAGTAAAAATATTGTTTAAAAGGAAAAATCAGTTCTACTCTTTTCATCCCAAGTCTCCCTTGGTTCAGTTGAATTTGCATGCTGCAGCAATCTTTCTGTCTGTGTCAAAGACTTAGAGTGGGGTGGTGTGGGGAGTGTTATGTAAAATCCCAGAGAAACCTGTAATAGCAGTGCAGTCTCAGTTATGAAGAAAACTGCTGTGAATATATTTTAATAAGTGCATTTCGGATGGGAATACTATTAAAAGTGCATAAATTACTTCCTTAATACAAAATTTTCAGGACCATGTTATTAAAGAAGGTGAGATGTGTCATTCTGCCATATCCCTCACATCATTTAAATGATTCTATATTTGTTAACACAGTGTTGATAAAATTTCATTGCAGCATTTCTTTTTATCACTTTCCAATTTATTGGGCTACTTCAGATTTTATTTTATTTTGTAAATCAAGGTCTATAATGAGACTGGTTTATAATAATATAAAAACAAACTATCCTGTGGTTTCCTGGTTCTAAGAACAGCTTTTCCAGACCAGGCTTGCTCTCTGCTTCCACTGAGCTGAGTAATTGCATCTGCTGTGATTTGAAGTAGTCTTACACAGCAGACCAGAAGTAATTCTGCAAAGCTTTAGAAAACACAACCCCAAAGCACTGATAACCAGGCTGAATAACTATTTCATCTATTTTACTGTACTAGGTGTTAGCAGTAAAAGAGGACATATATAATTAATTTTGATTGGGTGCAGGTAGAAACAGTGCTGAGTTGTCAGTGCTTACTCTGCAGATATATCTTTTGTGTTGAATTAGGTGGAAACAGCAACTGATTCTGATACAGAAAGCAGAGGCCTACGGGAATACCACTCTGTTGGAGTACAAGTGGAAGATGAAAAAAGGTAATTTTAGCACATACAAAAATCTTCAGTCTTTCATACACAAGTACCTTTGTAAACAGAGTTGATAACAAACATCTGGCAAGTGCTGCCCCTAAATAATTCACAGATCCAAATTTCATACAGGCGTGATGGTCATCTGGTAACATTTGCAGAGATTACTTTGCAGTTGCTCAATATTTTGTGAACTTCCCAGTTCACTGGGAAGTTCCTATTAAAGGAAGGAAATTAAAGTTTTAAATTCAAGTAGCAAATTAATATAATTTCCTCACCATCAGAACAAACTAAAGAAGTGTACATTGGGATACTCTTCTTTTGATCCAATTTCTCATGCTGACCAAGGCTTTCCCCATCCACACAGGGGGATATAATGGTTAGGATGTAGTACCTTTGTCCTAAACTTGAATCAGATTTTACACTTGTTCAGTTCCTTCCTAGCTGTTGGCAAATGTACTAAACTGCAGGCTATCCCTGACAGACCACTATCTCATTTCACAGCAGCTGTCAGGCACTATCTGGCTGCTAACTGCCTTTTACCATAATTGACTTGAAGTAACCTGAAACAACCGGCTCAGGTGTGAAATGTTTTCACAAATAATCTTTTCATTTCGAGCTAACTTCTTAACATAAAGCTTTTCTGAAATGTCATTTTTGGTGGCATATCAAAATAGAAAATCAGCATTTAATGGCCATCATATGAGGGAAGTAAAAAATACTACAATCTTAAACATACTGTTGCTATTTTTCTTTTATTAAAGGCTTCTCAACAGCTGTAACTAAACAGATTTTCAGATTTTAGATAATTGCAGTTCTTATTATTTGACTTTTTTTTTTTTTAAATGCATGTACAGACTGCTATCAGGAGATACAACTTTGTGTTTCTGCCAGTTATTTCCAGTTCATTTAATAATGATACATGGTATTTTGTAGTATGAGAATAAATCAATATTTGCTTCCAGAGATCATTTAAATTATTTTCTTTTGTATCTTTTTTCAGATCAATGATGCCACTATGCATTTTGGTTTTCCCCCCTGTTACTACTAGCTGTATTACAAAGAAAGAGTAATATCTAGTCCAAGGAGAAAAACAGAATCCTTTGACTGAAACACTGTTTTGTATAATCACATATGTACTATATGTCTTAATCTCTTTTCTTCTCTTCCTCTTCAAGACATGGACGATTCAAGCGCTCCAACAGCGTAACAGCAGCAGTCCAGGCTGACCTGGAACTGGAGGGCTTTCCAGGACACATCACCATGGAAGATAAGGGACTTCAATTTGGCTCATCGTTCCAGCAGCACTCAGAGCCCAGCACACCCACCCAATATAGTGCAGTGAGAACTGTACGGACACAGGGACTGTTCAGTTACAGAGAAGATTATAGGACCCCAGTTGACACCTCAAACCTTCCACCACCAGAACCCTGGCTAGAGCCAGCCATTGAGACAGTAGAGACTGGTCGAATGTCTCCTTGTCGACGGGATGGATCTTGGTTTATGAAGTTGCTGCATACTGAAACTAAGAGAATGGAAGGATGGTGTAAAGAAATGGAAAGAGAAGCAGAAGAAAATGATCTTTCTGAAGAAAGTAAGAACATTTCAGTATCTTTTCTTATAGGGGTGTGATAAAATAAGAAATCTATTAGGATAAAGCTGTGGTCTGTAGTTTTACCTTAATTGTAGTACCATAGGCGATCTACAGAACCATTATATATAAGAGCCATGCCCTGCAACTGATTGTGCAAGCTGGCATTTCCCAGAGTAAGATTTTTAGAAGGAGCTGAGGAGCCAGCCATAGAGTCAAGCCTAGGATCAAAGTTTGGTGTTAGGTATTGTTGAAATGGCTCATCCATAGCTCCAGCTATGACACATTCTTTCTACACTTTTGTATGGCTCCAGTGCTTGAATCTTTGTCAGAACACATAAGGTGGTCCCACATGAACATTTTTTTTGCTGTTTTTCTGAAACCTGAGAATTTGTCTCTTGTTAGTAAGCAGCTTCATTCTTTTTGAGGCAGTCCTACCTATCATAAAGGGTCTGTGGGAAGAACTGAAAGGAGCAGGCAAAACAATAGTTAAAACACTTCCGCAGTTACAAAGGCATATGCACTATTAGTTCAGCTGCATTTTCTTATTATAGTTTTGTCAAGAACCATTATTCTCTCATGTCCTGTGGACACCTTGAAAGGAGTGATGGGACAAAGTGAAAAATAATGTAGACTATTTTGGAACAAGATCCAAGCCAACACTAATGATAGCAATATATCAAATTGGTCCTAGTACTCAGTAGCCAACTCCCTGTGATTCCCTCTGAGGACAATTATCCTTGTTCTTCAGGCTCAGTTTTATAAATATTTCAATCCCTGCCAATCTGAGTTATTGTGTCAGCTGAGATTTTCTCAGATCACAAATTAGTTCATATTAAGTTTTCTTAGTAGCGTCTTTTTCTGTACTCTCACAAATCTCACTATCAACTCACAAAACTCTTCCCTGATCATCTTTGCCCCTCAGTGAGTTCTTGCTACAATCTACCCTCAGGTCTTGGGCCAGGTCTACATGGTGTAACTAAAAGGGCTGTTCAGTTCATTGGTTGGTGGTGTTGTTTGAGGGGGTGGGGGGTGTTTGGAGTTTTGGTTTGGGTTTTTTTTGCACTAACCTTAAAAAAAAAAGAGCATAAGGCTCTTTTTCTTCCTTCAACCTCTAGTGCTTTCTGGAACCTAGTTTTCTTTATGCTTATTTTCATCATGGTAGAGTTGAGCTGAGAATTTTCCCTTTGCATTTTTACTGTGAAGAGTTTAATACCCTCCTAGGGGCTGTTAAACTATGGATAATAAAATATTTTGCTTTGCTTAGAACTATGAGAGGATTTCCAAGTGTTCTTTAATAATTTTTATTTTTCTAATCCTTCTTTTTATTGTACATGTCTATTTTTCAGTTCCCCAAACCTTTGCAGTGCTGAATACTGATATTTCTCTGCCATCATTAGGTATCCCAAAGCACCTGCTTCCAAGGTTGTCTGTTACTGATGTGGGGGCATCAGTGCTCACAATCTGAAGCAGAAGTTTAAAAAGCAATACTTCAATTTCCTTGGAAAGAATAAAATTATTAAGAAGCAAAGGGGAGAAACACACAGGCAGTTGACCCCTCTCTTTCTCTAGGAGGCCACTGAGAAGTTTGCAGGTGAGGGATGGATGTTTCCTGCCCTCTCACTTTGCAAGCTCTTTCTCGTGCACAGCCCTAATCAGATATGCAGCCACATAAATGAACAGTGGTAGCACTCTCATGTGAGTTCTCCTTCCTCACTCTGGAAGGCAGGGAGTTAGTCCTACAAGGCATTTTTCTCTGGAATGCAAAACTTTGTACTATATCAGCAAAACTTAGAGAAGGTGATTTTGGCTGCCTACCCACTCCCAGGTGCAAATTCACCCTCCCATCTTGCTGAAGCTATGCTCTTGCACACCAGAACTACTCTGAAACACCTTGCTTTGTGGGGAAATAGCTATTAGGAAGATAGTTTTCAGCAAATTGTACACAGGACATGAAGACAAATTGGACTTCAGTAATTTTAATTTATATTCAACGTTAGTGGCACTACTTTAATCTAGAACATTTCAGTCAGGAAACAAAGCAGGTTATCAGGACTTGCCTTCTCCATTTGCAGAGTGATTCTTCTCTGTAAGAGAAAAAGAAAGAACAATTACCTGGTAGAGAGTGACTAAAACAACTGAAATGGACTCTTGAAAGCTCGTTTTTAAGCTGAGCAAAATGAGTTAATTACTTGTGTTTGGAGGAACATTTAACTCCTTAATAAGTTGGTTTGTGTAGCGTATGCAAAATCAGATGCTTGTCTTCAGATGATTGTCAACAGTGACACCCAGACTTCCAATTTTCCTTGAAATGGGACTCATTTCAAGAGATCTTCCTCAAATAATTTCCAAATTGCATTACCATTGAAATGGTATCATTTCACCTACTACAGCTTACATCAAGTAAAAGGAAGTTATCAAAGAACTATTTTCACTGAGGGAATGAGCTTCATAGTATTTTCCAATTTCAGTGTGAATATTTTTTTTCCTATTGAGTCTTTGACACATTTTGTATTCCCAGTTTGAGCTCCAGAGGTTGAAAGGTATGTATCCACAAGCACTAAAGTTTAATGATAACCCAGCATGAAATGTATCTTGGCATATTTAAGCATTTGTCGGTTCCCAGAGGAAAATACACACAAATAGGAGAGCCAGAAGCAATGAAATATGGTTTTCAATCTTCCAGCAGGAGCTACTATTCCCAAACCACCTCACAGCAAACTTTGCACTTTCAAACTGTCATTGTTAATGCTGAATTTTTTTTTTTTTTTTTTTTTTTTTTCACATGAGTGTATTAATTGTACCTGAAGACCAAATATAGCTTGGTATCTCACAGGAGAAGTCTGTCTTTATGATACTGTTTCTATTTTGGTTTAATCACAGGAAGAGTTAAAATAGAACTGCATTTCAGAAAACAATTTCATTTTCTGCATTAAGAGAATAGCTGCAAGGTAACAGAAAGCTGATTGCTGTATTGATTTTTTTTTTCCTTTGACTGTAGCTTTTCTTCCATAATATTGTCTTAAGGACTTCACTCATCAGGTCTTAGAAAAGGAAAAGATAATCTCTGCGGCAAAAAAATAATCTCTCCTTATTTCTTTTCACAGAATTTTGTTTATTTGATCAGTTGCAGTGACTGGTATTTTGGAGCCACTGCAAAGCCTATACATTGTTTGCAGGTGGAGTTAGTTGCTTTTCTCAGTGTTTATTATGATTGATTGATAGACAGATAGACAGATAGATAGATACATAGATACATAGATAGATAGAGGCTATACATGCGGCTGTAACTGCTCCCAGGATAAGTCATCTGATCATGTGCACTAGCAGGGTGCTTTCAAGCAAAGATGTGTTTGTCAAGGGTGCTGACTAGAGTTTCAGTTTCAGACTCTGATAATTGTGTTTGGCTATAACTGGTGCATAGGTGACCTCAAGAAAATCACTCTAAATTGTCACAAAGCTATTGAAGATCAAAAGGGCCAGGGCTGTGCTGCCCATGAGTTCTGTAATGGGAGCAGGGAGAAAAGGGAAGAACAGGAAAGCACAACTGTCAGCTGCAGTCTCACAGCTTGTAGGCAAGGCAGAAGCAGAAGATATCCTCAGCTTCTATATGCCACATGGTTTGGCCACCGAAATATTTCAGTCCACAAGTTAAATGAAGAACAGCCACACAAAGTTTATTCTCATATAAAAATCCTAAGAGAGGTGCAGGAAAAATAACAATAGTATAAACATAGCAGCAGAAAGATTGGTTTGCTGGTATCTTCTGCATCATGATTAGGAACTCTGGCATCATAGCTGCATAGTAAAATGATCTCTAATATTTTTTAAAAGGCATGAGGGAGAGTGAGAGATCAAAACATCACCCTCCTCTCCCCATACCTCTTCATTCCATGCATGATGGAGTTTTTTCTTGCTAATCATCTGGCTGATATTTCCACCGTACTGCTAGGGGTTTACTGACACAGCCCAATAGTAACAGAAAACACAGAGTTAAATCTCCTGTATTTTGGAAAAAATAACGTTTAAAAAAAAATGCTCAGAACCAATTTGTTTCAGTATATTCATCAATTAATCATTCATAAAAGCTTTCTTAGGCATTTGACCAAGTATAGGTTATCCTTTAAACAAAGAGAAATTACTGGCATAATTTCTTAATGCTTTTCACAACACTGTTTTTCAGGAGTTGTTGAAATTTATATTTGGATTGTCATGAATGACTACAGAATGTCTTAATTGCCCTGAAAAAAAGTCTCTAAAGTCAGTAAGAGACAGCCCCATAGTGTGGAATCCCAGATGTCCTCTTAGCATTTGTATTTTGCTCAATTTTTCTCCTCTTAGAACTCAGCTCCAATGAAGTAAAAAGCAAACTTGCACAGAGTCCCACTTGATGCACAGGGATCCCATTGCCCTGCCACCCTACAAAGCACTGCCAATGAGTAGCTGTTCCAGCCTGAAAGGTCATTTTATTCTGCACATTATACATTTATTATTACACTTGCCTACTGTGCTGATAGTGAAAAAGGCATATATTTCTGACGATTACTAATTTAAGTTTGGGGATCAGACAACTGTCATAAAACCCTTCTTTGAGTTACCAGGATTAACAAATTGCCAGCTTCAATAGTTTTTTTTCCAGGTACATTGTTTTCAGATTATTTGTGGAGCATTTTTTTGTACAAGTATTCAAAAAAAAAAAAAAAAAGGGAACAAGCAAGTGGAATGAAAATTTAAATTAAAAAGCCTCATTTAGATAAACAGTAATGAATGCCAGATGAGATTGATTGTTAGTAGCTTCTCATTGCTGGTGCAGCAGTAGCACAACTGAGCAAGGTTTTTAAACTGTCAAGCATAGAGTTACAACATTAGATTATAATCTTAGTTTCATCAATATAGATCTAATTTTCCTCCCTTTACCCTTGTGATATGAAACCATTTTCAATTGCAAGATCATAGAATCATAGAATTATAGAATGGTTTAGGTTGGAAGGAACCTCAAAGATATCTGTCCACCATAGGCAGGGACACCTCCCACTAGAACAGGTCACTCAAGGCCTCATCCAACCTAGCCTTGAACACCTCCAGGGAGGGATCAGCCACCACCTCCTTAGGCAACCCATTCCAGAGTCTCACCACCCTCACTGTAAAGAACTTCCTCATAACATCTAGTTTAAATCTCCTCTCTGCCAGTTTAAACCCATTACCCCTTGTCCTGTCTTTACAAGACCTTGTGAATAGTCCCTCCCCAGCCTTCCTGTAGGCCCCTTTCAGATACTGGAAGGCTATTACAAGGTCTCCTCAGAGTCTTCTCCAGGTTGAAGAGCCTCAACTCTCACAGCCTGTCCTTACAGTAGAGGTGCTCCAGTCCTCTGATCATCTTTGTGGCCCTCCTGTGGACTGGCTCCAACAGCACAATGTCCTTCTTGTGTTGGGAGCTCCAGAACTGTACACAGTACTCCAGATTGTGCAGCATTTCTCAAACACATGTATATTATTTGCAATTGTGTAATATGTTTGCAGGGAAAAAGACATCGTTGAGTTTATTGTGCATGTTACATATAGGGAATTTACACAATCTCTATCCAGGGTATAAATCTTTTTCTTCTGAAGTCATGGTCAGGGTTTTGCAAGTCTTCAGATTTGAAGCCATATAGGACCACACAATAAAAATTGAATGCTTTGTAACTGTCAGAGAGCAGAAGTAAGGCTGTGTGGCATTCAAGTAAATATAACATCTTAAGGGAGGACGTTGTATGGATTACATGAATATGTCTGTTTATGGGTGCTGGTAGATTCTATCATCATTTATTTGCAAACAAAATCTTCTAGGCATAACCAAATATCTCAGTCTCTCCAGTCTCTAGCATTCATCATTCTTTCATGGAGATAATCAATCTGCACTCATAAGTATAATTCCCCAATGCATGAAATTAATAACAAGACTTTGGCTGTCTATTAATATTGTGCTAAAGATTATGAGTTGAAGTGTTTTAATACTTTAATTTAATTACAGCAAAGCAGAGTAGCATGAATATGAGGGATTCTGACTTCTATGTTTTATTACATCTGATTTACTTATTTAAATTGAAATAGAGCTAGAATTTTAGTACATGGTAGGGCTATAATTATACATGTACTGACCACTGTAATTCAGTGGCACGTGCCAGTAACCCGGTACCACTGTCTCACAACTCCCACCGATGTGTATCACACCAAAATGCTCCATTGCCTAAGTCTTGTCTGGTCTTACCAGACTTTAAATCACCAGTGCTTGTTGGCATGATCATTTAGGACAGTGAAGTTATATCGGGGTCGTTGCAACTGCGGGGTTCACTAGACACTGTCAGCTATAAATAGATTCTGACAACATCTATATTTCTGCAGTAGGGCCCCATACTTGGGATATGTATTTGCACTACGAACTATGAAACTCAGCAGAGGAAACTAAAACTGAACTTCAGTAACAGGATCACAGGATGTCAGGGGCTGAAAGAGACACAAAGAGATCATCAAGTCCAACGTCCCTGCCAGAGCAGGACCCTGGCAGAGCTCAGGTCACAGAGGAATGCATCTAGACAAGCCTTGAATGTCTCCAGACTAGGAGACTCCACAACCTTTCTGGGGAGCCTGTTTCAGTGCTCTGTGAATATTACAGTAAAGAAGTTCCCCCTTGTGTTGAGGTAGAACCTCCTGTGCTGCAACTTACACCCATTGCTCCTTGTCCTATCGCAGGGAGCAAGTGAGAAGAGCCTGTCCTCCCCCCTCCTGCCACCCAGCCCTCAGATATTTATAGACTTTTATTAGATCCCCTTTCAGTCACCTCTTCTCCAGACTAAAAAGCCCCAGGCCCCTCAGCCTCTCCTCACAAGGCAGTGCTCCAGTCCCCTAATCATCCTTATAGCCCTCTGCTGGACCTTCTTCCCCTGTCCCTCTTAAACTGAGGAGCCCAAAACTGAATGTAGTAATCAAGATGGGGTCTTACCAGTGCAGAGTAGAGAGAGAGGAGACCTCCCTTGATCTGCTGGACACACTCTTCCTAATACAGGCCAAGATACCATTGGCCTTCTCAGCCACAAGGGCACATTGCTGTCCCATGGACCTCTTGTTATCCATCAGGGCTCCGAGGTCACTCTCCACAGGGCTGTTCTCCAGCAGATCACCTCCCAATCTGTACTGCTGCAGTTTATTATTCCTCCCAAGGTGCAGGACTCTGCACTTGTCTTTGCTGAACCTCGTTTTTTTCCTCTGTGCCCAGCTCTCCAGTCTGTCCAAGTCTTGTTGGATGGCCACACAGCCTTCAGCTGTATCAGCCAATCCTCCAGGTTTGGTGTCAGCAGCAAACTTGCTGAGCAGACTCTGTGCTCTCACCAATGTCATTGATGAAGATGTTGAACAGCACCAGACCAAGCACTGATCCTTGGGCTACACTAGCTACAGCTCTCCAGCTGGACCTGGCACCATTGGTCAGTCACTATTAGACAAACACTACAAGCATTAGAATCATAGAATCATAGAAT
>VWZI01007054.1:0-23160 GCA_013396835.1 Psilopogon haemacephalus | reverse complement strand
AGGATAGGATCTTTGATCACATTCTGTGCTTCTGTGCTCCACAACCTCCCAGGAGGTTTTCAAGGCCAGGTTGGATGAGACCTTGAGCAATCTGAGCTAGCAGGAGGTGTCCCTACCAACGGCAGGGGGGTTGGAACTGGAGGAGCTTTAAGGTCCCTTCTAACTCAAACCATTCTGTGAAGCTATGAAATACAGAACAGTTCTTAACAACAGAACTAAAAACACAAAGCAGAGGCCAAGACTAATATTAGGAAGAACCTCAGGCCAGTCGAGGGATTGTTCTGCTGGAGAGCAGCTCCATGGAGAAGGACCTTGGAGTCCTGAGGGACAGTAGGTTTATTGTGACCCTTCAGTACCTTAAGGGGCCTATGAAAATGCTGGGGAAGGATTTTTTAGGCTGTTAGGGAGTGACAGGACTGGGGGGAATGGAGCAAAGCTGGAGGTGGGGAGATTGAGACTGGATGTGGGGAAGTTGTTGAGCATGAGAGTGGTGAGAGGCTGGAATGGGTTGCCCCTGCAGGGAGGTGTTTGGGGCCAGATCCCTGGAGGTGTTTTTGGCCAGGCTGGTAGAGGCTGTGAGCAGCCTGATCTAGGGTAGGATGTCCCTGGGCATGGCAGGGGAGTTGGAACTGGCTGATCCTTGTGGTGTCTTCCAACCCTGACTGATTCTGTGATTCTATGATGAGGCTGTGGACAGCCTAATCTGGGTAGAGTGTCCCTGGGCATGGCAGGGGGGGTTGGAACTGGCTGCACCTTGCGGTCCATTCCAACCCTGACTGATTCTATGACTCATCATGTTCAGGAAAAGGAAGAGATCACTACCTCCTTCCAGCAACCCCCAGAGATCTCAAACAGTACATCAATTAATTCAGCTAGAAAAATTCATTGTGCATGGAGCTCTTCACAAATCTGAAGCTGGAGAATATTCATTAGCTGCTGTAGGGCTCTTACCTCTCCCTACTAGACTAAAATACCAGCTTAGAAAAAAGTGCATTTTTTATATCATCAAACAGCATTCCATGAACTAAGTAAGTTTTAAACCATACCTGCAGCTCTTTTTGAAGCTTCACCAGTTGTGTTTTAAACTGATTTTCTGTTAAAACAGAACACAGATAGCTGAGTTAGTTTGGAGATCAGGAAGAAATTCTTTACAGTGAGGGTGGTAAGAGACTGGAACAGATTGAATGGGGAAGCTGTGGATGTTCCCTCCCTGGAGGTGTTCAAGGCCAGGTTGGGTGAGGCCTTGAGAAGCCTGCTCTAGAGGGAAGTGTCCCTGCCTATGGCAGGGCAGCTCAAAATTAGATCATAGAATCCTAGAATCAGTCAGGGTTGGAAAGGACCACAAGGATCATCCAGGTCCAACCCCCATGCCATGCCCTGGGACACCCTACCCTAGATCAGGCTGCTCACAGCCTCATCATAGTGTCATAGAATCAGTCAGGGCTGGAAAGGACCACAAGGATCAGCCAGTTCCAAGCCCCCTGCCATGCCCAGGGACACCCTACCCTAGATCAGGCTGCCCACAGCCTCTGCCAGCCTTGGATGATCCTTAAGGTCCCTTCCAACCCAAACCATTCCATGAATCTATGAATCACTCCACATTGCAAGAGCACCTAAAAAAATCCAAGGGTTGACTTAAAGCTTTTAAATATTTGGCTTTGCTGAAACTGACTCCAGAGCAGCTTTTATTTAATTCTGCTCTCTAAACTTTAAAAAACAAAACCAAAACCAACCCCAAAACAAACAAACAAACAAATACAAGTTAAAAAAAAATGCATTTAACAAATCATAAATCAGCTTGCTTACCACATTTGGCTTGCTCTTCCCCAGCTTTTTCAACTTCTTCTAGTGCCAGCTCTACCTCTTCAGCTTTCATCTGGGAGGAACAAAAAAGCGTATAGGAAACAAAAGAAGAAATATTTACTATTGACATAAATTAAGATTGTAACTACTGGGACATGGCCTCAAGCAACCTGGGCTAGAGGGAGGTGTCCCTGCCCATAGCAGGAGACGTTGGAACTAGATGATCTTTAAGGTCCCTTCCAACCCAAACCATTCCATGAATCTATGAAATACAAGAAAGGATGAGAGATTTACAGGATTAGTTTTAGGGTGGCAGATTTCCTTGATTTATAGTCAGCTTTTTATTTAGTCTAAAACATCCAGGACAAAAACCTGGACAGGCTGGAATTCAATAAGGCCAAGTGGAAGATCCTGCAGCTGGGTGGGAGCAATCCCAAGCACAAGTGCAGGCTGGGTGGGGAATGGCTGAGAGCAGCCCTGAGGAACAGGACCTGGGGGTCTGGGCTGATTCAAAGCTGAAGATGAGGCTGCAGTGTGAGTGCAGCCCAGACAGCAACTGTGTGCTGGGCTGCAGCAAGAGCAGCTGTGGGCAGCAGGGCAAGGGAGGGGATTGTGCCCCTTGGCTCTGCTCTCCTCACACCCCACCTGCAGCACTGTCTGCAGCTCTGCAGCCCCCAGCACAAGCAGCACATGCAAGTGGTGGAGCCAGTGCAGAGGAGGCCACCAAGATGTAGCTGAGAGGGCTGCAGCAGCTCTGCTGTGAGGACAGGCTGAGAGAGTTGGGGCTGTGGAGCCTGGAGAAGAGAAGGCTGCCAGGAGACCTTGGAGTGGCCTTCCAATATCTGAAAGAGACCTACAAGAGGGCTGAGGAGGGACTATTGACATGGTCTGGTAATGACAGGACGAGGGGGAATGGGTTCAAACTGGCAGAGGGGAGATTTAAACGAGATGTTAGGAGAAAGTTCTTCACAGTGAGGGTGGTGAGACCCTGACACAGGTTGCCCAGGGAGGTTGTGGCTGCTCCCTCCCTGGAGGTGTTCAAGGCCAGGTTGGATGAGGCCTCGGGCAACCTGTTCTAGTGGGAGGTGTCCCTGCTTGTGGCACAGGGGGGTTGGAATTGGCTGAGCTTTGAGGTCCCTTCCAACCTAAACCATTCTATGATTCTATGATTAACGTGAAATCTTCTCTGGAGATTTTCAAGGCCTGTCTGGATATGTTCCTCTGTGATCTATGCTAGATTGGATGGTCCTGCTCTGGCAGGGGAGTTGGATTCAATGATCTCCTTGGGTCCTTTCCAACCCCTATTATCCTGTGATCCTATGGTCACCAATAGCTTACAATATCCGAGTATTTTTTGAGATACTCATTTCACAGAATCACAGAATGTGAGGGGTTGGAAGGCAGCTGCTGAGATCCTCAAGTCCAACTCCCTCTTCCAAAGGAAGGTCATCTAGGGCAAGTCACACAGCAACAAATCAGGTGGGTTCTGAATGCCTTCATAGACGGAGACTCCACCACCTCTTTGGGCAGCTCTGTTCCAGAGTTCCACCAGCCTCACAGCAAAGAAGTTTCTTATTCTGAGGTGAACTTTCTGAACTCCACCTTATGCTCCGTGTTCTTCATTACTGGGCACCACTGAAAAGATCCTGGCACCTTCACCTTGACACTCATTCCTCACTTGCATTTTTCATCTTTAAATTTAAATGCTCCTTAACATTTTTAGTGCTGATGCTCTTCTGCATTAGTCCTAGTCACTTCCTACTGCTGCATGCCATCATTTCAAGAGCTTGAAGCAGATACCCTGGTGCAAGCCAATATTTGGCATCTAAATGCTTCTATAATTTAAAAAAAAATATTATGCCTTTATTTAAACAACTGCATCTGTGAAATGGTAGAAAGTGAAGCTTAACAGCATCACTAGCAACTGAGTCATGTAAAAAAGTTTCTTATTCTGAGTTGAACTTCCTGTGCTCCACCTTACACTCACTGTTCCTTGTCCTATTACTGGGCACCACTGAAAAGAGCCTGGCACCTTCACCTTGACACCCACCCCTCACTTGCATTTTTCATCTATAAATGCTCCTCAGCATTCCTAGTGCTAACTGATGCTCCTCTGCATTAGTCCTAGTCACTTCCCACTGCTGCATGCCATCATTTCAACAGCCTGAAGCAGACACTCTGATGCAAGCCAATATTTGGCATCTAAATGCTTCTAGAAGAATAAAAAAATAAGAATAATTATACTTTTATTTAAACCAGTGTATCTACTAAATAGTAGAAAGTGAAGCTTAATAACTTCAGTAGCAACTGAGTCATTTTAAGAAGTTTCTTATTCTGAGGTGAACTTCCTGTGCTCCACCTTATGCTCACTGTTCCTTGTCCTATTACTGGGCACCACTGAAAAGAGCCTGGCACAGTCACCTTGACACCCACCCCTCACTTGCATTTTTCACCTCTAAATGTTCCTTAACATTTTCTAATGCTAACTGATGCTCCTCTGCATTAGTCCTCGTCACTTCCTACTGCTGCATGCCATCATTTCAACAGCTTCAAGCAGATACCCTGGTGCAAGTCAGTATTTGGCATCTAAATGCTTCTAGAAGGAAAAAAAAAAGAACAATGAGGCTTTTATTTAAACCAATTCACCTGTTAAATGGTAGAAAGTGAAGCTTAATACCTACACTAGCAATTGAGTCATTTAAAAAGGTTTCTCATTCTGAGGTGAACTTTCTGTGCTCCACCTTATGCTCACTGTTCCTTATTAGTGGGCAACACTGAAAAGAACCTGGCACCTTCACCTTGACACCCACCCCTCACTTGCATTTTCCATCTATAAAATGAAATGCTCCTTAACATTTCTAATGCTAACTGATGCTCCTCCACATTAATCCCAGTCATTTCCCTCTGCTGCATGCCACAATTTCAACAGCTTGAAGCAGATACTCTGGTGCCAGCCAATATTTGGCATCTAAATGCTTCTAGAAGAGGAAAAAAAAGAACAATGATACTTTTCTTTAAACCAATGCACCTGTGAAATGGTAGAAAGTGAAGCTTAATACCTTCAGTAGTGACTGAGTAATTTTAAAAAGCTGAATTAGCTGTTCTGGAGTTTCCATTTTGAAGTCTTTTCCATCCACCTAAGGAAAGAGACAAAAGTGGTTTCATACAAGCACCAATGAAGTTGACAAAATACATAACATTTGTATGTGGGGGACCAGAGACAGCTCAGGGAGGAATGAACAACACAACCCTTAAGTTCTGTTTTCCCCTTGGGACCAGACATAGCTCAGGGAGGAATGAACAACACAACCCTTAAGCTCAGTTATCCCCTTGAGTACCTTGGTCATGGTCTCCAGCAATTTCTCTGCTAGTTTCTCTTGATTAGGCAGAGCATCTGGATCAACTTTCATCAGTTTCTTCCAATCTAAAATGGGTGCCATGTTGAACTTGCAATTTTATTTTGTTTTTTTTTTTAACCTGGACATAGAATAAAAACAAGAATGATCAGACTTTACCTGTGCTACTGAAGTTTATGTCAAAATGGGTCTGGGCTGATGCAAAGCTGAAGATGAGGCTGCAGTGTGAGTGCAGCCCAGACAGCAACTGTGTGCTGGGCTGCAGCAAGAGCAGCTGTGGGCAGCAGGGCAAGGGAGGGGATTGTGCCCCTTGGCTCTGCTCTCCTCACACCCCACCTGGTGGAACGGAACGGAAAGGAAAGGAAAAGGAAAGGAAAAGGAAAGGAAAAGGAAAGGAAAAGGAAAGGAAAAGGAAAGGAAAAGGAAAGGAAAAGGAAAGGAAAAGGAAAGGAAAAGGAAAGGAAAAGGAAAGGAAAAGGAAAGGAAAAGGAAAGGAAAAGGAAAGGAAAAGGAAAGGAAAAGGAAAGGAAAAGGAAAGGAAAAGGAAAGGAAAAGGAAAGGAAAAGGAAAGGAAAAGGAAAGGAAAAGGAAAGGAAAAGGAAAGGAAAAGGAAAGGAAAAGGAAAGGAAAAGGAAAGGAAAAGGAAAGGAAAAGGAAAGGAAAAGGAAAGGAAAAGGAAAGGAAAAGGAAAGGAAAAGGAAAGGAAAAGGAAAGGAAAAGGAAAGGAAAAGGAAAGGAAAAGGAAAGGAAAAGGAAAGGAAAAGGAAAGGAAAAGGAAAGGAAAAGGAAAGGAAAAGGAAAGGAAAAGGAAAGGAAAAGGAAAGGAAAAGGAAAGGAAAAGGAAAGGAAAAGGAAAGGAAAAGGAAAGGAAAAGGAAAGGAAAAGGAAAGGAAAAGGAAAGGAAAAGGAAAGGAAAAGGAAAGGAAAAGGAAAGGAAAAGGAAAGGAAAAGGAAAGGAAAAGGAAAGGAAAAGGAAAGGAAAAGGAAAGGAAAAGGAAAAGGAAAGGAAAGGAAAGGAAAGGAAAGGAAAGGAAAGGAAAGGAAAGGAAAGGAAAGGAAAGGAAAGGAAAGGAAAGGAAAGGAAAGGAAAAAGCCAGGTTGGAAGAGACCTCCCAGCTCATCCAATCCAACCTAGCACCCAGCCCTAGCCAATGGCACTCAGTGCCCATCCAGGCTTTGCTCCAACACCTCCAGGGATGGGGACTCCACCACCTCCCTGGGCAGCCCATTCCAATGCCAATCACTCTCTCTGCCAACAACTTCCTCCTAACATCCAGCCCAGACCTCCCCCAGCACAACTTGAGACTGTGTCTCCCTGTTCTGTCACTGGGTGCCTGGGAGAAGAGCCCAACCCCACCTGGCTACAACCTCCCTTCTGGTAGTTACAGACAGCAATGAGGTTTGCCCTGAGCCTCCTCTTCTGCAGGCTGCACACCCCCAGTTCCCTCAGCCTCTCCTCATAGGGCTTGTGCTCCCCTCACAAGCTTAAAGAGAACTTTAAATGATGTGTAGGAAAGAGTCCAACCCCACCTGGCTACAACCTCCCTTCAGATAGTTGTGCACAGCCATGAGGTCATCCCTGAGCCTCCAGTTCTTGACATCAAATTGTAAGACACTAAACTCTTTAATTAAAAGCCATTGCCAGTCGATTGGAGCACTTGATGAAAGAGCAGAAAGATCACTTGAACTGTCAAAAGACTACCAAGTTTACTTGGATTGAACAAAAGGTCAGAAAGATTACTTGGACTGACAAATGGTCAGAAAGTTGACTTGATCTGATACAAGATCAGAACATCTGAACTGACAGAAGACCCTGAACAACTTGGAAATTGGCAAAAATCTGATCACAAAAAGGTGAAGTTTTGCTCCACTGCTTACCTGCTGCTTGCTGTGGGCCACGCTGATGCCTCATACAACTGAAGGTCAATGCAGCACCTGAAAAAGGCAGAAGGGATTATTAAGCCTTGGATTGTTCCATCCTCTGGAGCTGTCTCCAGCCTTTGTAATCAAAGTTTCAAACCTTGCCAACTTTAGGACAGAATATTTTAAAAATCTGCTTATTGCCCCAGCACACTTCTGGCTCAGCTTCAGCCAGCTGTCAAGCAGCAGTCCCAGGTCCTTCTTGGTCAGGCAGTTTCCAGCAACTCTGCCTACAGCATAGAGCATTCATGGGGTTGTTGTGACCCAAGTGCCAGATCACAGAAGCATAGAATGGCTTAATTTTGAAGGGACTTCAAAGCTCATATACAGGCAGGGACAACTCCCACTAGAACTGATCATAGAATCATAGAAAGGTTTAGGTTGGGAGGGACCTCAAAGCTCATCCAGCTCCAACCCCCCTGTATCATAGGCAGGGACACCTCCCACTAGGACTGATCATAAAAGCATAGAATGGTTTAGGTTGGAAGGGACCTCAAAGATCATCCAGTTCCAGCCCACCCTGTGTCATAGGCAGGGACACCTCCTGCTAGAAAAGGTCACTGAAGACCTCATCCAACCTGGCCTTGAACACCTCCAGGGAGGGAGCAGCCACAACCTCCCTGGGAAACCTGTGCCAGTGTCTCACTATCCTTACTGGAAAGAACTTTGAATCCTAGAATCAGTCAGGGTTGGAAGGGACCACAAGGATCAGCCAGTTCCAACCCCCCTGCCATGCCCAGGGACACCCTACCCTAGAGCAGNCTGGAAGGCCACCAGAAGGTCCCCTGGGAGCCTCCTCTTCTGCAGCCTGCACAGCCCCAACTCTTTCAGGCTGTGCTCACAGCAGAGCTGCTGCAGCCCTCTCAGCATCCTTGTGGCCTTAAACTTCTTCTAACTTCCAGTTTAGATCTCCCCTCTATACATTTTAACCCGTTCCTGCATTACAAGACTTTGTCAATAGTCCCACAACAGCCTTCCTGTAGCCCTCTTCAGATACTGGAAGGCCACTCCAAGGTCTCCTGGCAGCCTTCTCTTCTCCAGGCTGCACAGCCCCAACTCTCTCAGCCTGTCCTCACAGCAGAGCTGCTGCAGCCCTCTCAGCTGCATCTTGGTGGCCTCCTCTGCACTGGCTCCACCACTTGCATGTGCTGCTTGTGCTGGGGGCTGCAGAGCTGCAGACAGTGCTGCAGGTGGGGTGTGAGGAGAGCAGAGCCAAGGGGCACAATCCCCTCCCTTGCCCTGCTGGCAGCACTCAGCTTTATTAAATCTCATACCAATGATCTCAGGTCATAAATCCAGCCTGGACAGATACCTCGCCCAGGGAAGTTGTGGCTGCTCCCTCCCTGGATGTGTTCAAGGCCAGGTTGGATGAGGCCTTGAGTGACCTGTTCTAGTGGGAGGTGTCCCTGCCTGTGGCACAGGGGGGTTGGAACTGGGTGAGCTTGGAGGTCCCTTCCAACCTAAACCATTCTATGATTCTATGCTCCCTCTGCAGAGCCTCTTAACCTCCAGCAGTTCAACAGTCCCACTCAGTTCAGTGCCATCTGCGAACTTAGTGAAGGGTTTTGATCCCATCATAGAATCCTACAATCAGTGCTTGAGCCCCTGGGACAAGAGGGATGTGGAGATGCTGGAGGTGTGCAGAGAAGGGCCCCGAGGATGCTGAGAGGGCTGCAGGAGCTCTGCTGTGAGCACAGCCTGAAAGAGTTGGGGCTGTGCAGGCTGGAGAAGAGAAGGCTCCCAGGGGACCTTCTTGTGGCCTTCCAGCATCTGAAGGGGCTACAGAAAAGCTGGGGAGGGACTTTTTAGGCTCTCAGGGAGTGACAGGACTAGAGGGAATGAAGCAAAGCAGAAGGTGGGGAGATTGAGGCTGGAAGTGAGGAGGGAGTTGTTGAGCATGAGAGTGGTGAGAGGCTGGAATGGGTTGCCCCTGCAGGGAGGTGTTTGGGGCCAGATCCCTGGAGGTGTTTTTGGCCAGGCTGGCAGAGGCTGTGGGCAGCCTGCTCTAGGGTAGGGTGTCCCTGGGCATGGCAGGGGGTTGGAACTGGCTGATCCTTGTAGTCCCTTCCAACCCTGACTGATTCTACGATTCTATGTTGGGGCCAAGTCTCCACCGGGGCCTGGGACCCTCCGCCCCGGGCCCGGCTGCCCACCCTCTGTCCACATTGCTGCCAGAGGAGCCCCGGACGGCCGCGCCTCGCTTCTGGCCTCCTTTCCCACAGCACCTCAGGCCCCTCCGAGCTCACCGCCTCCCGAAGACGGCGCCGGCCGCTGCTAGGCGACGCCATCAAACTCTGCCGCTGGTCCCGCTCCAGACGGCCCCGGTAGGCGCCGGGAAAGCCAAGGCTCCCCCGGCACGAAAGGATCCACGGTGCCAAGCCGGCTCTCCTAGGGCTACGCAGCCCAAAGATGGCTGGGACCTGTCCCGCTCAGGCACAACCGCTTCGGGGGGCAGCGGCCCAGTCCCACCGGACCACAGCTCCCGGCACGCCTCGGGACGCGCGGCCCCGGCGCCGGACTACGGCTCCCGGCACGGCTCCGTTACGGGCGGCCCCGAACTGACTACAGCTCTCGGGACGTGCGGCTCCGGCGCCGGACTACGGCTCCCGGCACGGCTCGGTTACGGGCGGCCTCGAACTGACTACAGTTCTCGGTTACGAACGGCCTCGGCACCGGACTACAGCTCCCGGCACGCCTGGGCTAGGCGCGGCCCCGACCGGACTACAGCTCTCGGTTACGAGCGGCCCCGGCGCCGGTCTACGGCTCTCGGCACGTCTCGGTTACGCGCGGCCCCGAACTGACTACAGCTTTAGGGACGCGCGGCCCTGGCCAGACTACAGCTCCCAGCACGCCTCGGTTACGAGCGGCTCCGGCGCCGGATCGCGGCTCCGGGCACGCCTGGGCTAGCTGCGGCCCCGGCTAAACTGCAGCTCTCGGTTACGCGCGGCCCTAACCGGACCTCCGCTCCCGGCGCGCTGGGGTACGCTCGGCTCCGGCGCCGGATCGCGGCTCCGGGCACGCTTCGGTTACGCGCGGCCCCGGCCACACTATGGCTTTCGGGACGCGCGGCCCCGGCTAGACTACAGCTCTCGGTTAGGCGCGGCCCCAGCTAAGACTACAGCTCTCAGTTACGCGCGGCCCCGGCTAGACTACAGCTCTCGCTTATGCGGGGCCCCGGCTAGACTACAGCTCTCGGTTACGCGCGGCCCCGGCTAGACTACAGCTCCCGGCACGCCTGGGCTACGCGCGGCCTCGGCCAGACTACAGCTCTCGGTTACGCGCGGCCCCGGCCAGACTACAGCTCTCGGTTACGCGCGGCCTCGGCCAGACTACAGCTCTCGGTTACGCGCGGCCCCGGCGCCGGACTACGGCTCCCGGCACGCCTGGGCCCCCCGCGGTCCCGGCGGGACCACAGCTCCCGGCGCGGCTGTGTTATGCGCGGCCCCAGCGCCGGACTACGGCTCCCGGCACGCCTGGGCTACGCGCGGCCGCGGCGGAACCACAGCTCCCGGCACGCTGGGTTATACGCGGCCCCGGCGTCGAACTACGGCTCCCGGCACGCCTATGTGATGCGCGGCCCCAGCGCCGGACTACGGCTCCCGGCACTCCTGTGTAACGCGCGGCCCCGGCGCCGGACTACGGCTCCCGGCACTCCTGTGTTACGCGCGGCCCCGGCGCCGTACTACGGCTCCCGGCACTCCTGTGTAACGCGCGGCCCCGGCGCCGTACTACGGCTCCCGGCACTCCTGTGTTTCGCGCGGCCCCGGCGCCGTACTACGGCTCCCGGCACTCCTGTGTTTCGCGCGGCCCCGGCGCCGTACTACGGCTCCCGGCACTCCTGTGTTTCGCGCGGCCCCGGCGCCGTACTACGGCTCCCGGCACTCCTGTGTTTCGCGCGGCCCCGGCGCCGTACTACGGCTCCCGGCACTCCTGTGTTTCGCGCGGCCCCGGCGCCGTACTACGGCTCCCGGCACTCCTGTGTTTCGCGCGGCCCCGGCGCCGTACTACGGCTCCCGGCACTCCTGTGTTTCGCGCGGCCCCGGCGCCGTACTACGGCTCCCGGCACTCCTGTGNGCCCCGGCGCTTCCCGGCAGCGTTGGCGGCGGCGGCGGCGGGCGGGGCGCGGGGGGTGCGTGCGGGGCGGCTGGCGGCAGCTGCGATCGGCGGTGCTCGGGCCCGCGATCTCCGTGGCCTCAGGTAGGGCGGGCGTAGCGGCGAACCCACAGGCAGGATCCGGGCGGGTAGGAGGGTTGAGTACCCCCAAACGCAGGTCTGCCGGTGATGGCTTCACGTAGCGGGGGCGGCGGGGGGTGGTGGTCGTCTGCCTGCCAGGCCTGGGCCGTCAGCTCCCTGCGCCTGCCCAGGGCCTCGATCTGTGCCCGCGCTCTTCCCGGGCGCTTAAAGCGGGGGCACGGAGCCGCTGCTGCCTTCCGCAGGCTCCGTGGCGGCGGTCGCTTGGCCGCTCCCCTCCGCCCCTCGCCCTGGGCGTGCTCCCCGGACGTGCTCCGGTTGACCGGAGGGTTGCGGCGCTGTGCGGCTACGACTCTGCTCCCATGTGCGAGTGTGTTAACGGCGGTGGCTTGCTGACCGGTACGGGGAAATGACTGGAAAAAGGACCCAGATCCCTTCGGGATTAAGATCGCCGCTGTAAACTTGGGATCCAGCGAGGCAGTCTGAGCCTCGCCGGTGGGTCCGGTGGCCCCAAATCGGTTCGGTTTTGGCGAAAACAGGTCGGAAAGCATCCGTTCAGATAAGAGGGGGGGAAAGCAGCAACCGTTGGAGGCTTGTGTGTGTTTGTCATCGCTGGAGAGCGTTTTGGGAGGGGTTTTGAGTGGGGTGAATAGCGATCGTAAAAGCATCTTGAGAGTTTCGCCTTTTCCCCCTGGCTTATTCCTGACTTTCTTTTCCTTTCCCGTCTCTTAATTAGCCTTAATGAAGGCTGACAAGGCACAAGATGATACTTGGCACCGCTGGTAGTTACACAACTTGTTTAGGTCGTGGCATAACTCCCTTCATTAGAATCACAGAATCATAGAATCAGTCAGGGTTGGAAGGGACCACAAGGATCAGGCAGTTCCAACCCCCCTGCCATGCCCAGGGACACCCTACCCTAGAGCAGGCTGCCTACAGCCTCATTGAGCAAGGAGAACAGCATGAGGAAGCACCCAAGGAAGATCAGAGAATCATAGGATCACAGAATCATAGTCAGGGGTGGAAGGGACCACAAGGATCAGCCAGTTCCAACCCCCCTGCCGTGGGCTGGGACACCCTACCCTAGATCAGGTTGCCCACAGCCTCATCGGGCAAGGAGAAGAGCATGAGGAGGCACCCAAGAAAGATCAGAGAATCATAGAGTAGCAGAATCATAGAATCACAGAATCATAGAATCAGTCAGAGTTGGAAGGGACCACAAAGATCATCTAGGTCCAACCCTCCTGCCATGCCCAGGGACACCCTGCCCTAGATCAGGCTGCCCACAGCCTCTGCCAGCCAGGAGAGGCAACTGCCCAGCAGAAGAGCATGAGGAAGCACCCAATAAAGATCATAGAATCCTAGAATCAGTCAGGGTTGGAAGGGACCACAAGGATCAGCCAGTTCCAAACCCCCCTGCCGTGCTCAGGGACACCCTACCCTAGAGCTGGCTCCCTACAGCCTCATCGAGCCAGGAGAAGAGCATGAGGAAGCACCCAAAAAAGATCAGAGAATCATAGAATAGCAGAATCATAGAATCACAGAATCATAGTATCAGTCAGAGATGGAAGGGACCACAAAGATCAGCCAGTTCCAAACCTCCTGCCATGGGCAGGGACACCCTACCCTAGATCAGGCTGCTCACAGCTTCAGCCAGCCAGGAGAAGAGCATGAGGAAGCACCCAAGGAAGATCAGAGAATCATAGACTCACAGAACCATAGAATCATAGAATCAGTCAGAGTTGGAAGGGACCACAAGGATCAGCCAGTTCCAAACCCCCCTGCCATGCCCAGGGACACCCTATCCTAGAGCAGGCTGCCCACAGCCTCATCCAGCCAGGGGAAGAGCATGAGGAAGCACCCAAGGAAGATCAGAGAATCACAGAATCATAGTAAGGGGTGGAAGGGACCACAAGGATCATCCAGTTCCAACCCCCATGCCATGGGCAGGGACACTGTACCCTAGATCAGGCTACCTTCATTCTGGGTTAGAATCATAGAATGGTTTAGGTTGAAAGAGACTTTAAAGCTCATCCAGTTCCAACCCCACCCTGTGCCATAGGCAGGGACACCTCCCACTGAAACAGGTCACAGAATCATAGAATGGTTTAGGTTGGAAGAGAGCTCAAAGCTCAGTCAGTTCCAACCCCCCTGTGCCATAGGCAGGGACACCTCCCACTAGATCAAGTCGCTCAAGGTTGAAATACTTTTGCAGCTCAGCTAGAGATGGATTAATTGCAGCTCTGTGTTGGGTACCACAAGCTAATTGCTTTAATTAGGGGAAGGGGAAGGCAGTGGATTCTACTTTTTATAAAGGGGAAATAAGACTTCCCGGTGGTTAGAGTGAAAAGCAGTGATTTTCCTAGCAGGAGGGCTCTTCAGAGCTGAGGCAGAAGGATCCACAGAGAATAATGCTGCTGCCTTGAAGAGCAGGATGAGCTTTCAGGAAATTGATCCTGCTCTGGCATAGGAAATAAAGTAATCCATCCGTGCTGTCTGCAGTTCTGGAGCCCCCAGCACAAGAAGGACATGGAACTGTTGGAGAGAGTCCAGATGAAGGCCATGAAGATGGCCAGTGGGCTGCAGCAGCTCTGCTGTGAGGACAGGCTGAGAGAGTTGGGGTTCTGCAGCCTGGAGAAGAGAAGGCTTCGAGGAGACCTTATAGTGAGCAGAGCCTGTCCCCCCCCCACCTCCTGACCCCTAGCCCTCAGGGATTTAGAAATATTTCATAAATCCCCTCTCAGTCTTCTGCAGCCTAAGCAGCCCCAGGTCCCTCAGCCTCTCCTCCCCAGGCAGTGCTGCAGTCCCCTCAGCATCTTTGTAGCCTCCACTTTACCCTCTCTAGCAGATCCTTGTCTCTGTCAGGATGACCTGATGATCCATCTGGTTTAGAATCACAGAATCATAGAATGGTTTAGGTTTGAAGGGGTCTTAGAGCTCAGTCAGTTCCAACCCTCCTGTGCCATAGGCAGGGACACCTCCCACTAGAACAGGTTGCTTTAAGCCTCATCCAACCTGACCTTGAACACCTCCAGGGAAGGAACAGCCACAACCAACCTGGGCAACCTGTGCCAGTGTCTCACCACCCTCCTTGGAAAGAATCTCTTCCTAATACCTTGTCTAGTTGAGCTGCTTAGAAGTATATCAGCAAGGAGGAATTAAATCAGCAAAGAGGAAGGTCATGGCTCTTCAGACCAGAACATGACCAAGAGAGGCATTACCAGCAGGGCAAGGGAGGGGATTCTGCCCCTTTACTCTGCTCTTGTCAGACCCCACCTAGAGTACTGTGTGCAATTCTGGAGCCCCCAGCACAGGAAGGACATGGAACTGTTGGAGAGAGTCCAGAGGAGGGCCACAAAGATGATCAGAGGGCTGCAGCAGCTCTGCTATGAGGACAGGCTGAGAGAGTTGGGGCTTTTCAGCCTGGAGAAGAGAAGGCTTCGGGGAGACCTTATAGCAGCCTACCAGTATCTGAGGGGGCCTACAGGAGGGCTGGGGAGGGACTGTTCACAAGGTCTTGTAATGACAGGATGAGGGGGAATGGGTTCAAACTGGCGGAGGGGAGATTTGAACGGGATGTTAGGAAGAAATTCTTCACAGTGAGGGTGGTGAGACACTGGAACAGGTTGCCCAGGGAGGTTGTGTCTGCTCCCTCCCTGGATGTGTTCAAGGCCAGGTTGGATGAGGTCTTGAGCGTCCTGATCTAGTGGGAGGTGTCCCTGCCTGTGGCAGGGGGTTGGAACTGGATGATCTTTGAGGTCTCTTCCAACCTAGACCATTCTATGATTCTATGATTCTATAAGATGCGATTTCAGGTTGGCTGCTATTTGACCACCAGCTAAACCAGGGTGGATTTAGGTTGTTTTGTTCCTTGTTTGCACCAAAGTACCTGACAAGTCCTGGTTGTTAGCTGAGCTGCTTGCTTGCCAGTGAGCTCTTCCCAGGCTTCCTCCTGGGAGATCTCTCATCTAGGCTGCAACATGTGTTCAGATTCCGTGGCAGAGCTGCAATTCCTCATCTGGTTGATCTCTCAGAGCTGCATGAAGAGAAGGCCTGGGGGCCATTCCCTTGCTGGAGGAATGAGGAGGACTTTAGATGGGTCTCATTCCTCCTGATCCTGCAGTATTTGTAGAGGAAATGTGCTGCAATAAAGCCTCCCTTGTTACGTTTATTCTCAGCATAATCATAGGGGAATCCAGACGTGTTCTACATTCTTTCATCTTCCAGCAAGTGCTGCTTGGCTTCTCCTACATGAGATGCAAAGACTGGAACACAGAAGGTTTCACCTCAACATGAGGAGAAACTTCTTGTCCACCTGCAGACCAGTGCCAAGTGGCATCCCTCAGGGGTCAGTGGTGGCACCAGTGCTGGGCAACATCTTTGTCAGTGCCCTGGGCAGAGGAATCAGTGCAGCCTCAGCAAGTGTGCAGCTGGCACCAAGCTGTGTGGCACAGGAGACTTGCTAGAGGGCAGGGATCCATCGAGAGGGAGCTGCACAGGCTGCAGAGCTGTGCCCAGCCCAACCTCAGGGCATTCAACAAGGCCAAGTGTGAGGTCCTGCACTTGGGTGGGAGCAATCCCAAGCACAGCTCCAGGCTGGGTGGGGAATGGCTGAGAGCAGCCCTGAGGAACAGGACCTGGGGGCCTGGGCTGATGCAAAGCTGAAGATGAGGCTGCAGTGTGAGTGCAGCCCAGACAGCAACTGTGTGCTGGGCTGCAGCAAGAGCAGCTGTGGGCAGCAGGGCAAGGGAGGGGATTGTGCCCCTTGGCTCTGCTCTCCTCACACCCCACCTGCAGCACTGTCTGCAGCTCTGCAGCCCCCAGCACAAGCAGCACATGCAAGTGGTGGAGCCAGTGCAGAGGAGGCCACCAAGATGCAGCTGAGAGGGCTGCAGCAGCTCTGCTGTGAGGACAGGCTGAGGGAGTTGGGGCTGTGCAGCCTGGAGAAGAGAAGGCTGCCAGGAGACCTTGGAGTGGTCTTGCAGGACCTGAAGGGGGCTACAGGAGGGCTGGGGAGGGACTATTGACAAGGTCTTGTTATGACAGGACAAGGGGCAATGAGTTTAAACTGGCAGAAGGGAGATTGAAATTGGATGATAGGAGGAAGTTGTTTGCAGTGAGGGTGGTGAGACACTGGCACAGATTGCCCAGGGAGGTTGTGGCTGCTCCCTCCCTGGAGGTGTGCAAGGCCAGGCTGGATGAGGCCTTGAGTGTCCTGATCTAGTGGGAGGTGTCCCTGCCTATGGCATAGGGGGGTTGGAACTGGCTGAGCTTTGAGGTCTCTTCCAGCCTAAACCACTCTATGATTCTGTGATTCTTTCCAGTCAGGGTGATGGTGCACAAATGCTGCTTGGCTTCTACATGAGATGCACAGGCTGGAACACAGAAGGTTTCACCTCAGTATGAGGAGAGACTTCTTTCCAGTGAGGGTGATGAGGCACTGGAGCAGGCTCCCAGCCTGCAGAAGAGGAGGCTCAGGGCAGAGCTCATTGCTCTCTACAACTACCTAAAGGGAGGTTGTAGCCAGGTGGGGTTGGGCTCTGCTGCTAGGCAGCCAGGGACAGAAGGAGGGGACACAGCCTCAAGCTGTGGCAGGGCAGGTTGAGGCTGGATGTTAGGAGGAAGTTGTTGGCAGAGAGAGTGATTGGCATTGGAATGGGCTGCCCAGGCAGCTATAGAGAGCAATGAGCTCTGCCCTGAGCCTCCTCTTCTGCAGGCTGCACACCCCCAGCTCCCTCAGCCTCTCCTCATAGCACTTTTGCTCCCCTCACCAGCTTAAAGAGAACTTTAAATGCTGCATTGGAAAGAACCACCAGAAACACAACTGTGATCTCTTTCTGACTTTTAAATGCTCATACCACGAGGCAGGAGACATTTTAGCCAAAAAAAATAGAAGTCCAGGAGGAGCAGCAAGGAAGCAAGAGGAGGCAGGATGCTGGCACAGCCTCAAGGGCTGTGTTCAGATGGTGTTTTTGAGTGGCTATGCTGCTGGGGTTTGAGACCCCACCTGGAGTACTGCATCCAGTAGGGATGCAATAGGGATTCCAAGAGGCATGTGGAGATGCTGGAGGTGTGCAGAGAAGGGCCCCAAGGATGCTGAGAGGGCTGCAGCAGCTCTGCTGTGAGCACAGCCTGAAAGAGTTGGGGCTGTGCAGGCTGGAGAAGAGGAGGCTCCCAGGTGACCTTCTGGTGGCCTTGCAGGATCTGAAGGGGGCTACAGAAAAGCTGGGGAGGGACTTTTGAGGCTGTGAGGGAGTGACAGGACTGGGGGGAATGGAGCAAAGGTGGAGGTGGGGACATGCAGAGTGGAGGTGAGGAGGAAGTTGTTGAGCATGAGAGTGGTGAGAGGCTGGAATGGGTTGCCCCTGCAGGGAGGTGTTTGGGGCCAGATCCCTNTGAGGAGGAAGTTGTTCAGCGTGAGAGTGGTGAGACACTGGTAAAGGTTTCCCAGGGAGGTGTTTGGGGCCACATCCCTGGAGGTGTTTGCATCCAGGCTGGCAGAGGCTGTGGGCAGCCTGCTCTAGGGTAGGGTGTCCCTGGGCATGGCAGGGGGGTTGGAACTGACTGATCCTTGTGGTCCCTTCCAGTGCTGACTGATTCTAGGATTCTATGTTTCTAACCCTGTGTTTCTTTGCTGATGTCCATCAATTCACCCAGCACTTTTGCTAACCCTTTGTGTGTCTCTCTGCTGATGTTCATCAATTCACCCAGCACTCGTTGCTCACTTAGCTAAAAAATAGCATCTAGGAGTGATTTGTAGCAGGAAATTGGGAAGCCCACATGTTATGGTTATTTCTGTGCCTGACTGCATCTCAGTTTGTGTTCAAAGCTTCTCAAGAAGCTGTCTGATCCTTATGCAAATTGCCTTTTTCACCCCCTCTCATTCCCAGCAGCCTAATTAATAGAACAAAAGTAAGTTCCTAGAGATTTAGGTGATAAATATGCATCACATTGCACACACACACACACAAGGCACTGAGTATCAAAATGACACCCTGGATGCTGATGTTCCCCTCCAGAGAGCAGTGGTTGTGGAGTCTCCTTCTCTAGAGCCTTTCCAGGCCTGTCTGGATGTGTTGCTGTGTGAGCTGAGCCAAATTGGATGGTCCTGCTCTGGCAGGAGAGGGTTGGACTGGATGAGCTCTTTGGGTCCCTTCCCACCCCTGAGCCTGTGAACAGTGGAGCTGGGTTGAAAATGCCAAACCTCTTGGTATGGCTGAAAAATTGCCTCTGGGCTTTTAAGAGATACAAACATGAAACAAAGCCTGAATGAAAATGGGAGGTTAAAATAAAATCCATCTATGGGTTGCAACAACTACTGCTCTGTTATGGATAGTGCCACTGATCTCAGATTCTCTCTTTGCCACTCTGCATCTCTGCTTTTTGCCACTCTGATTCTCTGGTTTTGCCCCTCTGCATCTCTGGTTTTGCCACTCTTCATGTCTGGTTTTGCCATTCTACATCTCTGTTTTTGCCACTCTGATTCTCTGTTTTTGCCACTGATTCTCTGTTTTTGCCACTCTGCATCCCTGCTTTTGCCACTCTTATTCTGTTTTTCCTACTCTGCATCTCTGTTTTTGCCACTCTTCATCTCTGGTTTTGCCACTCTTCATCTCTGGTTTTGCCATTATGAATCCCTTACTTTGCCACTCTGATTCTCTGATTTTGCTACTCTTGATTCTTTGGCTTTGCCACTCTGATTCTCAGGTTTTGCCCCTCTGCATCTCTGCTTTTGCCCCTCTGATTCTCTGCTTTTGCCACTCTGCATCTCTCATTTGCCCCACTTGATTCTCTCTTTTTGCCACTCTGATTCTCTGATTTTGCCACTCTGATTTTCTGATTTTGCCACTCTGATTCTCTGATTTTGCCATTCTGCATCTCTGCTTTTGCCACACTGCATCTCTGCTTTTGTCATTATGAATCTCTGCTTTTGCCACTCTGAATCTCTTACTTTGCCATTCTGATTCTCTGGTTTTACCACTCTGCTTCACTGGTTTTGCCACTCTGCATCTCTAGTTTTGCCCCTCTGATTCTCTGCTTGTGCCACTCTGCATCTCTTACTTTGCCCCTCTGATTCTCTGATTTTGCCACTCTGCATCTCTGATTTTGCCCCTCTGATTCTCTGCTTGTGCCACTCTGCATTTCTGCTTTTGCCCCTCTTGATTCTCTGGTTTTGCCACTCTTTATTCTTTGGTCTTGCCACTCTGATTCTCTGCTTTTGCCCCTCTGCATCTCTGCTTTTGCCCCTTTGGTTCTCTGCTTTTACCACTCTGATTCTCTGGTTTTACCACTCCTGAATCTCAGTTTTTCCCACTCTGAATCTCTGGTTTTGCCACTCTGATTCTTTGGTTTTGCCACTGCATCTCTGCTTTGCCACTCTGCATCTCTCATTTGCCCCTCTTGATTCTCTGCTTTTGCCACTCTGCAACTCTGGATTTGCCACTCTACATCTCTCGTTTGCCCCTCTTGATTCTCTGTTTTTGCCACTCTAATGCTCTGTTTTTGCCCCTCTTGATTCTCTGCTTTTGCCCCTCTGCATCTCTGCTTTTGCCACTCTGCATCTCTCATTTGCCCCTCTTGATTCTCTGCTTTTGCCCCTCTGCATCTCTGCTTTTGCCACTCTGCATCTCTCATTTGCCCCCCTTGATTCTCTGTTTTTGCCACTCTGCTTCTCTGGTTTTGGCACTCTGCTTCTCTTACTTTGCCACTCTGATTCTCTGATTTTGCCACTCTGAAACTCTGGTTTTGCCACTCTTGATTCTCTGGTTTTGCCACTCTTGATTCTCTGGTTTTGCCACTCTTGATTCTTTCATTTTGCCACTCTGATTCTCAGGTTTTGCCCCTCTGATTCTCTGGTTTTACCACTCCTGAATCTCAGTTTTTCCCACTCTGCATCTCTGGTTTTGCCACTCTGATTCTCTGGTTTTGCCACTTTAATTCTCTGGTTTTGCCACTCTTGATTCTTTGGTTTTGCCACTGCATCTCTGCTTTTGCCACTCTACATCTCTCATTTGCCCCTCTTGATTCTCTGCTTTTGCCACTCTGCAACTCTGTTTTTGCCACTCTGCATCTCTCGTTTGCCCCTCTTGATTCTCTGTTTTTGCCACTCTGATGCTCTGTTTTTGCCCCTCTTGATTCTCTGTTTTTGCCACTGTGATGCTCTGTTTTTGCCCCTCTTGGTTCTCTGTTTTTGCCACTGTGATGCTCTGTTTTTGCCCCTCTTGATTCTCTGTTTTTGCCACTGTGATGCTCTGTTTTTGCCCCTCTTGATTCTCTTCTTTTGCCCCTCTGCATCTCTGCTTTTGCCACTCTGCATCTCTCATTTGCCCCTCTTGATTCTCTGTTTTTGCCACTCTGCTTCTCTGGTTTTGCCCCTCTTCATTGAACCATCTTCTTTGAAGGAGGAGTGATCAGGAGCTGTAGTTAATCAACTCCAGGTTCCCTAATGGCTGTTACTCGGCAGAAGAATAAAAATAAATGCATGTTTTGAGCTTCTAAAATTAGGGAGTGAGATGTCTCTAACCAACACAAACAGATTTCCTCCTGGAGGGCTCTGTTCTGGTTGGGAGGTGCCAGATAGGTTGGTTGTTAGGTGCCAGCTAATTAGGGAGTGCTAAACAGCTGTTGGCATAAATTAATCCCTCCTAATTTTCACTAAGTTCCTGTGGGCAGAAGATGGTTTCCACACTTCCAAGCCTCCCAGCTGAGGATGCTTTTAGAACCTAATTACACTTTTATTTATATTTTTTTTACTCTTTGTGCTGTATTTCTTTTGGTGCAGTCTACTCTATTTTTAGTGTGTGTTCAGAGGACCACACAGGATGTCAGGGGTTGGAAGGGACCCAAAGAGATCATCCAATCCAACACCCCTGCCAGATCAGGACCATCCAAGCTAGCTCAGGGCACACAGCAACACAGCCAGACAGAGTTTGCAAAGGCTCCACACAAGGAGACTCCACAACCTCTCTGGGCAGCCTGTGCCACTGCTCTGGGACCCACACAGGCAAGAAGTTGCCTCTTGTGTTGAGCTGCAACCTCCTGTGCTGCAGCTTCCATCCACTGCTCCTTGGCCTATGGCAGGGAGCAGTGAGCAGAGCCTGTCCCCCCCCCTCCTCACCCCCAGCCCTCAGAGATTTATAAACATTGATCCAATCCCCTCTCAGGCTTCTCTGTTGCAGACTAAGCAGCCCCAGGTCCCTCAGCCTCTCTTCCCCAGGCAGTGCTGCAGTCCCCTCAGCATCCTCACAGCCCTCCCCTGGACCCTCTCCAGCAGGTCCCTGTCCCTCTGAAACTGGGGAGCCCAAAAGTGAAGGCAGTGCTCAAGATGAGGTCTGAGCAGGACAGAGTAGAGGGGTAGAAGAACCTCCCTGGATCTGCTGGACACACTCTGCCTAATGCCCCCCAGGATCCCATTGGCCTCTTGTCCCCCAGGGCACATTGCTGTGCCATGGATCTTCTCCCCCACCACTCCCAGGTCTCTCTCCCTGGGGCTGCTCTTCAGCAGTCCCCTCCCAGCCTGTCCTGCTGCAGTTTATTCTTCCTGCCCAGGTGCAGGACTCTGCACTTGTCCTTGTTGAGCCTCATTTGGTTGCTCTGTGCCCAGCTCTGTCTGTGAAGGTCTCTCTGGATGGCCTCACAGCCTGCAGCTGGATCAGCCAAACCTCCCAGCTTGGTGTCATCAGCAAACTTGCTGTCTGTCTGTGCCCTCATCAATGGCACTGATGAAGATGTTGAACAGGACTGGACCCAGCACTGATAGAGGTGTTCAAGGCAGGTTGGATGAGTCCTTGAGTGACCTGTTCTAGTGGGAGGTGTCCCTGCCTGTGGCACAGGGTGGTTGGAACTGGCTGAGCTTTGAGGTCCCTTCCAACCTAAACCATTCCATGATTCTATGATGAGATGCTGTTGTGAATTAAACCATCCAACAAAAGCCTTGGTATTAAGTATGTGTCTGTCCTGATTCCACTCATTCACACTGGGGCACTGGGACTGTTCCCTAGTGTGGTGGTTTGGCAGTTATCTGCCCCCTATCCACACTTTGAAATCATGGAAACAGAATCTGCAGCCCTCTGAGCATCCTCATGGCCCTTCTCTGCACACCTCCAGCATCTCCACATCCCTCTTGTCCCAGGGGCTCCAGCACTGGATGCACTACTCCAGGTGGGCTCTCAGCAGAGCACAGCAGAGGGGCACAATCACCTCCCTGGCCCTGCTGCCCACACTGCTCCTGCTGCAGCCCAGCCTCTGCTTGCCTTTCTGCCCTGCAAGTGCACACTGCTGCCTCATCAGATGGGCCAGGGGGATTAGCAACAGGAAAAAAGTTAGTGAAATTATTCAGATCCAGCTAGGAAAGGCAGGGAGGAAAGAGCCATGCAAAAGAGCAGCCACAGCCCAAAGCAGTCTGAAGCCATCTGACTTAACCCTATGTTTGGGTTACAACTCTTAAAACAGTTTTTTTTCTTTCTCAGTAAAGCTATGAGTGAAGTAGCACCATCAGTGTTTGCCTTTCTCAGCCTATAGTCTAATTTCTCATTCAAACCCTCCAATTAGAATTATAGAACCATAGAATGGTTCCCTTCCATAGGTTGGAAGGGACCTCAAAGCTCAGCAAGTTCCAACCCCCCTGTGCCATAGGCAGGGACNAGTTCCAACCCCCCTGTGCCATAGGCAGGGACACTTCCTACTAGAACAGGATGCTCAAGACCTCATCCAGCCTGGCCTTAGAATCATAGAATGGTTTAGGTTGGAAGAGACCTTAAAGCTCATCCAGTTCCAACCCCCCTGTGCCATAGGCAGGGGCACCTCCTACTAGAACAGGTCACTCAAGACCTCATCCAACCTGATGTTGAACACTTCCAGGGAGGGAGCAGCCACAACCTCCATGGGCAAC
>VWZI01007051.1:35750-48636 GCA_013396835.1 Psilopogon haemacephalus | reverse complement strand
AAAAGGTGGGGGGGCAGGTCACTGCAAACCCACTACAAGTACCCAAATGCTTGCAGAGAGTCCTGTTGATGTCTTGTCAGCCGCTGAGGATTTTGATTCTTCCCAGGCATTACAGGATGCTGTGGTAAGAGACAGACAATCTCTGACCTGGTCCTGATTCCTCTGAAAGATCTGTGTACCTCCAGAACTTCCTGTTTTGTCAGGAGACTTGCAGACCTTTGCAGGATGTCTTGCTGATGTGCAGTCTTGGCACAGATGTCATGCTGGCTATGCAGGCCTATTGTGTGGAGGCATTTACGCCTGTTCCTGGTAAACAGGAAGCCAGCAGTTTCCAGTATTAGGGCTAGTTATTATGCAGCACAGCTAACTTATAGCTTAGCAAATATAATGGCTGTAGAGCAAGGGAGGGTGCAATGAGGCAGTAACACTGCCAAAAGCAGAGAGCATTTTAAGGCAGAGGCAATGGCAGTAACAGCAGCAGCAAGCACTCAGTAAGTAAGTATGTTGTCTCTCTCTGTTCATCTCTTGTATCAATGTAGCCTGAGTATAATGCACCTTTGGATGTAGATTAGCCAATCAGAATGGCAGTTAGCTGATCTTAACCATGTTAGGTGAAATCAGGGCTTGTTTTTACCTTTTAGGGCAGAACACAAACAAGTGTATAAACATGTGCAGGTACCCTGTAAACAAGCTTAGACAGACATAGTGGCACCAGGTCCTTTTGTCTTCCTTTCTGCAGTTACTTCTCCCATCAGCAGAAGGAAGGAGAGCAGAAAAACACGTCTGGGTGTGCTGGTTTGAACTAATTGGAGGATTTGAATGAGAAATTAGACTAGAGGCTGAGAAAGGAAAACACTGATGATGCTACTTCACTCATAGATTTACTGAGAAAGGAAAAAAAAATATTTTAAGAGTTGTAATCCAAATATAGATAAGTCAGACTGCTTCTGACCACTCTGGGCTGTGGCTCTTGCATGGCTCTTTCTCCCTGCCTCTCGTAGCTGAATCTGAATAATCTACCTTTGCCTATCTGCTGCATAAATGAGATGGTGAGATAAGACTGGGGAAAGGGGGAAGGTGGTAGGAGTAGTTGGTTACCCCTCTTAGAGACTTTGATCTCTGGGAGGGGTGTGGTGTTTCTGTATTACCTTTTTACTATATGTATCTGTATATATCTGTTATACATTGTAAATATCTGCTTGTATATTGTGGAAAGCTGTAAATATAAAGCTTCATTCCTTAACTTCCAGCCGACTGAGTCCTAGCCTGGGTTATTTCGAAGCGTGTGGGGGGCAGATAAATGCCAAACCACCACATGGGGCAAGTCAGGACATGTTCAAGCCTATTCTGGCCTATTTAGGCCTTCCATGACACAGAGGGCTTCCAGGTACAAAAGCACTTTGTTACGGAGAAACTGAATTTGGGCTAATATTTAATTACAATGAGGCTGATATAAAATTATTAAATATTTATTAATACATATACAAAGAAAATTCCCCCAACTTTATTTACAATTTACCAACACTGGTTCCATTATGGCAGTCAGTGGAACTATTTGCAGAATGTGCATACACAGTTTAATTTAACTAAATGAATTTAGGAAAAGTTTTAGGAGATTTAATGCAATGAAATAGTTTTAAAGCAAACTTGCTGCTTAATGATTAAATCTGAACTTTATAAACTTGGGAAGAGAATAGGGTTTACTCACTGCTTAAGCCTTAATATTTACGGTCTGAGAGGTATATGCAGAGACATAAACAGGAGATTAACTGTTCTGCCACCCAGTGGCTTCTCATGTGTTGAAGCTGGGATTGCTGCTTATGGTTGGAGCATGCTGTCTGAAGGTTCCACAGACACAAGATGAATTCTATGTAGCTATCAGGAATTGTCAAAGTGTTCAGCCTTTTCGACGAAGTAGAGTGTCCATTTGCAGGCTGGAACAGTTTGTTGGGATGCTGCAAGCCAAGGGTAGGCCCTGGCTTGGGTAGCAAGCTGGTGGTCCAGTTGCTAAGCCATTTCTTGGCGATTAGCTGCCTTTGCCAGTATCAAAGGCTAAAACTTCTTTGGGCCTTGGCTTAATGCTCAAGACAAGTTTTGCCATTTCAGGGGAGCGAATTCCCCATGCTTTCGCAGCACATTCAGGCACACAGGTAGCAAGTAGCAAAGTTGGCAAGGGATAAACAAACAGCTTTGTGAGGGTGTATTGGTTTAACACCCAGCTACCCCGAGCTCAAAAGCCCAAAAGAAAACTCAAAACGGTTTGGAAGTGAAAAGGGGTATAAAACCTTTAAATAAGTAACAGGGAAAATAAGGGGTTTTCTGTTTCTTGCAGGAGGCGAGAGGAAAGGGAAACAAATGGGAATGCAACGGTGTGGAACTGAGGGAAGGGATACAGAAGACCCGGGAGAGGGGGAAAAGGGAGAAGAGAGACCACCGCGGCAGGGTTTTTAGTCCGAAAAACAAAGTTGCGGTCCTGCAGCTGGTGGTGCTGAAGAACAGAAGCAGGTTGCAAATGCAGCTAAGCAGTTCCCGGTCTCCACGTGGCTTGTTGCTGAGCACATGGAGGGGCAGCGGGGAGCGGCAGGGGGTCCCAGCAGCATGGTGGTGAGAGGGCAGAGGGAGCGAGAGAGCAAGGGGGGGCTGAGTTCCCCTCTTTATAGTCCAAATCATATCAGGAAGTGGGAGTGTCCAACCATGCTACCTGGGAGAAACGGGCCAAACAACCTCTGGGGAAGAGGCAGGGGGCCCCAGGTGGGCTTAACCCTTTACAGAGGGTTTTTAAACTCTTCAGTGACCACTTTTGACCAGTAGTAACAGAAAAAAATCTCTGGAACCAATCTGAAATTATACCACCTAAAAATGGAGATGCATGGATCTCTGCCCATGATGTTGTTTACCCCAAAAACAATGAAGGTGCACAACAAGGCCTTACATGGTGTCTGTTTTGGAGACAGAGAGGCGCCAGTGTCTTTGTCAATTTCCCTCATCTTGCCACCCAGGGAAAAGGAGAAAGGGGGGAAGGGGCAAGATGGATATTCGGGCATGTATCTAGTATGTTATGTTCTGGCATAATGTGGATGTTCCACCACACACTTTAAAGGACACAAACTGGAAAGAACACAAGTGGAAACAGAACTTTATGTTATGTTATTTTTAAAAACCTGTTTCAGAGTCAGTGGTCACAGAAGCAATAACATACTGCCAGGCAAGGCAGGAGCAGAGCTATCAGAGGTGCCAGCGTAGAGCTCTCAGAGGCAACACCAAGAACCAAGCCAAAGGGAGCTGGAGAACTCCTGACAAGGGGCTGTGCTCAATGCTATGGAACAAAGAAACAGCTCCTGGGGAAGCCAAGAAAGCTTACCCATCCTGGGAGTCTAGAAGGATTTCTGTCCCTGGATGTGCAGCCCAAGGGCCACCTTTGTGTGGCACAAGCAGCAGGCACCTGGCCAAAAAGGCCCAAAGGAGGCCTGGGCAAGGGACAGTACTCAGTACTATAAAGGAAGGCAAAAAAACCCCAGGGACACTTAATAGTCCACTGTGAGGAAAAAAAAGCCTTACTCTTCCTAGCTGCAGTACATGAGAAGCCATCTTCCCAGTGCATGAACTGGAGACAGCTACCCATCTGAAAGGGACTGGAGGAGCCTTGCCAAGTTGGTGTGTTCAGTGCTGCAGAGAAAGACAAAAACCCCGTGGGAACCAGTGCCAATATGGCCCAAAGTAAAAAAATTCCTTCCCAACACCGGTGCTGCTGCTACTCCCTGAGCATGTGAGCAATACCTGCTTCCTCCTCACACAAGCTGGTAATACCACCAAGGAGATGCCCAAGTCCTGTTCTCCCTCAGCCTGGGGCTGTAATCTCAGGGGATTCCCAGATTAGCTAAATGTCCCTGTCCTGAAAAAAAAATGAGGTAAAGAATCCTTCCTGTGTCTGGCAGGGTGCTCCAAAATACTGGAGCCTCTGGCAACATCTCTACTTCCCATTTCTTACATCTGCTATCCCAGGAGATCAAGATAGTGAGCTCTGCAGTGCTCATCAAGAAGATACTCCTTTGGTCTTGTCACTGGTATCCAGATGAAAAACCTGTGTCTCAGGAATTGGTGGCTTTTGTCATCTTCAGCAGCCTTGTCTAGCCTTTGGTCTTCCTCACTCAACCCCCAAATAGTAATTCCACTGGCTCCTCAAGGGCTTCCTCTGGAAGAACATCTTGTGTCAGGACTGGAAGCAGGCACAGGAGAATGCTTGTTTTTATCCTGTGACTGCTGTGACTGAGTGGTCACCCTGTGACATCCAGTGATGAGACACTCCATGTGCAGCCCCTCCATTCAGCATCCTTCATTTGGTTCTTGATGAACTGTAATGACATCCTTTGACATGCAGCTCTTGAGTGATGGGATTGTAAACCTCACATTCCAACTTTCCCTCTGAGTTCTGTCAAACCTCAGGAAATATATGCTCTCAAAAAGGAGTTGTTACTGACTTTTATTCCTGTTTGGAAAACTAAGTCACTGTAAAGCACTTTACTAGGACTTTGATGCGACTTAGTGTTATTCTACCACTCACTTGAAAGAATGGATACCAGAAGCTGGTCAAACTGGTGGTAACCTTTCTAACTGCATTTGTATCCTAGGCTGTGACTGACAGGTCAAAATCATGGTGTCCGAATCATAAAAAGGACACAGAACTGTGGAAGCAAGTCCGGAGAAAGGCTACAAAGATGATCCAAGGGCTGGAACAGCTCTGCTATGGTGATATGTTGAGGTAGCTGGAGTAGTCCAGACTGGAGAAGACTCTTGGGGGGACCTTATAGCTCCCTTCCAATAGCTGAAGAGAGCCTACAGAAAGGCTGGAGAGGGATTTTTTTCTGAGGCCGTCTAGGGATAGAACAAGGGAGAAAGGTTTGAAGCTGAGGGAGAGTAGGTTTAGAATGGATCTTAGGAAGAAGTTCTTCAGTACAAGAGTGGTGAGGCTCTGGAACAGGTTGCCAAGGGAGGCTGAGGATGTCTGCTTCTTGGAAGTGTTCAAGACCAGGTTGGATGAGGCCTTGGGCAACCAAATTTAGTTGAGAAGTGTCCCTGTCCATGGCAGGGATGTTGGAGTAGTTGTTCTCTAAGGTCCCTTCTTGCCTAAGCTGTTCTAGGATTCTATGGTTCTAAGCTCTTAATCTTTAACAGCCAGCTTAAAAGGGAAGCAATTTGATTTAGACTTAGGTAGATTTGTAAACTTCCTGAGTTCTCAATTGTTTTACAAAGCTTCTGATTAAAAAATACATATGTGTGTAATAAATTTAATTTCTATTTGGAGAAGAACTAAAAACCGTTCAAATATCAAACCTTCAAAGACACATACTGTTAGATATAGCTCCCTGTCTTCCTTTTCAAAGCATCTATTATTGCTAAATTGCCTTCCTTTTATTATCTTTCAACTGTCATGTGGTCTTTAAATGCTTCATTCTTCGAAGTCTCTGCTTAATTTGCTACAGTCCCTGGTTATCATTCAGAGTAGAGATCTGCTTCTCAGAGTGTATGGACTTTGACTGATGGAGCTGCAATCTTGTTCTCTGCCCAGCCACTGGATCCCACTGCCTCTGGTGTCAGACATGGATCAGAACACATCTAGAGAAAGTCATGGTAGGCAGTAGGTCTGCAAGACATGGGTGTCTGAGATCATTTACTGGTTTTGTTACCAGAAGGACATTAAGTACACTGTTTATCCTAACAGTCATTGGAGATCCCTTTGGCTTTTATTTTTGTTTTGTTGATTTTTTATTTTTTGTGTTTGTGTGTGTTTTGTTTTGTTTGGTTGGGTGTTTTTGGTTGTTTGGTTTGGTTTTTTTTTAACCCCTGTATCAAGTGACTAGTCACACATAACAGAAAACAACTGTAAACTTGTATTACTTAGAAAATGTTACCAGATGGAAAATTCTATCCAATTGTTATATGTAATAAACATGAAAGAAATCAGGGACTAATTATGGTACGGAAACTGAGTGGAGGGGAGAGACATGTTGAAGAAGAGAACAGGGAAAAATCAGAAGTAGGAAATCCAGGGTATTTCTGTCCCTCTATTTTCTGGGAGGTTTTGTCAGTTTAAATTACAGACTTACCTTTTTCTGAAGATTGATTTAGATGACAGCTCCAAAGTAAAAAGTATTTTGCCAGTTCAGACTTCCTATTGAAAGCCCAATTTCACACTCATTTGCACTGAAATCTGTTCAACTTAGGCTGGCACTCTTGGAGTTCTTTATATTACACTTGTTCTTTGCAATCAAGTCCACTATTCCAGTTTTGACAAAGCAAAAAATTGCAGCAGCCATAGTACAGGCAAACAGAGGGAAAAAAACCTCAAACTAAATATAAAAAAATAGAGTGCTTTGAATTCCAAAGAGGGGAAATAAAAATGATTTGTATTAAAGGTTAAATATACCCTAAACTATAATGTTACAAGTTTTATAGGAATGATGTCTCTATATCCTTGTGCAATACATCATCAATCCACAGCCAAATACTACTGACACTCTACATTTTTTATCTCTACAGAACAATATTTGGATACCACTTACCTCTGAGGCAGTTCTTCTGGAAGTTATAAATGTATTTCTTTCTTGGGATCAAAATAAAGTACATCAAAATGAATGATGAAGCCTACAAACTGAATTTGCAGCTGGCTTATGTAAACTGTGAGAATGTATAAAATATCTTGTTCTAATTCACTCTACATAGAATTTTGATTATAGTAATCTGAAAATGTTATAATTGTAATATTACTTACCTAGCTGTAAGTAATTATCTAGCTCTTATCTAGCTGCATAAATGATGGCAAACAATCATTCTTCCTGATGTGAGGAAAACAGGAAGAATGGTACTACAAGCTTAAAGTAACATCATGCAAAACAGTGGAGCTAATTGTAGCTGGACTGATGAAACACAGCAGTTTTTAAATGGCATTATTAAAGAAAGAGTTCATCTTTAGTTGTAAATTTGCAATACTCACTTTTTATCCCATGCTATCACCATCCTTATGGTTATCCAGAACATCAACACTGACTAGAAGTCGTGCTGATACGGTTATCGTAAGCTTACATACTACTCCTCTTTTATTAAGACTCTTGGGACATTGGTAGGGAAGACATCCAAGATCAAGACAGACCCTTACTACATTTTGGAGAAGAGTATGTATAGAAATTGTGGTTCCAAAATAACTGAAAATATTTTTAAAGCTGAGTATGAAGAGATAACAATACTAAGTCTAATAATTTAGAAACTGAATACAATAAGATAGCAAAGTCAGTATGTAACATTTATTGCATTTTCTTGTAACTAATATATCTTGTAGATACAAAGTGCAGTTTTGTCACTACACGTACTATAAAACAATCACGATTATTTTACTTTTAAAAGATATGGCTTAATTTCTTATGATAAGCTTTTTTTTCATGGTACCACAAACAGTACCATGGAAATGCTGTCATATTGGATATAGTATGCTTGAAAGGGAAGAACTAGACAATGGTCTCATATGGTTGATTTGTTATACTTCTATCAATATACTATTGTCTGTACATGGTGACTGTCACTTCATTAGAATTTAAATCCTCTTATAAATATCTGATATTAAATTCTTTGTTAAAGAAACTTCAAGCCTTGTCTAGTCTAGTGATGTGTTTATTGTTTAAATTAAGCCTTAGTATTTCACTTCCTCTAATGTTCTATATGGCAATCAAATTTTACAAGGGTTTAGTATGAATAGGCCTAGCTTGCTCTATTGTCATGAAAATATTTTTTTCTTGTGCATTTTCCAGTTTCATTCCAGGATTTCTTACTGAATCTGAGATTTAATGGCTCATGTGTTCTCTTAGACATAGTCATCTACTATACTATGCTGCTGTGACTATTTAATGATTCTGTTTCTTGACTTCATGCCCATGTCATCAATTCAGCTATTGGCTATTCAGTTTGTTAATGAGGGAGAAGTGCAATGACCATTCAGTCAAATTATAGAATACAGAAAAGGTCAAGGTACAGTAGTACATTATTATAATTCATGGAATATTATACATAAGATGATATATTTTCTGTTCCCTGCTACTTCATTTCATAACAAAATTATTACAAGAACATAATATGGCATAAAATTAATCCACACTAAGACCAAAGCCTGCAATTAAAATGCTAAATGGCACAATTTGAATCCTTTCTTTTGACAATTACTGGAGTAAGAGTAACAATTTAATCTTGAACCACATGAAATCATAATTTTATGGTTGCCATTTGCCACAGGATACCAAATACATTTTAAATCTACAGTAAGACACAAATACCAAAGTGCTACAGAACCTCTCTGAGAAGCATCTCAGTGCAAAGTAAAATCCTGCTTAATTTCTCTAGAAAAATGTGAAATCCCAGAGTTTTTGATCAGGGAAAAGACAGTGACAAAGAATACATGCAGAATTTTATAGCCTCACAGTTTCTAAAAATATCCATAACAGACAAGATCACTATGCCAATCCTTGCCCAGCAACTAAGCAAACACTCACTGTAAAAACTGCTTTGAAACGAAGCTTTCTTCCTGTAGCAGAATCTGAAGTCCAATCTCTAGTGTCATAGATGGCAGTCACAGGACAGGGGAATTCCAAGGAAAAGCCACGGAAAAAAAAGTTTTTGAAGTAGTTTCTGTCTTAACCATGGTATGATTGTTGAGCTACTTTCAGGAGATGAAGTCTTACATGCAGAGGACAAATGAATTTCATCTCTTGCTTCTTAACAATTACTATTTTAACCACCATAGTTTCAAATGAAAATAAAAGAAAGGGCTAGATTTTAAATGAAATCATGTTAACTTTTTGTTTGTTTGGTTGGTTGGTTGGTTTTTTTTAAGTGTCTGTAGTCTCTCTTTTCTGGATAGTTAATTTTTGTCACAAAATGCTGAGGTCTCTGATTTGAGTCCTCACATCAATACAGAAGACATGTGGACTTTAAAATACTTTTCCTAATTTCCTAATGGATAGCACAAGTTACTTGTGTTTTACCTCAAATTGCAAAGCTTGTGAGACATTTTGTAACTTAATTTTTAATGTAGGTCAATATACATCTAAAGTTATATTTGAGCACAGAAACTCTTGGTGACATTTTTTTTCTCATAATTTTGCTCTTTAAGTTAATCCTGCATGTCTACCTACTTATTCATCCTATTATCCAGACCGGTTATTATTTTTATCCATACAAATTCATAGTCTCCCATGATGGTCACATACATTTGCTTATTTCTGAAACCTGTAATTTCACTTTTATTCTCTCTCACTAAATGGACTTGCTGATGTTTTGATGAATTAAGTTATTGGACTATGTGTGTTTCAATTCTTTATTGCCATTTATTACACTCTATTCATTAATAAGATGAATTGCAAAGTTTCCAGTTGTTATCCTTCAGTATTCTGGAAAATTGGTTTAATCTTAATGAAAATTGTAGCCTAATAACAGATAAAAATCAAGAAGTTGGAAGTCCAATGACATGTTGAGTCAGGCCCCAGTCTGCATCTGACTAGTGCTCATGATAACTGAATTATGAATCAAAATGTTTTTAACTATCTAAGGGGTTGTTTTACATTCAGTGCCCACTGTCACAAGTAGAATAGAATTGTCAAAGTGACCCATTAGTCTCTCTACAATTCCATTTTAGATGCAAGCAATGATCATTTTGGAGCTTTTAACAGCTTGTCACATGTTTCAACATTTTTCTTTTATCAGTCATTTGAGAAACTGGGTATGTTTGGGTAAAATATATATGAAACTAGTATTTGCTTCAGATTACTTTAATGGAATAAATTTGGGAACACTATGTTTAGTTTACATTTGAAGTTACATATTGGGAAGGAGCCTATTGTAGAGGATTCTAAAATTTGTCTGGCATGTATAATACCTGAACAATAACTGCACCTGAAAAAACATCACCTTTTATAGCCAAATCTGCTGTTACAAAGTCTGAAAGCTGAAGGACATGATTCAGGTAAACTTTGGAAATTGTCAAAGCGCACATATTTCCACTAACACTTTCTGATGAATTTTTTTCAGTAGGGGATTTACTCATGTTGAACTACTGAAGGAGAAAAATGTTATGAGCATCTTTACATTAAAAGCAGATATAAATATACTAAAAGATCATTATTTCAATACTGGGAGGCATTTGACTGAGAGCTTTCAATATTTCTACCAGCTTTTCTGCCTCCTCTGACCTCATAGTGTCCTCTCAACCTATCTTCATGGTGTTTTGCTGACTTTTACATTACTCATGTTTTGGTCCTCTTCTTTCTACAGGACATTAATTACAAATCCTAACATGGTGATTTAAACACCTCAGAATGGAAGTATAATATATATATGTATAAATGTATTTATTATCAAAATATATTAATCAAAGGGATGAAGAAGTGCATAGGACAGGTTCGCCAATAAACCAGTGACATTTCACAGCTGAAAATTCTGCTCCTTTTACCTTTGCTGCTGTGGAAGAAAAGGTTGATGATTCTCTGGAGATTCTGTGGTAGTATAAGACATGTCAATGACTCATCTGTAAATATCTATTCCCTTGAAGGTGACAAGGAAAACTCCACAGAATGTGCTTGATAATATAAATCTCATCATGAAGTGATATACATCTTGTAATTGCCACTTTAAGGGTGAAGGCCAGATTTCCTGGCAGGTGTGAATTGGCATATCTCTGCTCAAATCTCTGAACTGATCTTACATTGGTTTGAGAGTCTGGACCTGTTTCCCAAGTTATTTTTTTATCCCCCCTAAAGTCAATTCATTAAAGGCTAAGGTGGTTCAGGAAAGGATAAAACTCTAACATAAGGATATTGACTACTGCATAAGCTTTTATCTGGCCAAAGACATTTGAGTTTCACTCTACCACACATGTAAAAATGTAATAAATCTATATAGAGTGAAAAATACAGAAAATAAAAAGGCAAAAATACAAAAATAGTACATGACTTTTTGAAATGACAATATTATGAGTTTTCTTCTTTGGTTTGGACTGTTTAAAATATTCTGGAAGTGAGTGTGCAAAGACAAAATAAATTTTGTTAAGCTAATGTTTACTCACTTCTGGGATTCACAACGGAATCCAAATTACTCCTATAGAATTCCACACCAAGTAACAATTAAATGCTAAATGTTGGTGAATGACCATACTTTCCTGAATAATCAGAGGTACTTTTGTGGTGATATCTTGTTGATACATGCTTATATGTTGCCTTTTTATATTTAATAGCACAAATGACATCATACTTTCTATCACCTCTGAAAAAATCAGAGAAACTAGTTTAATTTTCAGTATTTTCCACAAGAGCACTTATTCCTTCTCTTATCCAGATACTCTTTCTCCTCATTGTCTGAGCTAAAATGCCAGTTTACTTCAACTCCCATGCTCTGATACTAGCCAGTTCATCCAGTTAGACTTCAAGATAAGACTACAGTGTCACACTCCTTTATGTGAGGCATGTTCAGGTGGAAGATTTATACAGGTTTTTGTGGTTTATTTTGAAAATTACCTGTTTTCAAGCAGAGAAAAAGTAATTTTTCACTGACAACTGTTTATGTTAGGAACAGATTACTTTCTCTGTCAGGGAAAAGGACTGAAAATCTGTGTGCATAAACTGTACATGAGATTTTCAGCCTTGCAGGGGATGTACTTCCTAGCTCCTTACAAACTTTTTGAGGAAGTTGTTAACTCCAGTCTCAGCCAGAAACCTGAGTAAGTCCAGATCCATTATGTAGTATATCTAGCTGGCACAATGCAGAATGCCTAGTCTATGCTGGGTAAATACTTTGCTTCTTAGGTGTAAAAGGCAAGGCATCAGCAGTGAGAGTGGCCTCTGTAAGAAGAGACCAGGGACTGTCCTGGGCTGGATGCAGCTGGTTCCAGGAATCTACTATAGATTCATTGCAGGACAGAGCTGAGAGCATCTACCAAGCTGGTGATGGCTCTGTGAAGACATATTTAAATAGAACAGAAAATGGCAGATGAGCAGCAGAGGAGGAAAAGGTTAGTGAAAAATAGTGAAGGAAACAGCCAGGTGGAGCATGAGGAGAAGGAGATACTCCAGAAGCTGGAGCAGATATACATGCTGTTGCCTGTGAAGGATCTTATGCTGGAGCAGATAAGCATTTTTTAGGAACCTGTAGCCCACGGAAATTCCATGCTGGAGTATGGAGGCTCTGGGGACACCTAATAGCAGCCTTCCAGTACCTTAAGGGGGCCTACAGGAAGGATGGAGAGAAATTGTTACAGTGACAGGACTAGAGAAGAGCAGATTTAGATTGGGTGTTAGGAACAAGTTCTTTACTATGAGAGTGGTGATCAACAGCTCAATGTTCACCTGCAGACCAGTGACAAGTGGCGTCCCTCAGGGGTCAGTGCTGGGACCAGTGCTGTTTAACATCTTTGTCAGTGACATGGACAGAGGAATCGAGTGCACTCTCAGCAAGTTTGCAGATGACACCAAGCTGTGTGGCACAGTCGACTTGCTGGAGGGCAGGGGTGGCATCCAGAGGGACCTGGACAGGCTGGAGAGGTGGGCCCAGGCTAACTTCATGAAATTTAACAAGGCCAAGTGTAAGGTCCTGCACCTGGGTCGCTGCAATCCCAAGCACAAATCCAGGCTGGATGGTGAGTGGCTGGAGAGCAGCTCTGAGGAAAAGGACCTGGGGGTCTGGGTAGATGAGAAGCTCAACATGAGCCTGCAGTGTGCACACACGGCTCAGACAGCAACTGTGTGCTGGGCTGCATTAGAGAAGCATCACCAGCAGGGCAAGGGAGGATTCTCCCCGTTTACTCTGCTCTCGTCAGACCCCACCTGGAGTACTGTGTGCAGTTCTGGAGCCCCCA
>VWZI01007051.1:14842-35494 GCA_013396835.1 Psilopogon haemacephalus | reverse complement strand
CTTGAGCAACCTGATCTAGTGGGAGGTGTCTCTGCCTATGGTGGGGGGTTGGAACTGGATGATCTTTAAGGTCTCTTCCAACCTAAACCATTCTATGATTCTATGAGGGTTCCACTGGATGGAACAGGCTGCCCAGGGAATTTATTGAGGTCTCTTCCCTAGAGATATTCTATTCTATGCACAAGAGAAAAACCCTCCATTTCCTCTAAACCACTTCAGATAGAGGGGTAGAGAAGTCAGGAGTAAAAGTAGGCATGAGAAAATGGAGAACAAAGGTGGTGTTTTAACGTGTGCCTTTGTTTTTTGCTACTCAAATTAATTTTAATTGGCAATTAATTAAACTGCTTTTTCCCAAAATAAGTGTCTTTTGCCCATGACAATAAATCATAAAGAACTGTCCTGTCTTTATCTCAAACAATGACTTTTTTCATCCTGTTTTCCCGTCAAGGAGGGAGACTAAGTGAGCAGATGGATGGGTGTTTGGCTCATAGCCAAGGTAAACCCAGCACAGGTTCTTAGAAACATAATAATTGTGTGTATGCAATACTTCTTCTGGACACATTCATTTGTGTTAAGTTCTATGCTTCTATATGGATTTTGTTTCCAGTATCTATTACAGGTTTTTTTAGGACATGAGTGCAAGGCGTTGCCACAGGGATCACTTCAATTCTAGTTTCCTCACAAGTATCTTTGAGTTGCATGGACTTATGCTTCATAAAATCCTTTAAGATCTACATATGAAATCCAGTCTAATCTGAGCTATTACATTTTTTGCTGTATGATTATAAATCATAATAAAAGATGGCAGAAACTGACATGATATTTGGGAATTTAAAAGGGTATAGTTTCTTCTTGATAGGCACATATAATTCCCATTAATGTTAACGGGAGTTATATGTGTGAAATAAGAGAACATACCACTCTGCATGTAAATTTCACATTTTATTTTACAGAGGATATGTAACTCTATTACCATCAAGGTCTTGGTGCTGGCATGGAAATTTGTCCCAGCTTGGTTAGTTGTAATAAAATGTTAAAATAATCCAGCTGAGCCTAATTGTATTTTATCTTCCTACTACTTCTGTAATTAAGTACTTTAATCCAAAGGATTTTCTATGTCATGTGGGTGGATAAATAGCCTTTTTTCCCTGAATTTAAGTTGTTTTTAAACTCAGTAAAACTATTTATTTTCATTTCTATCAGAATTACAAGTACAAATAAATGGCTTGCACAATTTAGATTTGAAATATTCTTCAGGAAGAGAAACTAGTACAAAATTAGAGCCTTGACTTTTGAATGTATCTCTTATAGCTGATACAGAATGCAAACTTCTATGAACCCTGTATTTGACTGGGGGTTTTTGCTATACAGTGCAAGCCTATATCTACATTTTAAATAGCAAAAAGTGCTGTGTAAAAATTTGTAATGCAACTTAGGATAACAGTGTTTCACAAATTGCATTAGAATTAGTCATCTCTTATATTTATTTTCTTGGTTATCTGTGTGAAATGTCTTCTTTTTGTTGTTGGTTGTTTTTGGGTTTTTTTACTAACCCATTTAGTTATTCCAGAAACAGTCACACCAAAATGCTGAACCTACCTGAAAACAGAAACTTCCTTTTGTTGATATTATTAGATACTTTTTTCAATATTTCTCTTTGATAACACTGGACAATACAATCTCGACATATTTGAAGCGCTTTTCCTTGCTGAAACTATGTAAGTCTAATAAACCAGGCTTTATATCTAGTGTCTCAGGATATCTGCTTCATGGGAAGGAGCTATCTGGAGATTTTTTGGCATAAACCAGGACTTTCACTGGTGTCAAGATCCATTTTCACAGCAAAAAGCCTCCGATGGATGTTTAAATTAAATAAAACCAATATTTTGCAGTAAAACTTTGGTTTTTGGGGTAAATTGCATTCAACTGCAACTCAAATAGGCATCATGCTGTCAACTGATGCCAGGACTCAGTTTTTGGGTTCCTGATCCAGACAGTCATTACAAAAGTTAGAAGGGAAGCTACAGTAATTTGGACAATATCTGGAGAAAATCCATAATCCTTTCTACTCTACGGAAGTAAGAACTAATATTTCAGGTTTTGTATATATGTGGTAGAAATCCATAACAGTTAATTTAACATCACTAGAACTGCTTAGTATTTCCTTCTCAAAGCAGTAAACTGAAGCCAAAGGCAAATTTACCACTGACAACCTTGGCACAACGTAGGCTTTATAATGACACAGGTAGATACTACTTTGTGTTGTTTCCATTTTTTCTGCTCTCTGACCCTTTTTTTCCTTGCAGCTCCCTCATTCTGTTTTCCTCCTTTCTGCCTGGTACTGGTTCTACTTACTCAGAAATCAATGTGGCTGGGGTTATTACAGAAGAACAGCTGCTTTTGTTATAGTTTCAGAGTAAATTGCAATTCTTTTGGAATCATGCCTAATCCTTTACTGTCCTTTGAAAGTGTTTGTGTACTTGTGAATCTTGGTATAGAGAGTACTGCTACACAGATTTCTACTGTCAATAAGATATTTATTTTTTGAAAAAGAATAATGATAATAATTTAACTTATAAACATATCTTTTCATATTTACATTTCTTCACTTGGAATTTTGAAAATAGCATATACAAAATTCTCCTTGGTACTTACAAGCTACAACAGGACTTCCATTGAAGAATTATAATCACTACTCCCCCAAAAGTATTTGATTTAAAAAACAACCTAAGCATCTCTTGTGTTAAAGTATAGGAATAACATGGCTAACTGGTAGAAAAAACCACAATTAGTCAGATCCTAAACCTTCTTTTCTCAAAAAGACATAAAAACACAGTAAAGAATGACAGCCTCTCTGCAGGGATGCTCAACTGTAGAAGTTTCTAGTGCATGTTCAATATTAATAAATAATAATTCCATTACCTTTTAAAATAAAAAACGTAGACAATATAAAATTCTATATTAAATTCTAAATGCTTTCAAAGGTATTCTTATAGACAGCATTCCTATAGACAAGGGATTTCTGTGTGCTGAATCTTTTGAGAATGTACTGGCAAGATGTCTACTCAATTACAACCAGTTGGCAGACTGTGTTATTGATGTACAGCAAATGAAGTAAAAATGGGTTGAAGGGACTATCCACATACTCAAAAAGATATTAAATAATATTTATGGAAATAGGCAAACATCAGATATGGCTAAAAACATATTCTGGAATGGAACTAAAGCTAGACTTTCATAACAATGCAAAGTTGACTTTATAAATCTACTTCTCATGAGTTTTATCATCTTGCTCTAGCAAACCACCATGTCTTCTAGATGTGGTCTGCACCTACAGCTGGGACGAAAACTTGTGAATAGGAATTAATGAAAACATATTTGATGTCAAGTGACAGCATTAGGGGAAATGGTTACAGGCTGCACCAAGTGAGATTCAGGCTAGTTATCACAAAACACTTTTTCATTGACAGGGTTATCAAATATTGGAATGATCTGCCCATGGCAGTGGTGCAGTCACTATCCATGAAGGTCTTCAAGTGATGTGTGGACCTAGCACCTAGGGACATGGTTTAGCAGTTTAGTTCTGGGTTGAGGTTTGGACTGGATGATCATTGAGGTCTCTTCCAACTGCATGCAGTCTGTGGTTGCATGATTCTGTGATTCTGTGTGACTTGTGTTAGCATTTTAATTGGACATCTCAACACAATGTTGTTTTACTAATATCAGTCAATAAGGCCAAGCCAAGGTTTTTGTATGGACTTTTAAGAGACCCGGTAGCTCTTGGACATGGAAATTGGGCAATCCCACCCATATTAATGCTGATTAATATTAGCTGAGGTCAAACCCTTTGTATTTCAAGTGCTGAGGATTGTTTCTTTTACTGGCTGAAGGATTCCCTATGTTAAATTCTTGGGAGTTGCAAGGATGTGTGGACAATTTAGTGCTTATTTTCTTGCAATTTCCAAACAGGGCTTAGGCCTAGTTCTTCTGTCAGATAAGCATCATTAGAGAAAACATTTTAAAATAACAAGTCACATGAGACGAGGCCTTGATAAAACTCTCATTGGTTTAATCTGAGGATGTATCTCACACTTACTGTCTTCCTCCACGATGAACTTTTAAGCTGTTTGAGATTCATTCAAAATATATTTTTTTCATTTTAGTATAAACATCTAAAGCAATCCTAGAACATTTACTGTGACACTAATATACCTCAGGGCCACCTTCTTACTGCACAATTTCCTACAGGATTCATTAATGGCTGAGAAAAACACACCCTGTCATGGCTTACTGCAACCTAACAGGCTTAAATTGCATTCAGAAAGCTGACAGGCCAGTGCATTATTAACCGAGCCACTGAGACCCTTTAAACTGTATTGTATGTAAGTTTATAGCACAGGGAGTATAGAATTTTAAGCTTGCACATTTTAATGTATTTAATTTGCTGCACTCGGCAGTTTGCTTTGTGAACTGTTAATCTTTTCAACCCATACAGCAAAATGTCACTGTATTCATTTGCAGAGTATAATAGGCTTATATCCTGAAACAATAAAGTTATAATAGCCCTGCCCGTTGCCTAGAGAAGTTATACAAATTCAGCATGTACAAGATGTTGTGTGTCCTACTTACCCTCTAGGTTTTTAAATCTCGTCTTCTCATATCAGTGCCTTGAAAATCAGTAGTGCACTTTGGTGAGATAAAGCCAAATAAATGTCATGAATCAAGCTATGCTGAATGCTTTGTCTTTCTGCCTGCAATTGCTTTCATTATCTTTGATGCTAATTTGTTCTTGCCATCTCCACCCATGACAAATGCAAGCTGAAGTCACAGACATCCAGATTTTTTTTTCTGCACCTTTAGTACACATATTGGTCTGGAACAGATGAATGATTCCTTCACTTACAGAGGTGGCAGGATTGAGCAGCCAGGTAATCACAGATCTTAGGGAAGAAAAACTTCTACTAAGATCTCCTGCCTCTGGGAAAGAGTCCCTACATATTCACTCTAATATTTCTTGTATTTTTTCCTCCATTCTGTTTTTTTTCTGATCATTTCTGCAAAAAGTTGTCAGTTCTCATTTTTGATGAGTATTATAACTATGTGACCATGGCAGTATCAGAGTGTTTTTATAGTAACGAGTGATTGCTTGCAGTAGAGGATCATGGTTCTGAATATGGAGACTATAACGGTAATAAAGGGAATACTGACAGTACCAATGCTAACTTAAAGAGACCTAATAATCTTTTTTATAAGTCTTCTATATTTTTCAAGTGAAACTTAATGGAGAAGGGCTGCATTGGTTATTTCTATTATGGGATTTCCATTCTGAGAAGTGGAAATGTGACATCTTCTCACACTAAATTTCTGACAGGTTGCTGAATGACACTGCAGTTGTACTAGGGTAACCTTAGGTTCAGCCTGTGAAGTGTTTAGTTGACCTGCAGGGCATATTACAAAGTCTGTTTTTTTTTAAAAGAAGGCTATCTTTCTGCCTGAGGGGAAGATTCATGGGGGTTCTTTGTCCATAGCAAGAATGATATGGGGGTTAGTTGAACTTGCACACTTAGATACTGTTAAATATTCTTTAGAAAAAAAGATCTGAAAACAAACAAACCAAAATGCAGTGAAAAAAACACACTTGTCAAATGAAGTCTTTGTTGTCTGGATCATTTCTACTCATAGTGATTAATTAAAATGTAGCCTGCAGCAAAAAAAAGGTCAAGCACCTCAGTCCACAACCAGAAAAAAAAAAATCTTTAGGGAAGAATCAATAAAATGATCCCTAGCTGATTCTATTAAAAATATCAGGTAAAGAAAAGGAAGCTAAGCTAAGCATAATATATTATTTAAAAAATAAAATGGACACACTGGTGATAGAACATAATTTTCTGGGTATCTTGGGCTTTAGTTGTTCTAAAGGAAAGAAGGGACCTGAAAGGTAAAGATGATAGTTACAGCAAGGAGGCAAGAGAGCTATACTGATTTTTCCCTCCACAGTAATTGTCCAGAGCCTGTACAAGCCTGTTTTCTGTATTGACACAATCCCTTTAAAATTATAATGACTGCATTTTTCAGTGATGGCCTATTACTGTTTTCTGTATTGTCTGAAAGCATTATAACAAACAGCCAACATCTTGATGAAAACTGTTTCTTTCAAAGAAAGCAAACTTTGCTTTTAAAACTCTGCTGTGAGTCCCAAGTGAGTGTAACATGGAGAACTGGAAGAAAAATTAAAACTGAAGCTCCTGAATAAGGTTGTGTTTAGCATGTCTTTTCTATCTTAATGAAGAAATAGTATGTATTACAGCAATAGCCCAAATATTTTCCATTTGTAACAGCATCTATGCTGAAGTTTTTTTAGTCCATTACTCTGGACTATTTCCAATGCTTTTTTTTTTTTCTCTTTCAACAGGCAAAACCTTCACAGATTCTATCTGTATCTAGAAATAATGTTCAATAATAACTGAAAGCATGGATTTGCTTATTTTAACTGTACTGCTTATATATAGTTTTTTTACATTTCTTTAGTTGTGTATAGAGTTTGGAGATTTCTGTGGCAAATCTGAAGCATTCAATTTTGCATTCACTAACTGCTTCTGAATCAAATTGAATCTGCAACTAGATTTTACATGTTCCTTTTTGGCTTAGTGAACCACAGGCACACTGGGTAACAAAATTTTCCAAGCTACTAATTTTGATTCATAGGAACATAATTATATCTTTAAGGTCTTAGACAGTGTAATCTTGGAAACATCAATTATTAGAAACTCAGTGCTACATCTTATATTTTTATGTCAGCTTTAACTTCTTGATTCATTCCTTTGCTATTATTTAAGATTCATCAATCAATACTAGTTTTGAGGTCCTGATCTTCTGAATTAATTTAGCAAACTACAGGACATAAAATTATTGTAAGTAAAATCTTTTCACATTTTTGCTGTGGTTGAGGTCAGGGAGAGTTCTTAAATAAAATATTTAAGAAACATCTGAATATAACCCAATGACAATGTGGGAAAATTACATTATTTCTTAGAGTATTTTAACACCAAAAGTAGCTCTGGAAAGACAGATACTCATTAAAAGCTGAATTACAGAAAGTGTCTGGATAGTGTACTTAAACACATTTCAGTCAAGTGAAATAATTTAAAATCTGAAGTGTGATCCAGAATCACATATGTCAATTATCATGTTGTCTGTGGTATTAAAAATGTATGCGGCTGGAAGCTTAATTATATGAAATCTCTCAGAATTAGAAATATTTCATCCTTTCCCCTTTTATTAGAAGTGGGATCCTTTTACACATTGAATGCAAATATGCCACAAAATGAAGGGAAAGGTTCTTCTGTCAGTGGATGTTACTCAAGGCCAGGAAAATTCACAAAAATTAACTTTAAAATATTGTTGTGCTGATGGAGTTTGATTACCTATTGGTGTTGGTTGACTGAATGTAATGAATTTTTCAAGTATAACAAAAACTTTTTCCAGAAGAATTAGTTGAAAGAAGTGGTGTCTGCTGCATTTATATGTCTGCATCCTTATCAAAGTAGTATTATTTCTATCAAAATGACTAGCACATTCTAAATTATCTATTTTTCTTAAAACTGATGCATTGGTTGTCTTTTCCCATCCTAAATCACACAAAAAACACTTGAACCTAACATTGCTGAAGTTAATTTTCTGCCCACTGCTCTGTTGTCTCAGTTGCCAGCTCCATATTAACTTTAATAAAGGAAGGACTGATCACTATGAACTATTATTTGTAACAGTAAGACATGGTGGTTTTTTAAAAATGATGGTATGGGCTAATGTCAGAAGAAATGCTGTAGCAACTTGCCTGTAAAGGGTGGAATAAGAAAACTGCTTATTGGGCTTTTGGAGTCCAAGATGGACCTATTGATTCTCACAGAATACGATGCAAAGTCAGAACTTAGGGAGTAAATATGCAATTTTTTTTTTTTTAATGGGCAATTACTTCTGTATAGGTCTCATCTTTTAGTTATTTGCTGTAATAGTCTGCAAATGAGACATCAGGGAGTTAACTGAAACTCCAGGATGTGTAATTTGTACAGCAAATTAGAAGAGAATCATCATTTCTTATGGAAAGATGCCTCCTCAAAATTTCATCTGCCAGATTTTGTTGTGAGGAAAAGTGAAGCTTCATGGAAAGGCATAAAGTGGTGGTTTGGTGATGGCAAAGATGACAGAGTGGAAACAATGCAGAGGTACCAATTTGCTGGGATCAGAAGGACTCCTATCAAGAAGACTAAAGCTGTTATGGCTGGATTTGATTGTTTAGCTTGCTTCAGGGCCTGAGAGACTGCCTGAACTCTGTAATAGTATGAACTGTCAACATCAATTTTATAGCAATTCTTACAGGTGTTAGTTAATTATATTTCACTATTCAATACCTGAAATTCACTTTTCAGGATTACATTATAATCAGTCACACAAACAATGCAATGATTTGTTTTAATCAGCTGTTTGCTCTGATACAGTGTAATGAAAGAAAAACAACTCAAAAACTTGTGAAACTGTAGCCTTTTCTCCAGCCAAAGATCAATATTGTTCACTCTGTTCTTTTTTAGCAGTGTTTTTGTTTGTTTGTTTTTTTAACAAAGGTTATTTTCTAAGAAGAAAATCACAGTAAAAAATGCTAAGTAGTACCTGCACTGTTAATAGATGTAGCAAGGAACATTGCTTTCCAGCTGCTTTTGAAAGTAGACCTTTTTAAAGGTTTTAATTACAGACAAAAGGGGACCATGAGTTCTTGATTTTCTTTAAGTCAGCCAGACATTTAGACTAGCCAATCATCCAGAGCACTCAATGTCCCTAAGTCCCATGTTGTGATTTGAAATGTGTTAGAGGCTGCTGGAAACCTGCAAATGCTCAGAAGATTGAGTATCACCTGAAATAAGACCTGCTTTTCATGACTTGACTTGAAGCTTGATGTATTTTATCTCACATGAAAAGTCTTTTGATCGGTTAAAGCTACAACTGAGAGAATTTAACAAGTTCTTGAACAGTTAATTCATTTACTTTAGTTTCTGTATTAAGTAAAGGTTAGAAGGTTTGCATCTATTTGAGACAGTAATTCAAATGGAAACTGTAGTTCATATATCTACATGAATTGTAAATGTGCTCATCAGACACTTGTGATAGCTTGCATGTGCCATTTTATTACTGTTGTGGTTGCTGTTGCTTTTGTGTTTCTTCTAGAAAAGGATATGTTATCAAAGCCAAACATTTGAATGTTCCTGTCTGACTTTACTATAAAACTGAGTGGAAATTTTGATCATCTGGTTCTCCTTTTAATAAAACTGTGTATTCAGAGCTAAGAAAACATTTAATTCAAGTGTTTTTTTTCTCCTGTGTCAGAAATCTGCTAAAGGAAAATTCATACGGAGATTTATATCCTATTACTGTGAGTCTGTATACGCTGTATTATTTATGTTTATATCAGTTAAAGATTAGCTGAGTGATGGTTATTTTATTTAAAATTGATTTCTAGGTGGACTAGAAGACATACTATGTGTTAGGCAATTTCAAATAGAGAGTCAGTGACAGCTTCTGTCTCAAGGAATTTAAAATTTGCTTGTGATTTGTGACAATTTAGAGAACTGCCTGTACAATAGCAAAATGAAAGAGCAATTAATAATGATAGCACTTTTCCAGAAGAATTAAAAAACAATTCAACAAAATACTTCAACAGATTTAACTGTGAAACCAGAGTTTGGGGTTCCAGATTGCCAGAATATTCATGTCTAGAAAATGTTAGTTTCTGACCACATTATTTCAATGTCCACCAAATTGCATGGTCCACAGCACCTCTATATTACTGATCCTAACTAATTTTGAAACAGACAAGGGCTCTGATACTGTTCAGCTGAAAGACAATTGCTGCATCCACAAAGGTCTCTCTTAAAATGTTCAACTTACTTTTAGAACCAGCTGTCACTATTATGATGACAGGTGATCTAAGTAACCTGAATTTCTGCCAGCAGATTCTTGAGTCACATTATAGCACCATATAGGTATTTTTCACCTGATGTAGGATCTCTGGTATGACCTTCTCTGAAATTTACTGACTTTATTGTAAGTGGTATCTTTCTAATACTGGTAACACCTTCATACATTTTAATGAGCAGTCCTGAAAATAATAAGACTTTTGTGATCTAGTTCAAAATATCTCAGCTCCAAAAGGAGTATTTTGCATCAGCATCAATTCTGAGCCTTATTCCCAGCTTCTTTGCCTTTACATGCTGGAGGAGAAAGACAGCTTGTTCTCATTTTCATGTGTCGAGGGACATGGTTTTGCTGTTGATCTGTTTATCCTCAACTTGTAATTTACTTGTATGCTAAACTAACTCATTCTGGTTTTAGTTATTTATTTTGTGCTGCAGCTAGAGTCTGGATTATTTTGCTTCTGTGCATGGCCCTGTTCCAATGAAATCTGTTGAGCCGATGCAGGCACATCATAGACTGATGAGGTGCTGGCACTTCCTTAGCAGTAGTTTTCCAGATGTCAGTGGGTTATTTCAAAGAACACGAGCTTTAAAAAGAACAATAACAACAGATATTCCTGTGCACTGATTTCTACGTCAACATTTGCATGTATGAAAAGGAGACATCTGGTATTCTAAACAGTGGCAAAAAGCTGCATAACAATGCTTGCTTCGAGCAATGCCTTGCTGCATGCTGCCTTTTATTTTCTCATTTGAAAAGTATAGTTCAGAACTAACAACACTAACAACATTACATATTGAAGTATCATTATTATTAAAAAATAAGTTATATGAAATTATAATTTTTCTTATCCTAATTCTACTCAGGCAAGCAGGTCTTGTACAATTTTGTCATACTACTGATCCACAATGAAATACCATTATTTTAAAATCCCCCAAAACATATAATAAACCATAAAAACTATCTGCAGAAACATTGAAAGACAGGAATCATTATTCTTTTTCAACACAAGATCATCAATTGCATGAACAAATTTCCTTAAGCACTGTTAATATAGCAATAGAATTATATATGGATTGTATATGTGCAGTTATGCTCATTTAGTAAAGCTATTACCATTAACTTAGAGCTAGCCATGTGGTAAAGTATTCTCAACAACTTCAAATAAACTACCCATATTCATGAAGTCAGGCATTTATGTATATGACTTACTGATCTGAGAAATTAATTATTTGTGGGTTTTGAGAGTAGACTTGAAAACTTATTGAATTTAGGGGAGAATAAACTGTTACAGAGAACATTGAAACATGCTCTAGAATATTGCAGTGGGAATATATTTTCTGTTAAATTGCCTGGGACTTTTCCACAGATGAAAAGTTGAGTTCATATAAGCCCATCTGGAAAAAAATAATCCAATAAAAGAGCAAGCCCTCAGCTAGGGGATTCAGAAGTCAATAGCAATGACATTTTGTGAAACTTCACACATGCTGAAGACATGCTTCTTTATGGGATTTTAATACAACACTCAATACTACAGGTGTCAGACAAAGTGTCTGAGACAGCATTATGAGCACTAGAAAATATCTTGTATGCACATATATTGACATAACTGCATCTTTGTGGACTTTTCTTCTGCCTTCTGTTTTGAAAATATTTGTTCCTTCTTTCATTGACTTTGAAATATGTAAGTCATTTGGTTTTGAAAACCAAACCAAAGCCAAAACCCACAGAACAAACCCTTGAGAAAAACATTTGGAACTGTTGCCCGGAGTATTTTCATGAACATAAGATTCATTGCAGCAAGAAATTTAGCATCTTATGTTTTCTTAATGCAATCATTTTTCAACAAGGCTCACACAGGCCACCTCAGTGATGTATTAGCTGAACTCAGATGTGCTAGGAGGGTCACAACAGTTGCTTTAGTCTTCAGGTTGGTGAGCTGCACCAAAAATTCTTGGAGATTTTGGACTGCTAGAAATGAGTTTCCTTAACTGAAACTAAATGGCTACTCCTTTTCCTGTTCTTATTGCTGTGTTGTCATGCTGTGCAGTTATAGTGCAGAAGAAAGCTACAAGACATAGCCAAAAATCCCCCACCAATGCAGTCCTGCTCTCAGGGTGTTTTTGCAGTGCAATGACACAAACTTTCAGTTTCAGGCATCTGCAATATATTTTTAAAAAATCAGTTCTGATTCTTTGCTGGTATAAACTAAGGCAGCACTACTGGAGTCAGTAAAGCCTATTTACACCAGTGGAGAAATTAATTCTCTCTCTATAGAGACTTTATATTTTAGCTATTGTGGAAGACTGATTTTCTGTCAATAATAAATGTCCTCAGTATCCTGCACAAGTCTTCAGTTTATCGCCTCTGGACATTTTTTAATAGCTGCAAGTCTCAAGATGGAAGCATATTTTTATGCTTTATTTTGAAGGGTGAGGACTGTTCAGAAAAGATGCTTCTTGAGCTGCCCAGGGAAAAGACTATTATAACATCAGCATGGTTCAACCTATCAGCCTCTAACTTGCGTAAGAAAAGAAACTTATTTCTTTTTAACTTGTCTTTCATTTTCACATCCATTTGTTCAAAGACATCTGAAAGTCCCTGAGCATTGACCTGAATAAAATGAAGAAGGAGGCTAATAGAGTGTTCACCTACAGTATTGTTTCCTCTCTTGTTATTAGATGGATATGACCCTGTCTTTGATCTTCCTGCAGATGGTGCAGCCAAGGGTGCCTGGAATGAAGAGTGCCACATTCCTCCTAGGAGGAAAGAAAGAAAGAGGAGTAGAGCGGGAATATGTGCAAGCAAGAAAATGGCCACTTTGATAATTACAAGTGACAAAGATAAATGAGTAAGAATGTGTGAACATGTTCCTCAGTGGGTCCTTAAATAGGTAGAAAATGTAAAAATGCAGCATGGGAGCTGATGAAGGCAAGGTGAAATGATACTGAAATAAAACCATGACTTTTTGTTTGATTCAGTAACCTTGTAAGTTAAATGATTAAAGAATTGAAATATATTTAGTTTGCTTCTACCTCTTGGTGGTTTTTATCTACCAGCATACTGTTTATTTTTCAAGGGTCTATCTCCTTATTTCTGACTGCTTGTCAAACTTAAGTGTATAATGAAATAAAAGTGAAACAGTGCTTGTTTAAATGAGAGACATAACCAAGAAATAAAGTAAGTGCTTTGCTATATAAAGCAGAGCCTTAACAGAAAGGACTACTGCTTTGATTGAATAGACTATACAGGTGTCAGGGGTTAGGGCTGTGCTGGCCATTAAACACAGAATCACAGAATCACAGAATTAATCAGGTTGGAAAAGACCTTTGAGATCATCAAGTCCGACCTATCACACATAATCTCTACTAAGACTTTCTGCCTTCCCATAGGAAAGAGGAAAGGAATAAGGGAAAGAATTTTATGGATTGGGAAAAAAAACAATAAATGAAATATATACAAATACATACAAAACCTATACTGAACCCAGCCCCCTTGATGGCAGTTAGTTACTATAACCACTGATGCTGTTGCAAAAGACCCAGACTGAACTTGGAGTTTACATGGGAACGAGATTCAGAAACATGTATTGAGATCAAAGGCAGAATGGACGGCGTCCTCTTCAGACTGCGGCCAGTGAAGAAAAGAGAAGAGAAGGAGAAGGAGAAGGAGAAGGAGGAGAAGGAGAAGGAGAAGGAGAAGGAGAAGGAGAAGGAGAAGGAGAAGGAGGAGAAGGAGAAGGAGGGGGAGGAAGAGAAGAGAAGGAACTTGACTCTCATGGTCCCTCAGCTTTACACTGAATAATATATATATGAAATGAAATGGAATACCTCACTGCTCAGTTTAGGGTAACCCAAAGCATCCACTCCTCCATGCAGGTGCCGCCTTTTGCTTTTCACCCCCAGTGCAGTATGTAAGATTTAGCAGTGCTTTTGCTCTCTGTACCAGTCCATGGTGCTACTAATATTGTGTTGTTACTATGGCAAAACTACGCTCTTAATTTCAGAAAACGCAGTTACTTAGAAGAGTCTGAGCTGGAAAGTAAAATCTCTGAAGATAATTTGTTCTGTTCTAGCTCTAACCAGGACATAGATTACCTTCTCTCATATATTTATTCCAATGTCCTTTTTGTCCATTATTCAGGTAGTCAACTTTTTGACTATGTAATCAAAAGTTTGATCAAAGGAGAAATTGTTGTCCTTTCGACACTAAAGATTCTTCAGAGTCGCTACAGATCCTTTTTTTTTTTTTCCTTACCACTAACCTTTTTTTACATGGTTGCAAAATATGCATTGCTGGCTTGTGTTCATACTATATTGATACTAGAGAATCAATGCATCTAGATATGATGAATCTATATGGAAAAAAAAAAAGGTTTTTTTTTTTTTTTTTTTTTTTTAAAGCTATGTTTGTGTAATTTGTAGATGTGAGTCAAAGGGTAATATAGAAAGGAAGGTCTAAAATGCTCCTGTGATACACTTCTGTGGCCTCCATTATTACTGTGTATAATTACTGAAGAGTTACATCATTGCTTTATACTGACAGAACATTTTGTCCCAGTGTTCCCACAGTCCTGTTGCCACTGCAATGTTGTTGTGTGCAAAATGCTCTCTCACTTGTGTGCTTTTGTGCTTGTGATGACAGGCTGTGACTGACACTGGAAAACAAAGAGAGAATGATAGAGGTTTCATGTCTTCAGATTTGGTCTAAAATAGATAATTAAGAAACAGAATCCAATACTGGATCCATGTGCTGTTTCTAGCTCTGCTGCTAACTTAGTTTGTGACATTGGTTGACTCACTTAATCTCTGTGTACTTGTTCCAAGTCTTATTTAAGTTCTCTGTTTCAACAATAAAAGATTAAGACTTCTATCCCCTCCAGCAGCTTTGTGGTGTTCAGAGTTTGTAAAATACTTTAAGGTCTTCAGGTAAAAATGGTTTGCCATAAAATTTAGGAAAGGTTTTCCACATGTCTTCAATGATGAGTACTTGGGATTGCATTTGCTTTTCTCTTCACTTATAATTTACATGATTTCATTTTTTTTTAAAGGCAACTATATAAAAAAATCATATGAATCCAAATAAGATCTCTGGTGCTGAATGTGATTAAAAACTGAAATATGAGCCCATTCACTCATGCCATCTGTTTTGTTAGCCCACCAGAAGGGAACAACAGTTCTACATAGTGATTAAAATGTATGGCAGATAATTGTATCTTTCTCATTTCCTGATTGATTAAAAAGTAGGGAAATATATAACAAAGTAGTTAGTGATTGTATTTGCTTCTAATAATAAACTATCAGGAATATTAGAATTATTTTGGAATGGCATAGCAGAAAGTTTTGAAGCCTGAAATACTTGGATTATCCCCTAGTATGTTGATTCTTACACTTGGAGAACATGAAGGTGTATATTATAAACGTGCCTCTCATAAGAGAATCTTGAAAGCCTATCTTCCATATGGCAGGGACTGAGGGGGAAATGTCAATGCTCTTCCTTTAAGCAAAAAATTATTATGGCACTAAATGAAACAAAGGTAACTTAGCAACAAGGTATTCATTTTATCATCTAGCATCTTCTAAAGAATTCCTACTGAGGGTGATCCACAAGCCTTGTGCTATTTATCTGCTTACTTGCATCTGAAGCAGTCCAGTTCTTTTTAGCAGCACTGTCTGTGAAAAGCCAGCAAAATATGAATGGAGATTTTAAACTTGAAGTGCAAGTGGAAGACCTTGAATTAGTCTTATCTCCAGTATTTCTGTACAATTTATAGATATATATTCTCTAAAGTTGGATGAATCATTTGTAGCAAGGAAGATTTTTCACTAAATCTAGTCTTTTACATGTTTATGAAGTGCCAGTGAACAGCCTGCTTTTGAAATTAATGTGCACATTACTTTAAAATGTTTGATAAAGGCTTTATCCAAACTCCACAGAATTGATGGAAACACTCCTAATGACTTCTTGTGACAGAGACTAGCTATGTGTGGAAACATTTTTTTTATGGATTATTTACTGCAAGTATTGTTTAGGAATGTAATTAATGCCATTCAATGTAGTTTTAGAGCAAATAACTCTTGTCAAACAAACCTTTTACATATTCCCCTCAAAAAGCCAACTATATAGCTGAATTATTACTGAGACTTTTAGCACGTATGAATGTGGCATTAACATATGAATGTATAATTTTAATGTATTTCATAACCAAAACTTTGACAAAAAGATTAATGCTGTGAGACATCAGTGAGAAATAAACAGCTAAATAAAAAAAAAAATTAACATGTTCATAGAAAAAAAAAAAAAAGCCCATAAATAGGAAACTGCTATTAAAGGTGTTGTGCTTGTGGAATTTCTGCAGTATTTTGCTGTTGGATCCAAAGTTATTCAATACATTTCTTAACATCTTCTTGGTAAATTTTATATATATATATATATATATAATAATAGAATGGTTAGATTGGAAGGGACCTCAAAGATCATCCAGTTCCAACTGCCTGCCATAGGAAGGGACACCTCCCACTAGAATAGGTCACCTCCCACATATATATATGTAGAATTGGAAGAATTTATGAATTTATGGAGGACATAAAGAACAGTAGCATGCTTAAAAGATTAAGATTTCTCTCTTATTAAATGACCAAGCAGCTTAAAAAGATAATTTATATAGCTAAATTTTGTACATAGGGATTAAATCAATAAGAAAGGTAGATATTTAAAATGGGAAATTACTGAAGACAAGATTTGTAGGGGTCATAGAATCATAGAATGGGTTGGAAGTGACCTCCAGTTCCAACCACTCTGGCCTTGAACACCTCCAGGGAGGGAGCACCCACAACCTCCCCGGGCAAACTGTTCAAGTGTTTCACCAACCTCACTGTGAAGAACTTCTTCCTAACATCTTGTTTAAATCTCCCCTCTTCTCTGCAAAAGAGTGACCAAATCAAGCCAAGCCAAGCTTTGGCCAAAAGGTTTCTGTGGTCCTTGAATGTGTGGATGCAAGCAAGCAGGGGTAGCAAGGAATCTGCCTGCTTGTCCAGTGCTGGTGAAATCAGTGCTGTGGTACTGGTGAAATCAGTGTTATGCTACTCCATGTAAAACTGTGCTTCACTTGTGAAATTGATGAACGTGCAAAACAAAGCCACAAGCATTGTTGAAGTACTGCACAAGACCTCAGAAATATCATCAATTTAAGCTGTCAGAAGTAAGACTGGAAGGTGACCTGAATAAAGTGTGCTAGCACTCCTACTGGATTGCCATATTTTCACTAGTGGAATAAGTCATAACAAGACCAAGTGGCAAGAAACTGAAGCAAGGTAAATTTAAACAAGAAGTTAGTCGCCCTTTACAATATCTTACTCCTATTTTCAACAGTGCACATGATTAACCACAGGAATGAAACTGCCAATGTAAGTAACAAGTACACCAGGGTAAGTACTGGCCAAACACAACTGTTATCCCTGGCATGCAGAAACAAAGTATAAAAGTGAGATGTGGTCTAATTAGGCAGCAGCTTCATTAAATTAACTCAACTGGGATCTATAAGCAACAAATCATACAATGCAGCTCAGAGGTCTTTTATCAGCTGTTTCTGCTTGTTGAAGTCTGCCTGATCCCTGAGGCAATGCTGGAGCCAATCGCAGTTCTGCTAGAATGAGGAAGAAGCTGGAAGAAAGAGTGCTGTCTTCTCTCTTCTCTGAATAGTAGATCTCCTTGAACCCTATTTCATAGGGGACAGAAATAATTCCATAAAGTATAGGATTACCTTTATGAGAGGCACTAGCAATTAGTTTGATCAACTGGCCCCTGCCTGCAGCTAGTTGCCAAAGAGAAAAATACCATTTTTAGCAGAAGGTGAAACATTCTCTCTCTCACTGAGCTCATTACCGAGCTATATAAGTAAGATATAATTACTTATCATATAGTGGAGATCGGATTAGATGATCCAATGGTTCTTCCTGGCCTTACATTTTATGAGTCCTTCACAATCCACTTTCTGAGCTGCCTCATTGGTCCCAGGTATCACATGTCTGTGTTTCCATTCCCTGTTTTTTATGACTCTGACCTTTATAAACAAGAGTTCTTGAATAATTTAATGGAGAGAGGGGAAAGTGTGAAAGCAATCTAAAGTGAGGTAAATGAGCAAGAGATAAGAAAGCCTCAGAACTGTTAGGACATTTTAAGCCTATTTAAAGAGCATAATAGTCTGCCTGCATATAGAGACACCAGATTTTAAACATCTGTTCCCTTTCCTGAAGGAAAGGAAGCAGAGGAATAGTGGCATATTACTCATAATCATAGAATCATAGAATGGTTTAGGTTGGAAGAGACCTCAAAGATCATCCAGTTCCAACCCCCCGCCATAGGCAGGGACACCTCCCACTAGATAGGACGCTCAAGACCTCATCCAGCCTGGCCTTGAACACATCCAGGGAGGGAGCAGACACAACCTCCCTGGGCAACCTGTTCCAGTGCCTCACCACCCTCACTGTGAAGAATTTCTTCCTAACATCCCGTTCAAATCTCCCCTCCACCAATTTGAACCCATTCCCCCTCGTCCTGTCATTACAAGACCTTGTCAACAGTCCCTCCCCAGCCCTCCTGTAGGCCTCCCTCAGATACTGGTAGGCTTGCCCTGCTGGTAATGCCTCTCTTAATGCAGCCCAGGACATGGTTGGCTGTCTGAGACACGTGTGCACACTGCAGGCTCATGTTGAGCTTCTCATCCAATACAGAATCTTTTAGGATAAGTCTAATATTTTTACTCCTGCGTTGATGCTCTTATTCCAGGTCAATATGTAGGATTTCAGATGGATCAATGAACTCTTAATGTTTTATGTTTAATATACAGTATCTTTGACTAAACAACGCCAGTTGGGTTTTATCACTTATAAGAACTGATACTGTGTTCCCAGGATGCTTCTTAGAGTTCCTTGACTGTTCTGGGTGTGATATTTTCACCAGGTACTATAAAATAACTCTTTCAGCTGGTATGTGGCTGAGTAGTTTCTTTTCTATTTGCTTCTTTCTGTGTGTTTATGCTGATGGAACAATTACTACAGAAATCACTGTATATACCTGTCCTGGTATGGGCATAGTTACTGCCCAGAGTTGGTTCACTTCCAGATGTTCCCCTCCCCCTTCCGTTGTAAGGTCCAGAGGTGGGTTGCAAGGGCAGACCACGTGGTTCCGGAACCAGGAAGTCTCAAGCCACATGCACAGGTCACGTGCATGAATCAGGTGATCTGTGCTGTCCCTTAGGGTGTTAGGACCCACCCCTGGGCGCAGGACTTTTGAACCAATTGGCCAGACAATGGATGCTAAGTGCCTATTGGTCAGTTCCACGCTTTCCTAATGAGGTATTTAAGCGGGTGCAATGGCCGTTAGGCTCTCTCTTGCTCTCTCTCTCCACCACCGCCATGAGGAACACACACCTCTGCACCCAGTCCATCAGCGGCCACGTGTTTTGCAGCAGCAGTGGCAGCACAGCATATTGCAAAGGCGGCAAAGGCAAACGTCTCTCTTTTCCATTTTTCCTCAGGACAAATCCTCCTTCTTTCTCTTCCTCGGGACCAGCTCTGTATCTAGTGCATGTTTCGTGGGTATTTCCAGGCGCGGTTAGAATTGCTTTTGTATTAGGCTCTCTGTTTCCTAAGTTCTGACTGTTTAAACTGTTTAATTTGGTGTTTTAAGTGAGTTTGTGTAGTTATTCTTGCCAACCGAACATCCAAAAGAACCCAGGGAACTATTCCTGGAACCCCCGTGATTATTAACGGTAATAAAAATTAATAATCGCAACAATACCTATACAGAAATGAAGTTTTTATGTATTGCTTATGTTACTGTGCAAGTGAAGAGGCCTCCTCTAAGCTGTGCTTCATGTGGCTGCAGAAATGCCAACTATCAGCTAACCTTCAACTTAACTTGTTTTATGCTGATTTTTGTTTGTTTTTCTTCAAGGACTGTTAGCTTTAGACAAGTTCAGGTTTTTTAAGATATACCCATTTTACTTTCAATAATTATTATAAGATTGTCTCTTTTTTCTCTGTTCTGATCAGAATATTTTTAAGTGATGCTGTCTCTGAATGGCTACCCTATCTGGCAAGACTACAGTCTACTGAAAACAAATCAGAGATTACTTATTTCCATGGAGAACCCTTCTGTAGCTTAACAACTTTTTTTAAAAAACAGTTCCTTTCCCAGATAACAACAATGATGTTATCCTTTCCACATTTCATTTTCCTTTTTATTTTTTTTGTGTGTGTGTGAATACTTTAGGATTGTGAACAAACAAAATGGCAATTTCTACAAACCATTACATCATACTGCAAACATCTCTACGGTGCTTAACTCTCTTTGATTTCAGTGACACATAGATGCCTTGATGTTTTTCACAGAATCATAGAATGGTTTAGGTTGGAAGAGACCTCAAAGATCATCCAGTTCCAACCCCCTGCCATAGGCAGGGACACCTCCCACTAGATCAGGACGCTCAAGACCTCATCCAGCCTGGCCTTGAAAACCTCCAGGGAGGGAACAGACACAATCTCCCTGGGCAACCTGTTCCAGTGTCTCATCACCCTCACTGTGAAGAACTTTCTCCTAATATCCTGTTTAAATCTCCCCTCTGCCAGTTTGAACCCATCCCCCCTTGTCCTGTCATTACAAGACCTTGTGAATAGTCCCTCCCCA
>VWZI01007051.1:0-14633 GCA_013396835.1 Psilopogon haemacephalus | reverse complement strand
TAAAGGGGGAGAATCACCTCCCTTGCCCTGCTGGTAATGCTTCTCTTAATGCAGCCCAGGACACAGTTGATGGGCTGCACGGGCATACTGTTGGCTCATGTTGAGCTTCTCATCTACCCAGACCCCCAGGTCTTTTTCCTCAGGGCTGCTCTCCAGACACTCACCACCCAGCCTGTATTTGTGCTTGGGATTGCAGCGACCCAGGTGCAGGACCTTACACTTTGCCTTGTTAAATTTCATGAGGTTAGCCTGGGCCCACCTCTCCAGCCTGTCCAGGTCCCTCTGGATGCCATCCCTGCCCTCTAGCAAGTCGACTGTGCCACACAGCTTGGTTTCATCTGCAAACTTGCTGAGAGTGCACTCGAGTCCTGACAAAGATGTTAAACAGCACTGGTCCCAGCACTGACCCCTGAGGGACGCCACTTGTTACTGGTCTCCAGGCAGACATTGTGCCGCTGATCACTACTCTCTGTGTGTGACCATCCAGCCAATTCCTTATCCAGCGAGTTGTCCACCCACACTCAGTTTTTGAAAGTCTATGATTTTCATTGCTTTGATTTTCCCCATTAAGCAGAATAGTACATCAAGAATCCCTGAAAAACAATACAAGAAATGTTATTCACTGATAGATATGAATTGGCTTTCTAATCTACAGACAGAAACAGTGATTAAATCTTTCAAATATATTTTGTTAGGTAATGTAATACTAATATTATTCAGGTAATAAAGTGGACTTCAAAGGATGTAACAGTTTCCTTTTTTAATACCTGTAGTGGAAAGCTATGAACTATGTGTATATAGTTCAGCAGCTTAAATGAAAGCATGTCTTTCCTTGTAGCTATATTATGCAACAGGCAAGGCTCACCAAATGTAGTTCAGCTTCACAGTGTTCCAAATATATTTGTAAAATATATTTATAAGAAAGATAAGCATATTTTCATCTTGTGTGGACTTTATGTTGACTTAAGAAAGATTTAGTTCCAAACCAAGGTTTATGGCTCTTGATATGCACCCACCTGGAATACTGCATCCAGTTCTGGACCCCTCGTTACAAGAGGGATGTGGACATGCTGGAGTGTGTCCAGAGAAGGGCCACGAAGATGCTCAGAGGGCTGGAGCACATCTTCTATGAGGACAGACTGAAAGAGTTGGGGCTGTTCAGTTTGGAGAAGAGGAGGCGCCGAGGTGACCTTATTGTGGCCTTCCAATATCTGAAGGGGGCCTACAAAAAAGCTGGGGAGGGACTTTTTAGTCTATCAGGTAGTGACAAGATAAGGAGGAATGGAGCAAAGCTGAAAGTGGGGAGATTCAGATTGGATGTGAGGAGGAAGTTCTTCAACATGAGAGTGGTGAGGCCCTGGAATGGGTTGCCCAGGGGGGTGGTTGGGACCACTTCCATGGAGGTGTTTAAGGCCAGGCTGGATGAGGCTCTGTCCAGCCTAATCTAGGGTAGGGTGTCCTTGCCCATGGCAGGAGGGTTGGAACTAGATGATTCTTGTGGTCTCTTCCAACCCTGATTGATTCTATGATTCTATAAAGTACAACCCTTGTGGCATCCAAAAAGAAACTTCAGAGTTAGCAGTTTTACTAAATACTTAACTTTCAGTGAAGTTAAAGTGGGTTAGGTGGTAAATCAATATTTGTACCTTTGCCATTCTTCCAAATCTTCCATGTGATAATTATTTAATTTCTAAATACATGTAATTCTGCCATGAAAAGATTAGAAAGAAAAAGAAAATCCCTAGAGTTTCAAAAACCAATGTGATTAACATTAAGTGTTAAAAACTTGACTAAAATGGCAGATTTTCTTATTCAGTGTGAGACAGATAATTGGCTCTGTCTGGGTTATTCTATTATGTTATTCTATTATGTACCCAAGAATACCTTTTATCAAAAAATAATAATCACCAAGAAATTGGGTTGAACCTTCACCTTCTACCCTATTACATAGAAAATAGATAGGCTCAATAAGGAGCTTATGAAATGAAGAGTGAAATTGAATAAGGGGTAAAAAGAAAGTTTAAAAAAATTACAGGAAGAACCAGGTCTACATTTATTATACTTTCTGTAAATAGGAACTGACCAATTAACCACAATATGAAGTTTGGGGTTTTTTATCATTTTGATGAAAAATAATTAAGTAAGGTTTCTATTTACTTTCGATGCCACAGTGGTGATGGGCTTGGTTTGAAAGGTAGCTCATATTCGGGTCTTTAGAAAAAAGTATGAGGTCTACCTTTGAAAAGTAGAGGGACACGATTGCATTAAGGAATAGACTTGTCACTTAAACAGCATTTTTTGACACTCACGTTAAACATCTTGTCAAATTCCATTCTGTTCATCTTTCCTTCTGGTGACAAAATTGTATTTTTTTCTTCTTCTACTTTAGTATTACAGTAAACTGTACTGTGGCTTTAGATAGGAAGGTTTCAAACTACAGTATATTAAGATGAAGTGTAAATGAAGATAAATGTATGTCTCAGCTGAAGAGTCAGGCACAGAAGACAAATTTGAGATTTTTTTTTTTTTTGCTTCTCATGACAGGAGATGCTGCCCTTTGTTTTCATGAAAGACCTTATAGATGGAATTTGGTAATGAAACTAGAAAAATATAGTAAGTCAAGCCTGTGGTGTGCCATCTCACTTGTATGAAGTGGCTTTAATGAGCTCATTAAAGAAGGCACATCATGGTCCTTAACATGTATGGATGTGCAGTGTAGACATAGGAATTTATATGTGACACAAACAGGTTGTGCTATGGAGGACATCAGATTAATGGAGAAATGGAACTCCTTTAAGTTTAAAACTCAATGTGCTTGAAAAAATTGCAATGGAAAATAATCTATACTGTCCTGGCAGGGGGAAAGTGGGGTAGGAAAAGCTGAATATAGATCTTCCTGGCTAGTGAAACATTGTATTTTTCTCAAAAAGTTTTAGAAAATCCAGAGCAGATTTTGACAATTATCTTCTCATTTCTCAGTAAAATGGAGAATGAAGAAGACAGTAATTTTATATCTAGCTTTCCTTCCACTTAAAAAATCTGGGGTTTGACACTAATTCACCATTTTTACAGAAATCTTCACCTAAGTGCCTGTTTTGAACTGCTTTTGTTATGACAGAAAATTTTACTTAATGTTTGTCATAAAAACAACAACAACAATAATGAAGATTAAATAAAAGAGGATACAAGAAGGAATTTTACCTCACTTTTGTTTGAATAAGTATTTCACATTTGCCAAAAGTCACAAAATTTTACTGTACTCAAAGTGACTGAATAACAGACATCTTTGTAAATTACTCCTGAGGTTCTCCTGACTGATGCTGTTTCACACCTCAGAAACCCTTGAGAGTATTTGCAGTTGTGATTGAAGTCATGCCATCCATTTTACATTAAATTATTGGGTTTTGTCTAATTCAGTACTAGTGATGGTGTTTAAAATAATTTTTGAGCAAGTGTTTAGGAGAACTTAAGAGATATAGTATAAATATCTGACAGCAAATATTTTTAAATGTATGACTAGTTTTAACGTTCTGTGTTTATTTCTTTCTCTCAGACTACTGTGCTTTGCCAAAGAATTTTTGTGATTTAATGAAATTCTAAAACTATGTTCCAAAATATTATTTTTAAAAACTCTGAAAGTCCTGTCAATGTTTTTACTGTCTCCCTAAAAAGTAGGTCTAGTGAATAGAATACAATAGAAAACCTAAACTGTTATCTTGATTATCATACCACTAAAAATGAAGTTGTACCTATGAGTTTGTTTTAAAACAAAATCACAAAACTTGGCAGAAATGCAGAATTATTTTCTCTCTTCATAAGTTTTGCCCATTTTAGTAGATATTCTAAGCTTAGTATAGAACTTCTATAGTTTTCCTTTATGTGCTTATATACATGAAATATCCACTGCACTGATGACAAAGAATATATCAGATGTGAGCATTATGATAATTTATTATAGAATTGTGGTAACAAGGAAACAAACTCCAGTTTGGGGTATATTCAGAGATTATCAGCAAATCAATAGACACTGGTATTAATTTCACAGGAAAACTGTTTATATATCTCTGCATTTGCCTGTTGTCTTTTGGGTAAAGTTGTAAGGATCAGTGTTTGGAGCGTTTTATACATGGAAAGAAAGCAAATTATTTCATTACTGTATTAGAAATCTATTTCTTAATTATGTTGTAGCTTGGATAACTAAATGCTTATCCATTAGATACAATACTTTGTATTTTGTTGTCTGTTAGCCAGGTATTAAAATAACATTTGGAGTTTTACCTTTATTAGCAGAGATCCTGATTGGATAAAGTGCTTATGTTTTGAAGTATATGGCCTTTGATAACTAAATATGCACGAGGTTGACATATTGTGGTTTGAAGAGTATTTTGTATGTCATAACACAAATTTCTGTGTTATTTATGATACTGAGTATCACATTGACTTAGCTAAATGTTACTGATTATTATTTAGACAATTAGCTAGTGAATTATTTATAGTACCAAGATTTGAAATGTTTTTTGCTTCCCAATTTTTGTGTTGAATGATTGAAAAGGTAAAGAAATATGGGTTTCATTCAGAGATTAGTTGAGCTGGACAGATTTTCTGGTTTGCTTGGTGCGTACAATGCACCCATTTGATGGTGGCTGGAGAGGCTACTGGGCTTACTTGGCTGAAGCTTGAAACAGATTTACAAATCTCTGTACAAAAGGCACGAGGAGAGGCAAAGACCTACACATTATTCATGTGGCTTATGAAGTACAGATGGAGAGCATAAAATAATATGAGTAGTTATAAGAACATTTTAAAGTTTTAGCAGAGCTTGAGAAGTTATTATTGAGAAGTTATCGAGAACAACACAGTCATGGATGATCTTGACATAAGAGATGTCGCTTTCTACTTGTGGTGAAGTTATAGACAAAGTATAGTCAGAAGAAATGGGTACCCAAGAAAATAAGCATGCAATTAAATATAATAATATTGCAAAATAAGTGTGTGAGTGTAATTTTTCACAGAGTAAGTGATCAGCTTGGACAGACTAGATAATATTCTTTCCAGTTCCTATCACTCCGCTACAGTGGGAGTACGGTTTGGCATAGCGCACCTGTAATCGCCTCAAATGACCACTGGATGTCACTGATGATCCACACAAATTTAGCTTAACCCTTTGAGCATTTTCATGTACTGCATGGAAGAGTCAGCAAAATGATCATTCCCATGACCTCGGGTACAAATATGAGAAGGAAACTCTTAATTAAAACTCTCATAAATAAGAAACTCTCAAAAGGAATAGAGATATGATCAAAGCCACGGCAGAGAATGAGTTAAGAGACTTCAAAGTACTGTTTAAATGTGAGATGATGGCTACTTATGACTCCCTTGAAAATTTCATATCAAGCCTTCCTAGGTGGAAGAACACACCTTTTAAATTTTGGTCTGTGTTCCTTTTACAGTCTGTGTAAGATGGCTCAAAATTTGGTAGTTCTTATATAGATGTTTCAACGACTCCAGGATATTTATGAAAGGACTGAAGAAATACCTCTTCTTATTGGGCATTCTAAATTACCTGAGCTGACTGATGAGAGATAAATAAATTTCCAGCATGTTTCTGCTGTATGAAAGGTTAAACTCCCAATGACAGTCCATAGGAGAGGATAATTGCCTAGAAGAGAGTAGCTCCCTGCTACAAGAAGAGGAGTAGTGGAATATAAGTAACAGCAACCATTTATATTCCTCAACAAGAGTTGTTTCTTCTTACAACTAATAAATTCATGCTAGAGATGAATCAGTTCTCGCAATCTTTTACTAGTGAGTATATTAGGAGGACAGAAATTAGAAGAACACTTATCTATTATAGAAAAGAAACTGAAAAGAAGCTTTTTCAATCTGGTGCCATTGCATTCTATCTGGACTTAAACAGCTTACAGGTTTTTTTCCTTCATGATGGAAGACTTTGCTTCTCTAAGAATCAGCTATCTGCTTGAGAAATCCATGTACCTTTTTTTTTCCTCTAACATTTCAACATTTTTTTTAACAGGCAACTTGTTGCCTGACATCAAGGGGTTTGGGGTTTTTTATTTTGATTTTTTTTTTTAAATGGATGATATAGATGTTTTAAAGATTTCTTTAGAGGTGGAATGAAACATCACAATGAGCTCTTTTCACTAGTACAGTTTCAGGCAGCTCATTAGCTATACGCTGTGAAGCCAATTGAGTCTTTAAAGAAAATCATAGTATAATTTACAGCTAAAATAGGACTTTACTGCTTGTTTTTGCAATTGAAAAATGTAAAATCATACAAGGAAAAGAAATTTGTTTGTATAAGCAACTAAGAATCTAAGACCAGCTAAGGTCTGGGAAACAGGATATTTCCTGTTCGGTGAAACCTGTGCTCCCATATGTCACCAGGTTGTAATTCGGTAGTAACAGTTGCAGTCCACTTTGAGGTGTCCTGGCCTCTGCAGAGATAATTATTCCATAAAGTATATGAGAAGGGCAACAAGGCTGGTGAAGGGGCTGGAGTACAATCGTACGAGTAGTGGCTGAAGGAACTGTGATTGTTCAGCCTGGGTAAGAGTAAACTCAAGGGAGACCTTATTGCTGTCTACACCTACCTGAAAGGAGGTTGTAGCCAGGCAGAAGTTCGCCTCTTCACCCAGGCACCCAGTGACAGAACAAGAGGACACCGTCTCAAACTGTGCCAGGGCAGGTTTAGGCTGGATGTTAGGAAGAAGTTCTACAGAGAAAGAGTGATTGGCCATTGGAATGGGCTGTTCAGTGAGGTGGTGGAGTTCCCATCTCTGGAGGTGTTTAAAAGGAGACTGGATGGGGCACTTAGTGCCATGGTTTAGTTAATTAGAAGGGTTAAGTGATAGGTTGGACTCAATGATCCTAGAGTTCTTTTCCAACCTGGTTAATTCTGTGATTGTGTGATTCTGTGATTTGATAATATAAACATCAGTTAACTAACACATTAAAGTCCTACTGAAGATTATAAAATCAGCTTCCCCTTAAAAAACAAAATGTCTCCAGGATCCCTTCTAGCAGGTGATCTGTTTTGCTGGGCATTCTGCCAGATAACTACATGTAGTCTAATGAGAAGTGAAATATCCATCTATCTTGACATGAATAATTGAATTGTTTGTTCATGAGTGAAATAGTGTAGAGTAACCTATTTTGAGAGGACTTTCATTTGTCAGGATTTTATCTAAATACTTCTTTCCATCTAGTGCTGTAAAACTTGGTGTAGATGGAGTGGATCTGCCAATTCTTGGAGATTGCCTTATGTCCCCAGGTCTTCGTTGTAACAAAGGAAGGGCTCTCTCAGAGGACATGCTGGGATTTGTAAAGTTACATCACTCTAATACTGCAGCACAGTGAGAGTGTTAATAGTAGTTCCGTCCTGGCCTCCACACTATATTTTTCAAACTGTGTTTTGTGTCACTGCTTTTGCTTCACACATGCTCTAATTTTGGGTCCCTCTGACTATTCAGTCCACTAGCAACTGGAGCACACAAGGTATAAATTCCATAGCTTGAGTTCTTCTAACAGGAATTGAATGTGTGCTCACAGTCAGCTCCACAATGCAAAATAAAGCAGAGAAAACGAAGACTTTTTCAGTGTAAACAGTTAATGATGTGCTCCTGAATGGGACTAACATGCTAATATGGACCACTGTAAGGGCACTATAAATCCTAAAGATATTGCCCAGTTAGTGTAGTGAATGTACATGCCTTTCAATTTATCAAAGGCAGATATTGCTATATATATTCAGAATAAAGTTCGAAAGACATATTCTACCTTGCTTGCTTTTTTTCCTCCCCCTTCCTTCAAATTTAGTAGCTAGATCAACAGATAAAGGAATTAGAATCTCATTTACTTCCTGCCACTGACTTATTTAATGATGATAGGTAAGAGATTTTGAAGAGCAGAAACTGGAGATGAGAATTTTATTTTGTCTTCTGGGAAGCAATCCAAGAAAGCAAATCCTTTTCCCCTGTACCCTGCTTTGCAGGCTTTGGTGTTGTAGGATAGAGTCAAACCCATGACATTACACTGAAAAGCAAATAGGATTTTGAAAAACTGTGAAAGGGTATTCCTATATTTAAAGAAAGCATAAACATGAGCAAACCAACCTCAGCTTCTGAAAGGAAACAGACATTCTTTATAATTTTTTCCAGAGAAAAAATTTATAGATTAACTGCCGTGTGTGTGTCAAGAGATTACTCTATATGTGTGAAAAAGAATATGAATAAAGAAAATGAAACTACAGAAATAGAATGAACACTTACAAACTGTGATGACAGATTTATTAAACTGAGACCAGAGAAAGAAGAATGAGTCAGAGTACATTTTAAAACATCTGGGTGATTCTTCTCGGAGGATCTTTAGTTTATAATAGACAATATACAAAATCAAAAAATGTAAATGCATCAGGAAGCATAACTTGGGACTTGCCTTCTCAGGAAGGCCTTCATGCAAACAGAAGTGCTAATACACGCCCAGACTACCCTAGCCTACTACGGAATATTTGAGTATTCTCCCAGAATCAAAACTATTTGAAAGTATCTCCTTCACATCAGAGTAGCTTGAGCACCAATCTTTCTTTTTGTCCTGAGGCAGAGGAAAAGCCTGAATTTAGTAATCTGTGGATTCATGCACTAGCCACTTAGTGTAAGAAGGAAGGATTGGGAAATGTCCATTGTCATCACCTTTTTAGAAGAAAAAATCACTTGTTCTAGGCTTTGGTGCTAACCTCAGGGACAATACAAAAAACTTTGTAGCAAGTGCTTGCATTAAAGTAATCAAACTTGAAATGAGCTAAGTTTAAGACATAACCTTTCATCTGTGTTTCCTTTTCAGCTCAAAACTCTCCACACACTTATGCTGGTTATTGTGGATGTAATTTTGAGGGAACTAGCTCCTTTCATGCAACATGTGGGGAATCTGTCTCTCTAAACCAGTGTAGTGAGTTCTATTGCCAGTGTGGACCATCTTATCTGCTGTGTTGGCTTGCTTAATTTCATTAAATGTAGAAATTAAGGAAAATAAAATGCATATTTCCGTCAGTTCAGCTTTTGGCTATATTCATATTTGATGCCTGCTGTTCAAAATATAGCCTTTTATAGAGTACTTAATTTTGCATGTAGTGAACTCCACTAGAGTTAACAGTATGTTTTGAATCTAGTGTATTAAGAGGCAGAAGCTCAGAATTTGCAAAAGTTATCTGCAGTGATTTTAGTAGTAAAATCTCTACTGGCTTCGCCTTTTACAAAATTAGGAGAGCACTGAGCCCCTTTGAAAATGTCATCCTGAGAGTAAGAGAAGGCTTTGCAGTCTTTAACACTAAATGATGCACTGCTGGATCATCCAGCATTGGAAATTTGAATCAGCACAGGAATGAGCTCACAATTGTTTTGTCAGATTAGTTAAAAGATGTGAAACACAGCGTATGCCACTTTCATGCTTTTGTATCAGATTTATGCTTGTTATGGGAAGGCAGAAGTCTTATGATCTAGCAAAAAGCCTGCCAGTATGTACCCAAATGTTTTGAACAAATATGAAATGACAAAGTGAGTTTATATTCACATAGTGGACAGAGTGAGAGAAAAGCATTTTCTGTCATGTGGCTGCAGCATTTTTGATCTAGTATCAGCTAGCTTAAAGATGAGTTGGCTACATCACTCAGTCACAGCCTGAGTCTCTCAGGGTTTGCCAACATCATGTTTAGTAGGTGGATACAGGCTTTGTCTGTGTGAGCTCTGTGTGTGTCAGATGAGATCCAGCTGTAATCCTGAAATTGTGCAGCTCCTGCTGGTCTGGTGTAGGTGCTGAACTATCAGATCCCGTTAAGAAGCTAGTTATGTTGTTTTAGGCTCAGGCTCAGCTAACAATCTGCATGTCATCTGAACAGATTATACTGTTGCAAAGTGAGTTTGCACTTGCTTGGTATAGTAATAATAATAATACTAGGAAATAAGAGTAAGCTTACATGTTACTGCAAAATAATGCTGTTAGACAAAAGCCATAGCATGATAAAAAGTAATTTTTGTGAGTCACCTGTTTGAGAGAAAGACAAACCCTTGAAGACCCAGACCATTGATAGGTGTAAGTCTTGAGCATTGCTGTCTAAATACTCTAGTGATAAAATATATACACATGACAAAGACCATCCAGATGAGCAAAGCGTAATTTATCAATGTACTTGCAGGTGACATTTTGCACTTGCAGACAAAGGAAAATGGGACCGAGTTGTCTTTGAAACAGAATTCATTTTGGTTGCAAGCCAGGGTTAAAATGAGTGCTAAAGTGAATATGAATCAATAGCCCTAGTATGTGTGGTGGTTTTGCCCTGGCTAGGGGCCAAAATCCCACCAAAGCCACTCTATCACTCCCCCTCTTAAATGGACAGGGGAAAGGGGAAAATATAACAAAAGCCAGTTATAAGATAGAAGCAATTTAATAATTACAACAAGAAAAAGCAATAGGCAATAGTGTGGAAGCTGAAGCAGAGAGAGAGAGATGTTAATATCTACTTCCCATCAGCAGGATGATGTTTGGTCTCAGGAAGTAGGGCTCTCTGTGCTTTGTGGTTACTTTCAGAGAACAGATGCCATGGATGAATCCTCCTCCAGACTTCCTTCTTTCACTTTGTTCTTATATCTGAGCGGACATCATATGGCAGGGAATATCCCTTTGGACAGTCTGGATCAGCTGGTTCAGCTGTGTCCTCTCACATTCTTGGGGTGGGGAGATGTTGGAAAAAAAGAGCCTGGGAGCTCAGCTTAGCAGTAGTCACAACACTGGTGCTTTCTCAATGCTCAGCTACAGCACCACAAAACACAGCATTAGAAGGATATTTTGAGGAGAATTAACCCCAGCTCAACCCAGTTCTAACCTACTACAGTATGGTAACTTAGGAATGTAACAAAAGCATCTTTCCTTAATATACAATTTACAATACCTCTGGTTGTTATACATGACAGTTTTCATGCATATTCTGACTCTATTCACAACGACATTGTGTGTTCCTTTGAGAACTTCTTAGTGGTGGTGGTTCCTTTCTGCACAAACCAAAAGCAACTGCCTTAAAAATGAAATTCAAAGAGTGAAATATTAAAAATAAAAAAAAAGAAAAAGCAGCATCAGACTTTCTCCTTTGAATGACTGTTTATTCTGGAAGTTTTGAAGGAGTCTGAGAATGCTGAACTGTTCTAGGCTTATTGAAAGTTAGCTGCCTTAGGAAATCTTTGAAAGTCCTCATTTTATCAAAAGTGCCACTCTCTATATTTACTTGTGTCTTGGTATAGTCAAACTGTCCATGCAACTAGCCAGTGTGGCTTCATATAGGAGTTTGCACTTCTCATTCTCCTATATTACTAATTACATTCAGTTATTGCCCCATTTTCTTGTAATTTAGAATGAATGATTCCAGTAGATGAACTTCGTTTCTCAAAAATGCTGTTGCCAGGCAAAGATACACTGATTTTCTAAACAAAGCATGTTAGACATCTTTCAGCGGGTATTGCCAGTTGTAAACAGAAATTAAGCCTACAACTCAAAGCTGGCATTTGCCTCTAAGCTTTACCATCGTCTTGGATGCTGATCAATTAATAAATGCCTTTGCAGACTCTCTAACTTCATTGTGAAGCTCTTCATTTCAGAGAACTGGCATACAAAACGTATCAACCACATAACTAGATTCTGCTGAATATTCTCTCACCCCTTGAGAGAGCAAGTGAGCTTAGCTTTGCTAGGCCATGATTCTTAATTTATCCATATAATTAAGGTCATTAACCTGTAGTTAAACTCTGTGAATATTCTCTATATCTCTCCATGTATTTTTATCTGTGCCTGTCATAACTATCCTGATCATAATGAAGCTTTCTGAAACTCTAAAAAGAACATCAGTTATGTATCTTATTAGTCATAAACTCTCCTCTACTAAACAAGTTTGTTGATACTAGGGTAAGAAGCACCTAAGAAGAGAAGTCATTGACTGTCATTATCTCTCTTTGTGTTCTCTTATTCCAGACCAAGTTACCTTTTTAATAGCTCAGAAAGCAGTTGTATTTGAGCTCTGGATCTTTTGTGTCACCCTTTGTAAGGTTTCTTCTTAGTCTTGCGTGTGGCACACAGATGCAATGAGCTCTTGATGAGACCATGAAGGTGAAATACAACAACTTTACAGGATACATTTAAATTGCAAGCTGCAACTATCTCTAAGCACACAGAGGAGTGCTGGAAAGCCCAGGAGTTGCAGAATGTTCTGTGATAGTTAACAGACACTTGCCATGTGATCAAGCTTAATGAAACACTTCAGAAAGACCCACAAGCAATGCAACTAAAAGAATGATTAAGCATGGGTTGTTTATCTTTCAAGATTTGAGGTCCTTCTTTTCCTTAAAAAAACAAACAAATAAAAGTTTCTTGCAATTTGGGTAATAATGTTAACATTAAAAAAAATTAAGAATATTTGAATTTTAGCTTTGCAGAAATCAAATGTTCTGAAGGCAATTCTACATAATACTAATTATTTTAAAAAGAAGTGAAATATCGGGGGTGATACAAATTATTTTGTTCCACCTTCATTTTTTTTATCAGGAAAACAAAATTTAATTTTTCTGAATATTTTTCATTTTTGCTTTAGCAAAATACTGTGCAAATATGACCAGGAAACTGAAAAATATATATTCTTGGAATTATAATTGTAGTTCTATGTAATTTGGGGCAATTAGCATTTCCACGATAATTTTCACAGCAGGAGTAATATACTTACTATATCTTTGTCATTAATAGGCACAGATGGACCATAAACTGATCCATGATATGTCCCCATCCATCACAGCTTTGAACTGAAATGGCTTCAGACTAGTCAGACTAATCTGCCCTCAGTAGACCAGGTATAAGTATAACCAGAGACTGGCCTTGGGGTTTTTGTACTTTCTTAATCATGTGATTAGTTGTGAACACAACTTAGAATCACAGAATCATAGAATCAGTCAGGGTTGGAAGGGAACACAAGGATCATCCAGTGCCAACTCTCCTGCCATGGGCAGGGACACCCTACCCTAGATCGGGCTGGACAGAACCTCATCCATCCTTGCCTTAAACACCTCCAGGGATGTGGCTCCAACCACCTCCCTGGGCAACCCATTCCAGCATCTCACCACTCTCATGCTGAACAACTTCCTCCTCACATCCAATCTGACTCTCCCCACCTTCAGCTTTGCTCCATTCCTCCTAGTCCTGTCACTACCTGATAGCCTAAAAAGTCCCTCCCCAGCTTTTTTGTAGGCCCCCTTCAGATATTAGAAGGCCACAATAAGATCACATCAGAGCCTCCTCTTCTCCAAACTGAATAGCCCCAACTCTTTCAGTCTGTCCTCATAGGAGAGGTGCTCCAGCCCTCTGAGCATCCTTGTGGCCCTTCTTTGGACATGCTCCAGCATGTCCACATACCCCTTGTAATAGGGGCTCAAAAACTGGATGCAGTATTCTATGTAGGGTCTCACCAGAGAGGAGTAGAGGGGGAGAATCACCTCCTTCAATCTGCTGGCCACACTTCTCCTGATGCAGCCCAGGATCCGGTTGGCTTCCTGGGCTGCAAGTGCACACTGCCGGCTCATGTTGAGCTTCTTGTCCACCAGCACCCTCAAGTGCCTCTCTGCAGGGCTGCTCTCCANTAAGTCCCTCTCCGCAGGGCTGCTCTCCAGCCAGTCACTGCCCAGCCTGTATTTGTGCTTGGGATTGCCAAGACCCAGATACAAACTGGGTCTTGCATTTGGCCTTGTTGAACCTCATGAGGTTGGCTTGTGCCCATCTGTCCAGCCTGTCCAGGTCTCTCTGGATGGCATCCCTGCCTTCCTGCATGTCTGCTGCACCACATAGCTTGGTGTCATCAGCAAACTTGCTGAGGGTGCATTCAATGCCTCTGTCCATGTCACCCACAAAGACATTGAACAAGACTGGTCCCAGGACTGATCCCTGAGGGACTCCACTTTTCACTGGCCTCCACTTGGACATGGACCTATTGAAAGCCACTCTCTGGGTGCAGCCATCAAGCCAGTTCTTCATCTATCTGGTGGTCCACCCATCAAACCCATGTTTCACCAGCTTGGAGACCAGGATGTGGTGCGGGACTGTTGAAAGCATTGCTCCGGTCCAGGTAAATGACAGTAGTATCCCACTTGTACCTCAGGGGGGAAAGTGATTTGAAAATCTTATATTTTCAGAGTCCAAATATGTGTTGAATCTTTCATGCAGTGCAGTTACAAGTAAGACATCCAGTGTCACTGTATTTCTAATAAAAACTGGACAACATTTGGGAAATACAATAGGAAAGTTCCACATCTTTTCTTTTTTTTTTTTTTTTTGGTCTTGTTAGTTACTACTTCAGGTGAAGCTGTATGCAGACAATTGATGCTTGGATGTCTTTCTAGCTATATAAGTAATTCTAATAACTGTAAGAATCTGAATCTTTGACTGGGAAACCAGATAGTTCTTAAACATTTTACTAGATTAAGCTGCATACATTATTCTAAATCTACTACTAATTTTTTTTTTTTTTACCTGATAACATTTAAACCTAACATAGAATCATAGAATCATAAAATGGTCTAGGTTGGAAGAGACCT
>VWZI01007050.1:4519-18544 GCA_013396835.1 Psilopogon haemacephalus | reverse complement strand
GAGGTGCGGGGCAGGTAACTGCTCAAACCACCACACATCCCGTTGCAGCTTAAATAATACAAGGTCTATTAGTCTCTCCTTACAGGAAGGCTTTTCCACCCTTCCTGATCAGATTCGAGGGCTTTATCTTTAAACAAAAGAAAACAGAGATTACACTGATTTCCCCCCAACACACACTGAGAGACCCTAAGGATAGAGTTTCTCTCCTAATGAAATAACAGCAGAGAGCCTCTTGGGCGTGAAGGTGTTTGGATTTATGACCTCTTAGCTATTTTCCAGCTAGCTAGAAACAAACAAAAAAAAAAAATGTTCCTCAGATATAATTGAATTTGACAGCTTTAATGAAAAAGCAGAGGTTGGGTTCACAGGGCTCTCTGTTAAGCAGCTTTCACTTAATTAACACAGAGCTTAATCGTTTGTTTTTGAGCACTGCCTTATGAATCAGTTGAGCCTTCATAGGGTAACGTATTAGGAGCAATGAAACACATTTTGTAAGATGCTTGTACTCTAATTTGCTCTGCTGGTTTGGCAGTTCCCTGCCCCCTCTTCTCTCCCCAACTTTGAAATAACTCAGGCTAGAACTCAGTCAGCTGGAAGTTAATAAAAGAATAGAATAGAATAGAATAGAATAAAGTAGAATAAAGCACAGCAGAGTAGAGTAGAATAGAGTAGACTAGATTAGAATAGATTAGAATAGTTGAGTAGAATAGAATAGAATAGAATAGAATAGAATAGAATAGAATAGAATAGAATAGAATAGAATCAGCCAGGTTGAAAGAGACCTCCAAGCTCATCCAGTCCAACCTAGCACCCAGCCCTAGCCAATGGCACTAAGTACCCCACCCAGGCTTTGCTTGGACACCTCCAAGGAGCAGAGTTCCAGGGAGCAAGTTCCAGCTCAATCAGGCATTATCTTCTTTGTCTTTGGATCATTTGTAAGGTTTTGAGACTTAGGGATATCTTTTTCAGAGGGTTACAAGGGTACTTGTCTGGGAGGGGATAGTTTAGGGCTGGATCATAGAATCATAAAATCAGCCAGGTTGCAAGAGACCTAAAAGCTCATCCTGTCCAACCTAGCACCCAGCCCTAGCCAATGGCACTAAGTGCCCCATCCAGGCTTTGCTTGAACACCTCCAGAGATGGGGACTCTACCACCTCCCTGGGAAGCCCATTCCAATGCCAATCACTCTCTCTGCCAACAACTTCCTCCTAACATCCAGGCTAAACCTCCCCTGGCACAACTTGAGGCTGTGTCCCCTTCTTCTGTTGCTGGTTGCCTGAAAGTAGAGCCCAACCCCACCTGGCTACAACCTCCTTTCAGGTAGTTGTAGAGAGCAATGAGGTCTGCCCTGAGCATCCTCTTCTGCAGGCTGCACTCCCCCAGCTCCCTCAGCCTCTCCTCACAGGGCTGTGCTCCAGGTCCCTCCCCAGCCTTGCTGCCCTTCTCTGGACACCTTCCAGCACCTCAACATCTCTCTTGAATTGAGAAGCCCAGAACTAGACACAGGACTCAAGCTGTGGCCTGACTTATGATAAGCATAGGGCAGAATATCTTCCTTGGTCCTGCTGGCCACACTGTTCCTGCTCCAGCCCAGGATGCCATTGGCTCTGCTGCCCACCTGGGCACACTACTGGCTCATGTTCAGCTCCTATCTACCAGCACCCCCAGGCATGGTGCTATAAGGGATGCCACTGTGCTCACAATGGAAGAGGAAAGAAGAAGTGCTGGAGGATTATGTTGAATAAATACTACTTTTCCAGTTTAAGGCAATTTCATAGCTACTTAACTTTCTCACAAGAAAAAAAAAAAAAAAGAATGTCTCTGACCTTTCTCTTTTAATATATTTGCCCTCTGACAATGTCTGAGCTTCATAAAATTTAATTGCACTGGGGACCTCATTATTATATTACATTTCGTGGGTGTATTCAGGCAAGAGCTCAAGAATATGCTGGGTTTAGTTTTTTGTTTTTTTTTTTTTTACAAGCCAGAAGATCTGTGAGAATAGTATCTTCATCTGGGGAACAGAAAGAACACAGAGAGCACTTCAACCCCACACCTCCAAAGAATCAATTTTGAGTTCCTTTGCTTATTCCAAAAGTCTGCCCTGCTCCTGAGTTTTCACTCCAAAAAGCTAATGTGGGTGATGGGAAGTCAGTCTCACCTCTGTGCCTGGTAAGATCACGGAGTAGATCCTCCTGCAGGCACTACTGAGACAGGAGAATAGTGAAGAGGTGATTGGGGCCAGTCAGCATGACCTCACCAAGGGCAAATCCTGCCTGACAAACCTGGTGGCTTTCTATGAGCAGGTCACAACGTTAATAGCTGAGGGGCAGCAACTGATGGCCTTGACCTGGAGCTGAGCAAAACCTTTGACGCTGTCCCACACCACATCCTGGCCTCCAACCTGGTGACACATGGGTTTGATGGGTGGAGCACCAGATGGATACAGAACTGACTTGATGGCCACACCCAAAGAGTGGATGTCAATGGGTCCATGTCCAAGTGGAGACCAGTGACAAGTGGAGTCCCTCAGGGATCAGTCCTGGAGCTGTGCTCCACAGCCTTCCTGGGCAACCTGTGCCAGTGTCTCACCACCCTCACTGCAAAGAACTTCCTCCTAACATCCATTTTAAATCTGACAGTACAAAGAGAAATGGGTTTAGACTGGCAGAGGAAGATTGAAACTGGATGTTAGGAGGAAGTTTAATCTGACAGTACAAGGAGGAATGGGTTTAGACTGGCAGAAGGAGATTGAAACTGGAGGTTAGGAGGAAGTTCTTTGCAGTGAGGGAGGTGAGACACTGGCACAGGTTACCTGAGGAGGTTGTGGATCACAGAATCACCCAATGTGATCAAAGATGACTCTGTGCTCCACAACCTCCCTGGAGATGTTCAAGTCCAGGTTGGATGAGGTCTTGAGCAACCTCTTCTAGTGGGAGATGTCCCTGCCTACAGCACAGGGGGGTTGGAACTGGATGAGCTTTGAGGTCCCTTCCAACCTAAACCATTCTATGATTCTATGACTGTTCTAGTGGGAGGTGTCCCTGCCTATGGGACAGGTGAGTTGGAACTGGCTGAGCTTTGAGGTCCTTTCCAACCTAAACCATTCTATGATTCTAAATCCTTCTTTATTGAGTCAGCACCAGGCAGAGGCCTAAGACTGTTGATAATTCTTATGGTGTTTACTGTCTGATTTCCTGCTGTGCCACACATCAGAAGAGGCAATAACTGTTAAGTCAATGAGCCAGCACAGAGGATGTGGTGTTAGTGGTGTTTAAACTGTATCCCTGGAGAAAACAACACTAGGAAGGTTATTTTTCCTCCTGTGCTTCAACTCCTCCCCAGCATGACTAATGCTGAACATGCAAAGTTTGGCAGAGATTATTTTTTTTCTCTGTTTACTGCAGCATAATTTTTTTTTCCAAGATAGTATTGCCCCTTGCCCATCTACTGGTGTTCAAGGGCAGGTTGGATGAGGACTTGAGCGACCTGTTCTAGTGGGAGGTGTCCCTGCCTATGGCACAGGGGGGTTGGAACTGGATGAGCTTTGAGGTCCCATCCAACCTAACCCATCCTATGATTCTACTCCTTCAGTTTATAGGCTCTGGATCACATGAATGTGAAACAATAATTTGCTACTGAAATCATAGAATGATAGAACGGTTACAATTATACAATCATAGAATAATACAATCATAGAATCATAGAATTGTTACAATCATACAATCATGGAATCATAAAATCATAGAATTGTTACAATCTTACAATCACAGAATCATAAAAACATAAAATCATAGAATGGCTGCAATCATACAATGATAGAATAATAAAATCATAGAATGATAGAATGGTTACAATCCTAGAATCCTAAAATCATAAAATCATAGAATGGCTGCAATCATACAATGATGGAATCATAAAATCATAGAATGGTTGCAATCATACAATCATAGAATAATAAAAACATAATATCATAGAACCAGAGAATGGTTACAATCACATAATCATGGAATCATAAAAACATAAAATCATAGAACCATAGAATGGCTGCAATCATACAATGATGGAATCATAAAATCATAGAATGGTTGCAATCATACAATCACAGAATAATAAAAATATAAAATCATAGAACCATAGAATGGTTACAATCATACAATCATGGAATCATACAATAATAAAATCATAAAACCATAGAATGGCTGCAATCATACAATGATGGAATCATAAAATTATAGAATGGCTGCAATCATACAATCATAGAATAATAAAAACATAAAATCATAGAACCATAGAATGGTTACAATCATACAATCATGGAATCATACAATAATAAAATCATAGAATCATAGAACTGTTACAATCCTACAATCATAGAATCATAAAATCATAGAACCATAGAATGGTTACAATCATACAATGATAGAATCATAAAATCATAGAATGGTTGCAATCATAGAATCATAAAGAAACATAAAATCATAAAATCATAATCCTCCAGGTTGGAAAAGGCCTCCAAGCTCATCCAGTCCAACCTGGCACCCAGCCCTAGCCAACCAACCAGACCGTGGCACTAAGTGCTCCATCCAGGGCATTAACAAGAGAACTCAGCATTTAAATTTTGACTGGACACCATTTCACTCAATAAATTAGCAGCTGCCAACAATCTGAGTCTGCCTGGAGAGCAGCCCTGAGGAACAGGACCTGGGGGTCTGAGGTGATGCAAAGCTCCAGATGAGGCTGCAGTGTGAGTGCAGCCCAGACAGCAACTGTGTGCTGGGCTGCAGCAAGAGCAGCTGTGGGCAGCAGGGCAAGGGAGGGGATTCTGCCCCTTTGCTCTGCTCTCCTCACACCCCACCTGCAGCACTGTGTGCAGCTCTGCAGCCCCCAACACAAGAATAATAGAATCTGTAAGGTTTGGAAGAGACCACAAAAATCATCTAGTTCCAAACCCCCTGCCATGGAAGAAAGACATAGAATTGTTGGAGCCAGTGCAGAGGAGGCCACCAAGATGCTGAGAGTGCTGCAGCAGCTCTGCTCTGAGGACAGGCTGAGAGAGTTGGGACTCTGCAGCCTGGAGAAGAGAAGGCTTCCAGGAGACCTTAGAGTAGCCTTCCAGTATCTGAAGGGACCTACAGGAGGGCTGGGGAGGGACTATTGACAAGGTCTTGTTATGACAGGATGAGGAGGAATGGGTTTAAACTGGCAGAGGGGAAATTGAAACTGGAAGAAGCTGTTTGCAGTGAGGGTGGTGAGACACTGGAATGGGTTGCCCAGAGAGTTTGTGGCTGCTCCCACCCTGGAGGTGTTCAGGACCAAGTTGGATGAGGTCTTGAGCAACCTGTTCTGGTGGGAGGTGTCCCTGCCTATGGCACAGGGGGGTTGGAACTGGCTGATCTTTGAGGTCCCTTCCATCCTAAACCATTCTATAATTCCATGGTAAGATATCCTGAAACACTTTTTCTTTATTTCCATGCCTTGACTCCTGAACGAGAGACTAACCAGATTTCCTTGCCTCAATTTCAGCTCTAATTTCTATTCTGAGAAATGCATCCTGCCACGAGATAATTTGATATCTTAAAAATAACAGCATTAAGAAGAATCCTTTCCTAAGCGATGCTGTTCCGTCTGCAGATCCTTAAACTTGATTAAGGAAGAGGCAGGAGGAGACCATTCAGTGCCTTCCATCTATCACTGACTTGCACCTGCCATCGGCAGGCACGGGAGCACACAGGCAGCTGTCTGGAAGAGGCTGCCTCATATTTCACACAGTAGGAATCTCCTGGCATTTGGCCACGGACTCCCCTTTCTCATGACTGAAAAAAAAATCACATGCAGTCCTACTGCCAAGATTGCTCTTCCCACCTCTCTCCTTCCAGAGCTGGGGAAGATCAAGGAAACTTTCTTCGTATCCTGACTAACAGCTGCTAAATGGAAAACACCAAATAGGCTTTCACTGCACCCACACTGAAGCCTCAGCTTCAGCTTTGCATCACCCTAGAACCCAAGGTCCTGTTCCTCAGGGCTGCTCTCAGCCATTCCCCACCCAGCCTGCAGTTGTGCTTGGGATTGCACCCACCCACTTGACCTCATTGAATGTCCTGAGGTTGGGCTGGGCACAGCTCTGCAGCCTGTGCAGCTCCCTCTGGATGGATCCCTGCCCTCTAGCAAGTCTCCTGTGCCACACAGCTTGGTGCCAGCTGCACACTTGCTGAGGCTGCACTGATTCCTCTGCCCATGGCACTGACAAAGATGTTGCCCAGCACTGGTGCCAGCACTGACCCCTGAGGGATGCCACTTGGTCTGCAGGTGGACATTGTGCCCTTTGTCATTACTCTCAGTGTGCCACCATCCAGCCAATTCCTTCCCCAGCAGTGCTCCACCCATCAAGTCTGTGTCTTTCCAGTTTGGTGACCAGGATGTCATGTGGGACAGTCAAAGGCCTTACTCAGGTCCAGGTAGATGCCATCAGTTGCCCTTCCCTTGTCCATCACTGCTGTGGCTTCATCATAGAAACCACCAATTTTGTCAGGCATGATTTGCCCTTGGTGCAGCCATTGCTGGTTACCTTCCAACACCTCTGCTTTGTTTTCCTTTTGCCATAGCAGAGCCTTCAGGAGGATCAGCTCCATGATCTTGCCAGGCAGAGAGGTGAGACTGAATGGTCTGTCCTACTGCCAAGATGCCTCTGTCCATCCCTCCCCCTCTAGAGAAGAGGAAGGTCAAGGAAACTTTCTTTATTTCCTAACTAACAGCTGCTAAATGGAAAACACCAAAATAGGCTTTCTCTATCCTACAGATATCCAGAAGAAAAAAACCTGCTGATGCCAGAGAGTGGAAATTGGGCTGGGAAGGGACTTTTGACAAGGTCTTGTAATGACAGGATGAGGGGGAATGGGTTCAAGCTGGCAGAGGGGAGATTGAAACTGGATGTTAGGAGGAAGTTCTTCACAGTGAGGGTGGTGAGATATGGGAAGAGGTTGCCCAGGGAGATTGTGGCTGCTCCCTCCCTTAAGGTGTTGAAGGCCAGGCAGGATGAGTCCTTGAGCGACCTGTTCTAGTGGGAGGTGTCCCTGCCTATGGCACAGGAGGGTTGGAACTGGCTGAGCTTTGGAGGTCCCTTCCAACCTAAACCATTCTACGATTCCATGAAAACTCCTCAACCCAGCCCAACGCCTCAGATTCTCCAGAACATTTTGCCTCCCAGGTAAGATATTTGGAGCCAGGAAAAAAATCTAAAGCAGCTGTAACAATGACGTGCAGCCTGACAGGCGAGTAGGACTGCAGTGACCTCCTCGGAGCTGCTGCTGCCTCCTCTCCTGCTCACCAGCAGCGCCGTTAATCAAAGATGTGACGCAGGCAGCACCGTGCAAGACTGGAAATGAGTCAGCTGCTATAGATACATGCCAGCAGCCCTTGCAGATGCTCAGGCACCTCTGAGTCGTGACTTGAGCAGCTAACTGCTTCAGAAAGATTCACTTTTTTTTTTTTAAGCTTTTGGGGCTAATTTTATTTCCCCCNCTATGATTCTATGATTGTTCTAGTGGGAGGTGTCCCTGCCTATGGCACAAGGGGGTTGGAACAGGATGATCTTTGAGGTCCCGTCTACCCTACACCATTCTATGATTCTATGATCATCTAGTTCCAACCCCCTGCCATGCCCAGGGACACCCTACCCTAGAGCCTGGCTGCAAACACCTCCAGGGATCTGGCCTCAACTACCTCCCATTCCAGGCTCTCACCACTCTCATGCTCAACAACTTCCTCCTCACATCCAATCTGAATCTCCCCACCTCCAGCTTTGCTCCATTCCCCCTAGTCCTCCCTGAGAGCCTAAAAAGTCCCTCCCCAGCTTTTCTGTAGCTCCCTTCAGATCCTGGAAGGCCACAAGAAGGTCACCTGGGAGCCTCCTCTTCTCCAGACTGCACAGCCCCAACTCTTTCAGTCTGTCCTCACAGCAGAGGTGCTGCAGCCCTCTGAGCATGCTCGTGGCCTTTCTCTGGACACACTCCAGCATCTCCACATCCCTCTTGTCCCAGGGGCTCCAGAACTGGATGCCATACTCCAGGTGGGCTCGCAGCAGAGCACAGTAGAGGGGGAGAATCACCTCCCTGGCCCTCCTGCCCACACTTCTCCTGCTGCAGCCCAGCCTCTGCTTGGCTTTCTGCCCTGCAAGTGCACACTGCTGCCTCATCTTCAGCTTCTCCTCCACCAGCACCCCCAAGTCCCTCTTCTCAGGGCTGCTCTCCAGGCAGTCTCTGCACAGCCTGGATTTGTGCCCAGGATTGCTTCAACGCAGATGAAGATGATAATGTGAAGATGTGGGAGTCTTTTTCCTCTTCCTTTTCTTACTGTTTGCAGCTGAGAGAATCGTATGTGCACATCTTAGATGTCTCTGACCACACAAATTTCAAGCTTTCATCACAGAGAATTTGTCTCTTATTGTGAGTAACTTAGAATATTTCTACCCTACAATATCAAGACTCTGACCATGCAAATTTGAAGCTTTCTTCACAGAGAACTTGGCTCTTACTGTGACTAACTAAGAGTATTTCTCTCCTGCAGCATCTATGCTGTAAAAGAGACACTGAACAAATGGAGGTTAAGGTCCTGGGGCATCAAGGGGTTTGCTTTCTGGTCAGAGATTTTAATGCAAAAGGGCTGTGAAAGGCTAAAAGCTGATGCTCAGCATCAAAGGTTCCACTTTCTGGTCAGAGATTTTAATGCAAAAGGGCTGTGAAAGGCTAAAAGATGATGCTCAGCATCAAGGGTTTGGCTTTCTGGTCAGAGATTTTTATGCAAAAGGCTGTGAAAGGCTAAAAGATGATGCTCAGCATCAAGGGTTTGGCTTTCTGGTCAGAGATTTTAATGCAAAAAGGCTGTGGAAGGCTAAAAGATGATGCTCAGTATCAAGGGTTTCACTTTTGGTCAGAGATTTTAATGCAAAAGGGTTGTGAAAGGCTAAAAGATGATGCTCAGCATCAAGGGTTTGGCTTTCTGGTCAGAGATTTTTATGCAAAAGGCTGTGAAAGGCTAAAAGATGATGCTCAGCATCAAGGGTTTGGCTTTCTGGTCAGAGATTTTAATGCAAACAGGTTGTGAAAGGCTAAAAGATGATGCTCAGCATCAAAGGTTTCAGTTTCTGGTCAGAGATTTTAATGCAAAAGGGTTGTGAAAGGCTAAAAGATGAAGCTCAGCATCAATGTTTTGCTTTCTGGTCAGAGATTTTAATGCAAAATGGTTGTGAAATGCTAAAAGATGATGCTCAGCATCAAGGTTTCGCTTTCTGATCAGAGATTTTAATGCAAAAGGGCTGTGGAAGGCTAAAAGATGATGCTCAGCATCAAGGGTTTGCTTTCTGGTCAGAGGTTTTAATGCAAAAGGGTTGTGAAATGCTAAAAGATGATGCTCAGCATCAAGGGTTTCACTTTTGGTCAGAGATTTTAATGCAAAAGGGTTGTGAAAGGCTAAAAGATGATGCTGTGTCAAGGTTTTGCTTTCTGGTCAGAGATTTTAATGCAAAAGGGCTGTGAAAGGCTAAAAGATGATGCTCAGCATCAAGGGTTTCACTTTTGGTCAGAGATTTTAATGCAAACGTGTTGTGGAAGGCTAAAAGATGATGCTCAGCCTCAAGGGTTTCACTTTTGGTCAGAGATTTTAATGCAAAATGGTTGTGAAATGCTAAAAGATGATGCTCAGCTCAAGGGTTTGGCTTTCTGGTCAGAGATTTTAATGCAAAAGGGTTGTGAAAGACTAAAAGATGATGCTCAGTCAGCTGGCATTAATCATCTAACAGTTAAGCTTCCAGTTCACTCTGGGCATTCAGGAGCTCTCCATAATAAGAGGTGAGATGTCCTACAGAAACCATCTACTGAGTCACTCACTCTTTCAACCTCTTTTAACACTAATTTGAAATCCCTTGCATTTCTTTCTCTCTTTTGATTAACTTCATCTAATGCAGTCTAGACACTTCATGTTTGGACAGATAAATTAGTTGCCATGAATCTGTCTGGCCTGATGAAAAGCTCAACATGAGCCAACAGTGTGCACATGCAGCCCAGACAGCAACTGTGTGCTGGGCTGCAGCAAGAGCAGCTATGGGCAGCAGGGCAAGGGAGGGGATTCTGCCCCTTTGCTTTAAGTGCCCCATCCAGGCTTTGCTTGAACACCTCCAGGGATGGTGACTCCACCACCTCCCTGGGCAGCCCATTCCAATGCCAATCACTCTCTCTGCCAACAACTTCCTCCTAACATCCAGCCTGAACCTCCCCTGGCACAGCTTGAGGCTGTTTCCCCTCATTCTTTTGCTGATTGCCTGGCAGCAGAGCCCAACCCCACCTGGCTACAACCTCCCTTCAGGTAGTTGTAGAGAACAACAAGGTCTGCCCTGAGCATCCTCTTCTGCAGGCTGCACACCCCCAGCTCCCTCAGCCTCTCCTCACAGGGCTGTGCTCCAGGTCTCTCCCCAGCCTTGCTGCCCTTCTCTGGACACATTCCAGTACCTCAACATCTCTCTTGAATTGAGGGGCCCAGAACTGGACACAGGACTGAAGCTGTGGCCTGACTTATGATAAGCACAGGGCAAAATAACCTCCTTGGTCCTGCTGGCCACACTGTTCCTGCTCCAGCCCAGGATGCCATTGGCTCTGCTGCCCACCTGGGCACACTGCTGGCTCATGTTCAGCTCCTGTCTCCTAGCACCCCCAGGTCCCTCTCTGCCTGGCTGCTCTCAGCCACTCTGTCCCCAGCCTGTAGCACTGACTGGGGTTGTTGTGGCCAAAGTGTAGAACCCTGCACTTAGCCTCATTAAATCTCATCCCATTGGCCTCTGCCCACCCAAACAGCCTGGCCAGGTCCCCCTGCAGGGCTCTCCTACCCTTCAACAGATCCATCCTAACAGTTTTCATACCTATTAACAATCTTCACCTGGATATCAAAATTCATATCCATTATTAATTTCACATAATTCTTAACACCTTCCCACCCTGTCTGATTCTATAAGCAGAGATGTCCACCCCAAAATTGCAAATATCAGACCACCAGGTAGGGAAACACATTCTAGGAAGGTTTTTGTTCAAACTACTGTGGACAGACTCTCTTTGTGGAGACAATCCTGCCATATTGTGCTGGTTTGAAATAATTCATAGAATCATAGAATGGTTTAGGTTGGAAGAGACCTCAAAGATCATCCAGTTCCAACCCCCCTGTGCCATAGGCAGGGACACCTCTCACTAGAACAGGTCATTCAAGGCCTCATCCAACCTGGCCTTGAACACCTTCAGGGAGGGAGCAGCCACAACCTCCCTGGGCAACCTGTGCCAGTGTCTCGTCACCCTCACTGTGAAGAACTTCCTCCTAACATCCAATTTAAATCTCCCCTCTGCCAATTGGAGGACTTGAATGAGAAATTAGACTATAGGCTGAGAGAGGAAAGCACTGATGATGATGCTTCACTCACACCTCTACTGAGAGAGGAAAAAAAAATGTTTTAAGAGTTGTAACCCAAATATAGATAAATCAAAGTGCTTCAGACCGCTTTGGGCTGTGGTAGCTCCTGCATGGCTCTTCTCTTTCTGCCTTTCTTAGCTGAATCTGAATAATTCCTCTAACTCCTTTCCTGCTGTTAATTCTGCCTGGTTGATCTACCTTCACCTATCTGCTGCATGAAGCAGGTGGTGAGATAAGATTGGGGAAAGGTGGTAGGGGTGGTTAGAAACCCCTCTTAGGGATTTTGATCTCTGGGAGGGCTGTGGTGTTTCTGTGTTACCTTTTCACTGTATTTATCAGTAAATATCTGTTATATATTGTCAATATCTGCTATACATTGTCAATATCTGCCTGTATATTGTGCAGAGCTGTAAATATAAAGCTTCGTTTATTAACTTCCAGCCGACTGAGTCCTAGCCTGGGATATTTCAAAGCATGAGGGGGCAGATAACTGCCAAACCACCACACAGATGCATCTACCTACTCAGGATATGACATTTACATTCCAAGACAAGCATCCAAACCCACAGACTTTAATGAAGGGCAGTACCAGTTTGCCCCCAGCATCCCTCTGATTTGAGTATAACTCGAGTTGTCTTGTGGGAATTCTGCTTGTTTGGATGAAACCCCAATTTGTTGTGCCTGGGGAAAGATATAGCTGGAAGCAAGTGTGCTACATTATATAATATCAAACAGCTTAACTATAACATCTAATTATAGTCAAGACTCAACTGCTGGAAGCCAAGCGAGGACCTCAGATTTTGTTATAAGCACAAAAGCAAATTAGAATCATAGAATCAGTCAGGGTTGGAAGGGACCACAAGGATCAGCCAGTTCCAACCCCCCTGCCATGTCCAGAGACACCCTACCCTAGATCAGGCTGCCCACAGCCTCTGCCAGCCTGGCCCCAAACACCTCCAGGCATGCAGCATCAAGTTCTGAAGGGAGCCTACAAAAAAGCTGGGGAGGGACTTTTGAAGCTATCAGGTAGTGACAGGACTAGGGGGGAATGGAGCAAAGCTGGAGGTGGGGAGATTGAGATTGGATGTGAGGAGGAAGTTGTTTGCAGTGAGGGTGGTGAGACACTGGAACAGGTTGCCCAGGGAGGTGTTTGGGGCCNGGTTGCCCAGGGAAGTGGTGGAAGCCTCATCCCTGGATGTGTTTGCAGCCAGGCTGGCAGAGGCTGTGGGCAGCCTGATCTAGGGTAGGGTGTCCCTGGGCATGGCAGGGGATTGGAACTGGCTGATCCTTGTGGTCCCTTCCAACCATGACTGATTCTAGGATTTTATTACACATTCAGACTGGATGTTAGGAAGAAGTTCTTGACCATGTGGGTAGGTAGAGCCTGGAATGGGTTGCCCAGGGAAGTGGTGGAAGCCTCATCCCTGGATGTGTTTGCAGCCAGGCTGGCAGAGGCTGTGGGCAGCCTGATCTAGGGTAGGGTGTCCCTGGGCATGGCAGGGGATTGGAACTGGCTGATCCTTGTGGTCCCTTCCAACCCTGACTGATTCTATGATTCTATGAAGTTTAATAAAGACTGTGCTGTAAGTACCCTTGAAAAAAATCTGTGTCTGTGCCACCCTTTCCAATACCAAGCTGCATTTGTACCTGGAGTACTGTGTGCAGTTCTGGAGCCCCCAACACAAGAAGGACATGGAACTGTTGGAGCCAGTCCAGAGGAGGCCATCAAGATGCTCAGAGGGCTGTGGCAGCTCTGCCATGAGGACAAGCTGAGAGAGTAGGGATTCTGCAGCTGGAAGAAGAGAAGGCTTTGAGGAGACCTTATAGTAGCTTTCTAGTATCTGAAGTGGGCTACAGGAGGGCTGGGGATGACTATTGACAAGATCTTCTAATGACAGGATGAGGAAGAATGGGTTTAAAGTGGCAGAGGGGAGGTTTAAACTGCTGGTTGCATGGTATTAACACACACTGTAAAGGGCATCTGAGGCTAAACCCAGGATGAGCATTGATGGGCACTTCTGCTCCTCCAGGCTCTTGAGCCTGAGTAGAGATTTGTGCCTGGGCAGTGCAATGCTAAACAAGCAGCAATTCACATTCCACTGTGGGCCTGTGCTTAAAGCTCCTATAGACCACATCAATTTAGATGGCTTGAGTGCACTGCAGTCTTCATTATTTCTGTGCTGGCTTGCATCATTAAAACCTTTACATTTATCACTGTAATTTCCTCTCATTTTTAACATAAAGAATGGAATGAAGAAGCTCAGCTCCGCTGACAGATAGCTGTCTTGAAGTGAAGAATTTGCCCGATGAAATAGTCTAAACATTGATTCCATTTGTCAGTCTCAGTGGCAGCAGTCACCATCAGCTACTTCACAGATGAGCCTCCAGAATGCTGTGCACAGGAAAATGTTTTTGACTCCATCCCACATGGCATCCTGGGCACCAAACTGGAAAAACACAGACTGGATGGGTGGAGAACTGCTGGGGAAGGAATTGGCTGGATGGTGGCACACAGAGAGTGGTGATCAAGGGCACAATGTCCACCTGCAGACCAGTGCCAAGTGGTGTCCCTCAGG
>VWZI01007049.1:253159-267540 GCA_013396835.1 Psilopogon haemacephalus | reverse complement strand
AAAAAAAAAAAAAAAAGAGTGAAATTTCTAGCTTTCCTTCCCAGGGGGGAAAAAAATCAGTTTTGCAGAGGAAAGAAGAAGTCAAACCACATTTGTTTGCTTAAAGAAGCACATATCAGAAATTGATATATCCCCTCTCTCCACCTGCCAAAAAAAAAAGAAAAAAAGTCACAATTTTGTTAAGGGGTAGTTAAAATAATCACAAATGTTGGTATTCCTAGGAAGGAATTTTAAAAGTTTAGTCTGTGAGTTAATAACCTATGAGTTTTTAAGTTTGTTTCTAAAGAAACAAACAATCAATAATACTTTAAAGTAGCCAAATTCTGAGTAAATAATTATAAGCATTGGTTAGAGTATAGGATCTTACTCTGGTTTCAGGTTAGTTTTTCCACTTGCTTCATGAGCATACAAGTTTGTGCTACTTTTAAGTAAAGTTAGAGCCTGAGATTTTTCTGCAATGCAAACAACTGCTTTCAAATGTTGCAGCATTTTTAAATAGAATCTGTAAGTAAATGTTATGTAAAGATTGATTAATTTTCTTTTTTCTTTTTTTTTTTCCTTTTTTTCGTTTCTGGTTTTAGTGGCAACTGCAGCCCCTGATCAGGTAAAGCATGATGTGATTTGCCTGGGAATTACAATGCAGACCATGTCTGAGAGATGTGAGATGGTAACTCTGAAAAGGATTGAAGGTTTATAAGGAACAGACAACTAACTGTAGACTTACAATTCAAACCTTGAGGCAAAAAGAATTCATGTTATTATTATTATTATTACATACAGCAGGGAGGTAGTGAGGTACAGGAAGATTACTTTAACCTCACTTTAGGGCATTGCTGGAGGGTCTAGTATTATAGTGTTCCATCATGTTCTGGAACCTGTATATTAAAGAAGATATTGAAAAATGCAGGCAGGATAAAGGAGAGCCCTAGATACTGACAAATAAAGAAAATTATGGGAAATAAACAATATGAGGCATTTGCAATGCTTGCTTAAGAGACTTGTATTACTGCCTCAGTTACTTTCCTGGTCTTTTTAGAGTTGCTGTACATTCAACAGAGAAGAGCAGGCATGTACCTGTGTTAAGTCTCTCATTCTAGAAGTTTCAGGTTCTCTGTGCTGAAGATAATAGGATTTGTTAATAACTGTAGCTTTATTTAATGTCATTTTCCTAAAGACTTAGAAGCATTTAAGACGTGTATGAAAATAAGATGGTCAATGCGCTGGCTAAGAGAACCTTTCACACTAGTCAAAAACTTATAGACGTATGTGATTATATACTTTTGTGTGATGCTGAACTGCAATTAAATACTACTCACAAAGACCAGAGGATGGGAAAACTATGAACTAATGAAACCAAGCTACAACTGGAAGCTCCGTGAAATGGCTGCTTCAAAGGAAATCAATGTGAAATTTTGTGCCACCATGTAAACAGAGTATTCCATGTCCTTTCAGTCTTAAATTGGTGATAATGAATATTTTGCTATTCATAGCTGCTCATGAGAATGTTAGTAGTATCTCAAGCCAGGAGTTTGTGAGTAGTTACGATAGCTGAATTAAGAGAATGTTTTCAGAACTTAATTTTTTTAATCATTCTTTTAGGAACTGGCTTCCTTTGATCAAGAAAAGCAGCCTAATCTAGAGCCTGGGCAGCCTCAGCTTTCACCTGGAATTTCAACAATTAACCTGCATCCACAGTTTCCAGGTAATTTGTTCTGACTTGTCTATTTGTTATGAGAAAGTTCTTTAATTCCTCAAAGAATGAGAAGGTAGCAGTTCTAACAGAGGTTAATGAAAACTTTATCTCAGCTTCACAAACAACTTTTCCATGAGCGGAATACAGGGGAAAAAAATCATGGGAGCTGAAGTGGGAGGAATTGAGAGGTTGACATTGGCTGGGTGACTTGTTAGGAAGCAAAGATGTATTTTAGACAAAAGTGATACCCTGGTTTACATACATGAGAATTTTAATGTCAACAGAATTAAGGTCTTCTACCTCTTTGAAAAGGAAACCTTTCTTAGGTGCCTCCTTTTAGATTTGCACATAACTTTTGCTGAAAAAGTTTTACTGTTGTGCCTGTTTTCTATAGCACCTCATATTTTTTCACAAGCAGTAGAATGATGGAAAACTGAACTATTTTTTCTACTCCAGATCTAAGCAGTATAAACTAATGAAAACCTCTGTAGCGTCTGGCTCATTCAGTATCAAGTGTGAATTTTTTAAGGGGTTGGTATTCTTGAATGCTTTAAGGGGTGTTTTTTTGGATGCAATTGATTTCTATTCCATGTTACACAGTAGTGATTGAGAAAACATCTCCTCCTCTGCCTGTTGAAGTTGCTCCTGAAGTCTCTACTTCAAGTGCCAGTCAAGTAATTGCACCTACTCAAGTTACAGGTATTGTACTTCCTTTTTAGGACTAAAATAATTACTGAGTTCCTGACACTGTAATTTGTTCCATGCTACTTCTGATTCATGATAGCAAAGAGAAGGCAGCTGTAGAATAGAAGGGAATACCGTAAAGAGAGATAGAAAGTACAAAATAGCACTGCAATGAGAGTACTGCCAACAGAGCTAGGACTGGGCCCAGGCAGAATGTACGTGCCATTTTTGTGCCCACAAATAAAAGATAGAAGGAAAATTTAATAATTCCACCTCAGATTACATGGGCTGAAATCAAAGACCAGAATTGAAGACTTCTTGGATAATAGTCAGGTCTTTAGATAGTCTGCACATATCTTCATGTTGTTTGAAGAATGTAGACTGTGGGATGTATATCAGCATGTTCTACAAAAAGCAGATGAGTTACTGTAAGATGTGTTTTGAAACGCTTTTTGATGTTTGTCCTTCTTCCTCCTTTTGGACTATTGAATGTGCCTTTTCTACATCCATGTGTCAAGAAGTGGCAATAACAGAAATGCAAATAATGCTCCTGTCATAGATGAGTCTTAAGTGTTGACTGTGTCCAAAAGGCATGAAAACTAACTTTTGAAACAAACAGCTGTGTGTACCTGAAAGCATTGCAGTGTCACATTGCTTAGTTTCTCAGAATTAACACAGGCTTTGAAAACATATGTTAGAGATATCTAGGCCTTCCAAGAGGCTTCCCAGTTTGCATTTGTAGTGAGAGATTACATGTGCTTTAATAGAAGTTTAATTCTTCAGAGACAGCTTTCCTTCATGCAGGACTGGATTTAAGTTACACACATATGCAGGGTCTAAATCACCCAGTTACTTAAAATATAAATTTGTCTTCAGTTAAATCTTCCTGAATCTAGTGTAAGGATAGAAAGTCCTTCTGTAGGCATTAAGCTGCCCTCTTCAATTGCCCATAGCTACAGTTCATCAATCCTACATGAAAATTCTATCAATGGTGATTGTCAAATGAGAATTTGTGAGTTGTCAATACCATGACTTTGCCACTTTGGACAGCCAGCACCAGCTTTACAGTTACCCTGCTGGGAACTCACATCAGTTCAAATGGTAGTAGAAAAAACCCAAAATGGTACACGTCTGTGTTCAAATGTTTTTTTTCTTTCCTAAAGAAAGGCAGTGGAACTAGAAATTGCTCTGTGCTATAAGCAAACAAATCAAACTGCTATTCTGATGTAGTTCCAAGTGTTGTTCAAATACATCAGAGAGAGTGAAGTACAAGTAAGACTTGTTGGACAAAATTCTAATTTGGATTTTAAAAAACTGAATTCTCTTAGATTTGAGAAGTTTCTGAAGGCGTTAATACCATACTTTAAGATTTAGTAAAAATTTAAAGTAACTTGCATAAATGATTGTTCTCTTTAGATAGTAACTTCTTTTTCAGGAATCATGATTTCATGCAGCTGTATAACCTTAGTTTAAATTGCAACTAAGCAAAATAAATAGTGTGAGTTATTTGTCTCTATAACACAGAATCACAGAAACATTCCAGCTGGAAAAGATCCTCGGGATCATCAAGTCCAACTGTTATCCCTACTCTACAAAATTCACCCTTAAAACATAACCTCAAGCACCGCATCCAAATGACTTTCAAACAGATCCAGGGTTAGTGACTCAACCACCTCTCTGGGCAGCCCATTCCAATGCCTGATCACTCTTCCTGTCAAAAAATGTTTCCTAATGTCCAAACTAAACCTACCTAGTCATAGCTTGAGGCCATTCCCTCTTGTTCTGTCACTAATTACCTGTGAGAAGAGACCAGCAGCAGCCTCTCCACAGCATCCCTTCAGGTAGCTGTAGACAGCAATGAGATCTCACCTCAGCCTCCTCTTCCTCAAACTAAACAGCTCCACCTTCTTCACTCTTCATAAGATTTCTTTTCCAGGCCCTTCACCAGCTTTGTTGCCTTCCTCTACACTCACTCCAGCACCTCCACATCGTTTTTGTAATGAGGTGCCCTAAACTGAACACAATACTCGAGGCATGGCCTCACCAGAGCCGAGTATAGGGAGACAATCACCTCCCTACTCCTGCTGGAAACAGCATTTTTAATACAAACCAGGATGCCATTGGCTTTCATTGCCACCTGGGCACACTGCTTGCTCATATTGACTTGTTTGTCTGTTACAGCCCCCAGGTCCCTTTCTGCCAGCCAGCCATACTCCTCAAGCCTGTAGCATTGCTTGGGGTTTTTGTGGCCCAAGTACGCGACCTGGCCTTTGAGAATTCCTAGAACTACTGTAAGGGTTTGATATCCAGTACTGCCCTGTATCTGAATCTTGTTACTTAACAAAATATATCCCAGTCAGTAACAGGTGAGTATTCTGTAAAAATAATCAGAAATCCACAAAAGTTATTTTCTTAACCTTCAATGCAAGTATTAAATAATTTTTTTTAGTGTTCTCTTCATGTTACTTTATTTTACATATACTTATTTATGCATCTTGGATGGGAAGTGAAAATATGTCAGTAGGAAGAGCCTAGATGGTTTTTAGATTCTTCCAGATAAGTATCTGTTACAGGAACTCAGAAGTCAAAAACTTTATTTAAAGTGTTAAGCCTGATCTTTCTACTTGGATTACAGAATATTGTGCTCTCAGAGAACTATGCAAGAGGTTTTTAATGTTAAACTTCTTTTCTGTTTGAATAGAAATCAACGAATGTACAGTTAATCCTGATATCTGTGGAGCTGGACACTGTGTTAATTTGCCTGTGGGATACACTTGCATCTGCTATGAGGGATACAAACTTAATGATCAGCAGACAAAGTGCTTTGGTATGAATGGATGCTTTCAAAACTCTGAAATAACCATGCTATGAAGTGCTTGAAATGTAGAGTTTGATCAGGGGAAATATGCTACAGAGCAGTCGGGAGTTTCTTCTTCTACTGAATGCTTCCAAGCTACTCAGAAACTGTTTTTTGTATGGCAAACAAAATTTGCCAGCTAGTCTCTGATATAACCTTTCAGCTGCTCAGAACTGAACATGTAGTTGATTTAAATGAATGAAAGCTTTTCCCATTGTAAGATAAGAGAAAACGTAATTAGAGAGACCATCTCTTCTCAGCTTTATATGGAGTATCTAAAATCATCAGACTGCTAGGAAGAAATGCACTTCTGTTTGGAGAAAGAATAAATTAATTAGTGCCTGTTTCTTGGAATGACTGCCCAGATACCAGCTCTGCAGCTGGACTGGATCCAGTCATTCTCTTAAGTCTTTCCATTCAACCTTCTGTTGAAAAGGGAAAGTATGTCCTAAACATCCCCAAAGTATATCTGCAAAGTGCAGTCTTTATCCCCTTCTAAACTAGCAAATTCTGGAACATGTTGTTCAGATGAATGTGAATCAGAGCCCAGACTTACTCTACATGAGCCATTTCAGATGCGGAAACAGATATATCGCTATCTTTACTTCATTCAGAGTATGCTGGTCCCTCCATAACTTGGATCAGAAAGAGTTTATTATATTGTATTACTGTATTACATGCTATTATCATGCTACAAAATGATCAGTAACTTCACACTGATACACATGCCATCAGGTGCAACTACTGTAGTAAAAAATAATTTAGACACATATACAGACAAAGGGCAACTTTAAATCCACCTAATTCATCCAATTTGTGTTAATATTTTGTGCTTGCAGCTTGTGCTCAACTTGTAGTCAGTATAGTAATTTGAATAGCAATCATGTCATATGCTTCAGGCTAGTGCAATCTTATCTAAGCCAGTAAGAGCATTTTTTTTCCAACCAAAACTATTTAATACATCTTTTTTGCAGTTCTGAGGGAGAGGAAGAATACTTTTTGAAATACTTGAAGTAAATACAGGATCAGTCTTTTCAAAAGGAATCACAGTTAAATATGTTATTCTGTAGTCATATGTTTTAATTTCTTTTCCAGATATTAATGAGTGTAATGAGGCACCCCATCTCTGTTCCCTTGGACGCTGTGAAAACACAGAAGGAAGTTTCCTATGTATTTGCCAAGCTGGATTCATGGCCAGTGAAGATGGAACCGACTGCATTGGTAATTACTGATGTCCTTTGTAGAAAATTAAAAATAAAAATTAACCAAGAAGCTTATTTGAATCCTGCCATAGTTCCCTTTTCAGATTTTTGCCTCAATGTTATTGATACTGGACTAATGTCTGGAACTGTTCTAACTGGCTCTCACCAGGTATTGTGGTAAGGAAAATGTTTGAGTAGCTCCCACTGATTTTCAAAATTATTATTTGTTAAAAAACAAGAATTTATTCAGTATCATGTTTATTTAGGAAAGCCACCATTTAGTAAAAACATATTCTGTGATGGAAAATACAAATATCCAGAACTTTTAATCATTGCAGGTGGTACAAACATACACAGCTTAAATATTGTTGCAGATGGATATGGACTTCACAGAGCAATACTAACAGCCTAAAAAGGCTGTGATCTTCCTTAGGTTAGCACTGCCCTGGGCACAATATATACATAGTGACATGCATTTTGTTAGCAACTACAGAGCTACTCAGTGACCTTCCTACAGCCTGGTTGTTTCTAAATCTTATTGTCTCTGCAGTTACAAGCAGAGAGGAAAAGATGGAGTTGCTCAGTAAGAACAGCTGTAGGACTGTGGTATGCAGTTTCACAAATCCAAACTTGTTTAGTTATGTTAATTAAAACAGAGGATAGGAGAAATGCAAGCATTCAGTAATTTCTTGGTGAAGCAAAGTTTCTTTTAACTTCTCTTTTTCATTTGCAGATTTTAATGAGTGTTCAAGACCTCATACTTGTGGGGAAGGCTTTTGTGTAAATACTGTTGGGTCATACAGATGTGAATATTGTGATAGTGGATACCAAATGAACAGAAGAGGTGAATGTGAAGGTGAGTTTGGGCTCTTCACCACAGTAACAAGAGTTGACAAGTCAAACTGCAATAGGTCGAGCCATTTATTCACTTTTACTGCTGTTTCTGATCTCAGCAGAAAAAAAATCACATCTATTTCCATATTTTTAAAGAAGTCTATTAGGTAGAAATATTAAAATAATTCAACACAGATTTTTTTTCATGTATAAGTTAATATTTTTGTACCTGTTACATTTATTGTAATTCCTTTCCATTTTCACTTGCTATTTGATTTTGGATGGAATGTCTTGGCACAGTGGTTTTATATCTGTTTGTGTTCAGATTCCCTTTTCCCTCTGTTTATTTCCATGGGTAATTTCTCTATCTTAATCTTACTGCTGTGTTTCTCTCACAGCTACTTTCTTCGTTTAGTTTGCCATCAGGTCATTTAATTGTCCCTTGTACACATCTCTTAACTTGTTAGTTAGTTGTTAATTGTTAGTTCTACCCTGTATATTTAAGTTTCTGTCTCAAAACCAGAAATCTATATTTTTTTTCTACATTATAACAGTTCACATGATCACAGGATGTCAGGGATTGGAAGGGACCCAAAGAGATCATCGAGCCCAATCCCCCTGCCAGAGCAGGACCATAATCTAGCTTAGGTCACAGAGGACCACATGCAGACAGGCCTTGAAAGTCTCCAGAGAAGGAGACTCCACAAGCTCTCTGGGGAGCCTGTTCCAGTGCCCTATGACCCTTACAGTAAACAAGTTCTCCCTTGTGCTGAGGTGGAACCTCCTGTGCTGCAGCTTACAGTCATTTCTCCTTGTCCTATCACAGGGTGCAAGTGAGAAGATCCTGTTGTTCCCCCCATCCTGATACGCATCCCTCAGATATTTATAAACATTAAGTCCCTCCTCAGTCTTCTCTTTTGCAGATGAAAAAGCCCCAGGTCCCTCAGCCTCTCCTTATAAGGCAGTGCTCGAGTCCCTTAAACATCTTTGTAGCCCTCCACTGGACCCCCTCCAGCAGATCCTTGTCCCTCTTAAACTGGGGAGCACATGATAAAACACAGAGCACGATAAAGGTGACTTTTTTCTATTTTGGAAATAGGTATCTAGCAAATATTTCATGTTGCAAGAGCTCCTAGGACATCCAATTTTCCAAACTTCACATTATTTTTAAGCATGATATTTTTGCCTTTTTTCATCCTCTTGTATTAATTTTCAGCTTGAGTTGTGAACTAAAATACGCAGGCAACCATTTCAAACATAGTTTACTTCATGCTTTAGTCTAAGTTACTTAAGACAGAGAAATGTTGCTAACTTGCAAGGTTGCTTAGCAAACAAGCAGCTTAAATCTGCTGTGGATATATTTGCTTCTCTGAGCATTGCTAAAAGATTTCTCTCTCTATTCAGGCATTTATTTCAGTAAATGTATCACACACCTCACTCTTACAACCAGTTTTTCCAAATCTTCTCTTTCAATAGGGAATCTTCAATTAAAATAGGCTGGAAACTGGAATATCACAGCATGTCAAATTTCTTATTAGCTTGTATTTTATGTAGTGTGGTGGTAGTTCTCTGTCATTTAATTTAACAATATGTAATTTTGGAAACCAAACTCTCTGCTGGAAGTTATTTAAGGTTGCTTAAGGGAAAAACCCTCCTACACTAAATCTATCAAACCAAGGAAGTGACACATTCAAGGAATCATATCACCATGTCATTACTCCTACACATTGTAGTCACCCTACAGACAGATTCCAGATTCCACAAATAACTCCTTTCCACCTCCTCCACACTTCAGAAACAAAGGCAGGAAGCCTCCAACTGGCATACAGTTCACTTAACACTCTCTCACCTCATCTTCTGCCTTCAAACTTGTCTCACACAGGCTCTGCCACAGGCCTAGCCTGGGAAACATAAAGAATGGAAACACATTGTTGCCCAGCCTGTTGTTTAGTGTTACAGGCATACCTGAACATCACTGCATATAATTAAGGATTCCTATAAAATCTTCTTGTGCTTACTTTTAGCTTTGTAGCATTTGGATTTTATTTTTACTGAAAACTGCTGTTGTGTGTTTTGAGACAGATACAGTCCAGACATTTCTGAGAAGAGGTTTTAGCAGATTTTGTTAATTAAATCAAAAAACCTCACAGTTTCACTGAGAAATATTTACGGGTCTGCATTAGTGCAGCTGAAGCCCCCCGGTTTTTTGTTTGGTTTTTTTTTTGTTTGTTTGTTTGGGGTTTTTTTTTTGTGAGAAAGTATTAGACAATCATGATCCTATGAAAAACTGTGACTTCCCAACATCCAGTGGGATGTTCAATTCTTTAAATGTCAGAGCATTGTCCAGTTAAACTATAAGAGTTGGAGGCTATTTTCTTTCCATCAGGTTGTACCCAAAGTTAAGAATAATTTGTGCTGGAGTAGCAGTCCTTGATTGCAGAAGACACAACCTGAGGTTAGGGCATAAAGCTGGGTTCAGGGGTGTGTTTGATAATTTCATTAGTTCTATGCAGTGCACGAAGCAGGTATCTGGTAGGAAAGGTTATAATTATTGTGTAATTAAAGACCATATTAATATTGTAAAATGATATTCAAATACAGGAGTAGACTGAAATGAGGCTGCCCACAGTTTTAATTACAGCATCTTCTGATCATTGATCACTTGACAGCAATTTGTTTTTAAATGTCCTTGTTTTTTATGTGGTCTCTTTTAGATTGCATATATTGCACATACTGGGTTGTGGGTTTTTTTGGTGCACAATAAGAAGTTCTTGATAGATGATCATGGTTTGGACATGAGACCCCATAAGTCTTTTCAGGATCTCTTGTTTTGACATGAGAAAACTAGGACCTCTCCTGATGCAGCAAGTCCCTCTGTCATCTTTAGCGTTGCCAGCCTCAGTGATGTGTGTCGCTTGTGCCTTCTTTCAGACACAGTTAATGCCCTACTCTCTGTAAGCATCTCACCATTCTCACACATTTATAGTCCACATAATGCAGTCCTTAGATGCTGCATAACTAATTCTAAGACACTGATGAATACCAAATTCCTCTTTGCTTTGAGAAGACAATTGTAATTTTCTCATGACTGCCATCAGCCTCCAAAATCTCTTGAGACTTGACTGTGAGCCTCAGGACGCTTCAATATGGTAAAGGGGTGACATAAACAAAGTTATCTATCTAAGCCAGAAGTAGGACCTGCTGTATGTTCTGGAAGTCTGCCAAAGATTGCAGTGTAACAGAAAATTCAGATTCAGTTTTGTGTGCTATAATTTATCTCTCAGAGATGCCCTTTTGGTGGTTCAAATCTGTGCTAAATGTACCTTCCTGGATCTCTAAAAGGTAAAGTACACAACTCTTTAAATGTGTTAGTACAGCATGAGCACAATCAGAATAACCAGACTAGTTTATTGTTCAGTATTCTGTTACAGCTTTGACGAGTATTTCCTTTTATTTTCTCTTTTGAAGATATTGATGAATGCCTGACTCCAACGACTTGTCCAGATGCACAGTGCATTAATGCTCCTGGCTCTTACCAGTGCATTCCTTGCAGAGTGGGATTCAGAGGCTGGAATGGACAGTGTCATGGTATGTTCAGTGCTCTTTGTATCTATGGCTATAATCCTTGTTACAACCACATGACAGCCCAGAGCCCTGGGTCCCCATTTCATTTTACAGTAATTGAATAATTGAGACTTTTAAAATTACATTACACTCTCATACACAGTCTGAGAACATCAAGTTCGATTTCTGTATCTATTTATGAAACAGCCTGTTTGAAAATGCCACGGTATAATTTTTGTTTCATTCTTACTAACAAGGTTCACAGGAGCAGAGTGGCAGAAAAGAAGTTGCTAGTCTGCTTACAAATAGAACTATGTAAGGGATAAGTCTTGGTTCCAAATTACTGATACTTTTTTCCCTTGTATTACTGCATGTAATTTTGGTTTTTTTCTTTCTTTTATGCAATGTTCTAAGCCTAGACATCTCACTTACATCATTAGTGAGTCTTCATCAGTCTTCATTTTCTGCCTATTCTAGGCTTACGTCATGTTGGAAATGAGCCATATACATTTTAGAAAATGTAATGCAGACAGTTTGTCTTAACTTGTACCATACTGCAAAGCTACAGATTTGAAATCATTGGAAAGGAAAATATTTCCCAGATTATCAATGATGGGTATTTAGGTCCACCGTTCCATACATTAATTTGTTTCTGTTGTTACTTTAGGTCACTTGTAGCTCTACAGTTTTCCCCCAGTGCTGTTCTCAGTACTTTTTTTTAACTTCATCTCATTCCCCTGCCTGCACTTTATGCCCTACAAAGTCTAGAGCAGCAATCCCACAGTTCCCTGAGGCTGATGATACTGTAATATCTAGGACTTAAAGCCAGGAATATAGCTGCTTTTATTTAATAAAGGCAAGTCAATCAGTTCAAGTCAAACTTGTGTAGAACACATTTAATTGCAGTTTAGTTGGGGATATCCAAAGTGAGATATTGAAAGAAACAAAAAATGGCACCTGCACAAGTCTGCCCTCTCACTATCCTGCAATGGCTCTGTCCCCCTTTAATGCATTTGTGTCATACAGGGACTATTTGAAATAAGATTTTTTAATATTTTTTTTTAAGTTTACTTGCAATCACTGATTATTTCTCTATCATCTTTCTCTCTCCACATTTGCACATTCAAATGAAGTGATATAGCATGATGCAGAATAACTATAAAGTAACACGTGAATCTATAGAACAATTCCATATGTTGATAAATAATTTTTTTAAAATAGATTGGCAAAACTTTCTAGATCACTTCATCCTCATGGTTATCGCTGTGGTAGATTTTGCAGCTGTGTGGCTAACTAACAATATTCAGCTTATTTGGGGGCCTATGAAATTTCAAACCTAATAAAGAGGTCAGCAGAGATGACCAATTATACATCTAACCCTTCTGTAGGGAGAATCAGTTACAGATCTAGACTCAATCTCGGAATATTTGGATTCTGTTCCTGGCTTTTCTGCTGCCTTCATGGAAAAGTCTCTTGATTTTTGAGTCCCTCCCAAAAATCAGAAACAATACTATAGGATTCATTTTCAAGTAGCTTGGAGATAAGTAGATGAAAATGAATCTGTAAAAAGCAGATCTGTTACTCAGAAATTCAGCAGCCTGACTGCTGGATTAGGTTCTCTGTGCTTTAATGATTATTGAATTAGAGCGTTGATTGTATACATTGAGAGCAAATGGTGTGTTTTGCTGAGCAAGCACATTTTGCAACAGTAGAGATCTGAGAAATTAGTATTGCAGAAGGCTGTAAGCAGTATCGCCTGCTGAACAGCCGTAGCAGAGCACCTGTGGATCTGTGCTGTCATCTCCTGGGAGGATGCCACTTTGAGTTCTAGCCAGGCTGCAACAGGGCTTGCCAAGCTACTTTCTCTGGCTAACTGGGGAGGTCCCAATGGACTGGAGGGTAGCAAATGTAAATCCTATCTACAAGAAAGGAAGAAAGGAGGATCTGGGAAACTGTAGACCTGTCAGTCTGACCTCAGTACTGGGGAAGGTCATGGAGCAGGTCATCTTAAGCACCATTACACACCATATAGGGAACAAACCCCTGATGCCTGGATCAGGTCCAATCAGCATGGTTTTGTGGAGGGCAAGTCCTGCATGGTGAACCTGATCTCATTCTACGACAAGATGACCTAGCTATTGGATGAGGGAAAGGCTACCTAGACTCTCAAAAAGCCTTTGACACTGTTCCCCACAGAATTCACTGTGGACAAACTGGCTGCCCAGGGCTTGAAGGAGCACAGCTCTGCTGGATAAAGCACTGGCTGGATGAAGGTCCAAAGAGCAGTGATCAGTGGAGTTAAATCTAGCTGGTGGCTGGTCACAAGTGGTGTTCTGCACCACTTACTGATGAAGACATAGACTGTGTCATCAGTACATTTGCAGATGTCACAAAGTTAGATGGGAGTATTGATCTGCAGGAGGGTAGGGAGGCTCTACAGAGGTAGCTGGATAGATTGGATCAATGGGCCAGTGTTTCAACAAGGCCAAATGCTTGTAAGATGATAATTTAAAGACCTCTAATCCAGCTCTCCCTATACTACAGCTGCATAAATAGCTCAAGTACCTCAAATAATCAGTAGTTTTACTATTTTATGATGATAGATTTTGTGTGCTTTGTGGTGGCAATAGAAAGGGCAATTTGGAGTGATATGATTACTGGCACATCAAAGCAAATAAGGTGTAATTCTTTTTCTGCATCACTGAAGCTAAAAAATACAGGATTTTCCCATACAAACAGGGTACACCCACTTGCTGTTAATTACATCTCCAAAATAAATAAATACTGTTTGATAATTAACCTTTTTCTTTTTTTTAAGTGAAAACTACTCTAGGAAAAAGACAATATTGATTATTTTAGAATACCAAAGTAATTCTAGCTGTGTTTATAACAAAATATGTTATTTATTAATACATTTGGTTTGGGTTTTTTTGCATTGTTGATTTATACAAATTGTATTCAGAAGCAATTCTTGAAAATTATTCTTAATATGTCAACTGATAATGTAGTCATTTTCATGTTGGCTAAAGAGAAAGGCCCATTCTTTCAGAGTGATCAAAGTCAGTTGTTCTGCTTTAACCTCAGCCATTAAATAAACACCATGCAACTGCTCACTCACACCTCCTTCCTTCCCTGTAGGATGGGGAGGAGAATCAAGGGGGAAAAAATGTAAAACTCATGAGTTTATATAAGAATAGTTTGGTAACTAAAATAAAGTGTTATACTAATAAGAATGAAAAGGGTTATAATAAAAAAGGGAGAGAAATAAAAGCCAAGAAAAGACAAGCAAGGCACAGTGCAGTTGCTCATCATCTGTTGACCAATGCCTCAACAGTGATCTGTCCGGTCCAGCTCCCCCCAGTGTCACAGGATTGGGCTAATTAAATGCGAGGTCCCGTGGGGCGAGGGGTCCTAGTGCCCTCCTCGCCGGTTCTTTTAGGTTTCGGTCGGCAGAAATAGACGAACGCGTTGCTCAAATGTCAGGTGCAACAATTTAACATTTAGAACTTGGGAAAACAGAGGGGTTACATGCAAGGTAGCTCCCGAC
>VWZI01007049.1:238535-253135 GCA_013396835.1 Psilopogon haemacephalus | reverse complement strand
GCTGCCTGCTGCCGTGCACGTGGCTGGGCTCCTCAGCAGCCACGGCAGGAGATTACGGTGAGCGAGGAGAGTGAGGAAGAGCAACTAATGGTCGTTGTGTCCCCCCTTAAATACCCTCGGGAGCATGAGACTGATTGACAGGCACAGCTGGCCAGTGTGCTGTCCAGGGCATCCCTGGCTCCAGGGGTGGGGGATCCACGTGGGATGCCCCCGTCCCCTCAACTCCTGCCGGACCTTGGACGGTAGGGGGAGGAGAGAGCCCAGAGGTTGGACCAATTCTAAGGTATGTGTTACCCCATACCGGGACACCCAGTTTATACACTGAGTGTGATGTTCTACGGTATGGAATATCCCTTTGCCTAGTTCAGGTCAGCTGTCCTGCCCATGTTCCCTCTTAGCTTTCTCGGTGTCAGATCATGTGAACCTGAAAAGTCTTTGACTTAGCACTACTTAGCGACAGGTAGACCATCAGTGTGTTACCAACATTATTCTTACACTATGCTCCAAACATAGCATTGAACCACCTACTAAAAAAATTAACTGTATCCCAACCAAAACCAAGACATAGGTGTCTTTGGAATTGCTTAGACAAATAAAGGATCTTTCATGCCCACCTGTGAATAAAGGATAGTTTGTGACCAGGAAGAGAGATTTTGCTTCTAAAATATCTGTTATATAGGCATAATCCAGTGGAGTTCCTTGTTGGCAATGCAGGGCAACCTTACAAAGGGACCTGCATAAAGTGTAGAAATCCCCTTGAAATTCCTCAGGTGTCAGCTAAGCCCTTTAGAATCTGCCATCTTTAAGTCATCTTGAAAAATGTCATCTAAGATAATCTCACATGTGCATGTTTTCCATATAGTAAGGTTATGCACTAAAGAACTCCCCCAAACTCTGTACATTAATTGATCTAGCTTTAAAAAGAAGGAAAAAATCAATTGCAGAAAATGTGTCTGAAGTTTGTTCTAGATTCTGGGAGGACCTTCCTGCTCCTGCATGTCAGTATGCCCCAAATAAACAAGCACAGTCAACAGGTTGTGGGATTCTATGAGGACAGGCTGAGAGAGTTGGGGCTTTTCAGCCTGGAGAAGAGAAGGCTTCGAGGAGATCTTATAGCAGCCTACCAGTATCTGAAAGGGGCCCACAGGAAGGCTGGGGAGGGACTATTCACAAGGTCTTGTAATGACAGGACACGGGGGAATGGGTTTAAACTGGCAGAGGGGAGATTTAAACTAGATGTTAGGAGGAAGTTCTTTACAGTGAGGGTGGTGAGACACTGGCACAGGTTGCCCAGGGAGGTTGTGTCTGCTCCCTCCCTGGATGTGTTCAAGGCCAGGCTGGATGAGGCCTTGAGTGACCTGTTCTTGTGGGAGGTGTCCCTGCCTATGGCAGGGGGTTGGATCTGGATGATCTTTGAGGTCCCTTCCAACCTAAATCATTCTACGGTTCTATGATTCTGACTAGAAGCATAGTTTCAGAGAGAACAGCTTCTAACACAGCCTTGCCAACATGACCTGTGTCTGCTTTTCTGCACTGTTCCTTGCAGTATCAGAAGGATTAGTGGTTATGGAGAATGGTTACAAGATACTGGCAGCTACTAGTGTGTTTTTTCACTGGTATGTATCCTAAGGGTAAATCTGTGTAATACAGCATTCAATGACCTCTTCTCTGTACAAAAGCTGCACTGGTTGTGGGAAAATCATAGGCAAAATAATCTTATTTTAAGGATGCTGTGAACAGTTAGTTCATAGTGCAACTCCTGTTAAAAAGAAAGAAAGGAAGAAAAGGAAAGTAAAGGAAGAAGCTTTGTTAATGTAAACTGTAGTCCTTGCAGTACTTGGATGAAAGCATTGCTTAAGTTGTGCAGGTTGTAAGTGTAGTTGAGTGTTTAGGACAAAGCAGCCCAAGTTCAAGTCCTTTTTCAGAATAAGAATTGATGCAGAATTGTTAACGTCAATAATATACAGGAAAACCAATTTTAACCATACTTATGACAGCATTTTAATAAATTCCCAAAATCAGATGAAAGGTGATTGCACCCAAGTATCAACACACACACTCATACTTTCTTTGTATTCACAGACATAGATGAATGTCAGTATGGAAATCTCTGTACGAATGGACGTTGTGAAAACATGGAGGGGTCTTACAGATGTACTTGTGGCCATGGCTTCAAACTCTCTGCATCAGAGAATCAGTGTGAAGGTAGGAAAAAATATAATTGACATTTGCAAGCTTACACTTACCTTTTAGTATTTTTCATCTAATAGCATTTCTTTTAATGGAGAAACAACAAACAGACAAAACCAAAGCTAAATAACCAATAATATAAGATTAGGTGTTTTCATTTTATGGCTTTCATGGCCATGTGCAGATTTTCACCTTGGTATAAAGCCATTCAAGAACACTTAGTAATTATTTATATTACTGAATTGGAATTTCTGCAAAATACTTGGCATTTGGAGGTTGGAGGTCAGTGGAATTTGCTGCCTTAATTGCTTTTATTTCCCATAATTTTTATTTTCTTTTATGCAGATGAGTGGAAACAAAAAACTGAGGCTGCACCCTCTTGGTGTCCAGGAGTTAACACTGAGCTGATGTCTGCAATGGTGTCACTGCATTTCTAGTAGTATTTTTTTATAGAGAGAGTTTAGTGTTGTAGAAGAGCACAGGTACTTACAAAGTGTTGGGTTCAACACTTTTTTGACATCTAAAATTCCTATCAGGACTGCTCCAGTGGAACAGAAGTTAAGTCAGAGTGGAGTGCTCTGAGACAATGTAGAATATGTACAAGAGGTATGAATATTCTTCTCCTTAAGGAGAGAGGACTTATTGAAATTGTTGAATCTGGGAGAATGATTCCAAGCTGTGGAAACATACAGAAACCTGAACGTTTCTTGTCAGATTATGTTTTTTTCTTGTTTCCCCCCTACCTCTAAATGTCTGTGTATAGCATCAAACACCTTCAGACTTCTGAGTGCTAAAAATAATACAGTAAAACTAAATGACTGTTCATGTAAATTTGTCAGGAAGTTTGAAAGTAAACATCAGTGTAAGTTAAGTATCTTGACTGAATTAAATGTGCAGTCCAGGACACACAGCAGACTGGTCTTGGGGAAAGTATGTAGACAAAGTTTGACTGCTTCCTCTGAGCCTTTCATGGAAAAGAGCCCTTGCCAAGCTGAGCTGGCATGTGCAAACTGTTCTTCTTAAAGTGCACACTTCGAAAGGAAGGACCTGTACATGTGCCCAGATCCTTCGTGCAGCCCCACAGTTTTCAGTGATCCTGAAATTAAAAACTGATGTGGTCACAAGAGACCATTACTCAAGAGGTCAGATTACGTAGCCATAACATAGACCTAAAAACACTCATCAAGTAACTTTCTCCTGTTGGAGATGTATTTTCAGGAAGACATTCAGCTGTGTCTAAATCCTAGAAGTTACTAAGAACCTACTGTATCAATTTAATTACTGTTCTTTAATAAGTCATTTGTAAATAAAGAGGGAAAACAAGCTTCCTAGCTCAAAGAAGACATGTGCTATGTTCTGAATTTAAAGTGCTGCTCCTTCCAATATTTTGAGTTTTTTTGTAGGAAAACTTAAGTTCGATGTTCAAATCCATCTGTTAATCTCAGCTGCCTCCAGTTTATGAGAACTGGAGCACTGAGGAAATTAGCAGTGGTTTTCCCCATACTTAGGGAATTAATACTCTAACAAGGCAAGTATTTGAAAGAGCCTTAAGGTGCAGTTTAATAGAGAAACAGCCTGTCAGTGTGCATCTGAAAACCACACCCTGTTAAAAGGTGGTGATCCTAGTGGAAAGTATTTTGTGGGTTTTGCTGACTCAGTGGAGTGGCTGGCTTGTTACCTTCGCCATATTTAAAGGAAACAAAAGCAGCTCTCAGGCAGCATGTATGTGTATTTGTGTGTCTGTGTGTACCCACTTTTTACGTTGAGTGATATATTGACCCGGCAGGAGAGAATGTTGAATGCAGTCATCTCCAGGAAATTCGTGTATTTTTATGCATTGTATCAACTCTCTTACATTTGTTAATAAACAAGACCAGGAGAAGCAATACTGGATATTGACACTCTGCTAGTTTTTGGGGTGTTAGTTATTACACCACTTGATTAATAATTGGTAATTTCAGATGTTCCGTGTTCACTGTCTCTTCTGCTATAGATATAGATGAATGCCAGCACGGATCACTCTGTACAAATGGACGCTGCAGGAACACAGAAGGATCATTCAGATGTATTTGTAGCCAAGGCTACACAGTATCCTCTAGTGGAGATCAGTGTGAAGGTAAGCTTGTGGGCTTAAGCAACTGATTTTAAATTTTTTTTCAAGAAGATCTTGAGTATTCAATTATAGGCATGAACTCTTTTGAGAATGGGGCAGAAAGATATGTTGCTTCTCCTTCTTTACTGTCAAGCATTCAACAGTCCCCACCTACACAGATGCATATTTAATGAATTCTTAGAAATAGTCCTTGTCATTTTTCCACATACAAGAAATCAGCACGCATTTCCAACAGTAAGATTGGATGATCATTTGACATTACCAAAAGCCATTAAGTCTTTCCAAACCTTGTTGCTCAAATTCTATTACAAAAGCTTCTGCCAGCAGATATTATTCACATGGGGACCTGCTAAGTTAAAACTTCTTCTCCATCTGGTTCTGGGAGCCTGTAGCCAGCCACCACAATCCCATATGTGCAGTGGCAGGACAAAATATGTAGTATAAGATGAGCTTCAGGGGGATCTGTGGAAGTTCACAGCTTTCACTATCTCATAAGGCAGTTTACATACTAAGCTTGTGAAAGCAAAAATAAGAGGTGAAAGACATACAGTAAAAGTAAGGAGAAATGCTGTGTTGCAGAAAACAGAAACATTTTATAATCTGTCAAATAGAACAAGTTGATTGCCCAATAATTGGGAAGTAAATATTTTTTTAAATTAATTATTTCAAAGTTACTCCCTCTTCTCCATTGTTTGCCATACCACCCAATACGGTACATCTGCTGCACTGCTCGTGTATGTTATAGAAGCCACCTCAGTTGCTTCCTTATTTCGTCCTAAGAAGGAAAAAACTCTCCATTAAGTTTTTGCCATAGGTGTGATATTAGCAAGTAAAAGCTTTCCAGTCTCTGGTATGTTTTCTGTAGCTGATGATAACCATGGAAGATACAGCTTCTTACTGCTTTTTTGCGCATGCAGGTGTTAAATGGTGGTTAAAAACGCTGAACATCTTAAGCAGAGTTAATCTCTCTGATTTTTCTGGAGATTCTTGTGCGGAACCATAGGACCTGTGAAGACTTGTGTCAGAGAAAAGAGATGTTTGCATCCTATGCAGAAAATAATGTATTAGATTCATTTTGACTGAATTTGGCCAAAGACACCTTGTTATTATGAGACTTGGCAATAACTCAGCACAAGGGAGTTGTTAACTTTTTTTTCTCATGATCCTAGTGAAAATTAATTGCTGATTTAAATAAACCACAACTTATTTTGCAGTTGAAAATTATTGTAAAATGTGTAGTTATCAAAAGGTCACAACTTTGTCAGTGTTAAGCATAGTTTTGTCTGCAATACCACTCATTTATTTAAAAAAGCTATCCCTATTTCTTACTTTTATCAAATAGATTAAATCCCAAGGATAGTTGCACTGTGATATAGTGTGAGCTTTCCGAAGTATAGAAGTGAGGTCATGTTCTCTTTTTCAATTACCATTGTTATCAATTCCTGCAACACAGGAAAAAGTTAGAAATCTATCAGCTAAAATCCATTATTAAGAAATCAAAGTAATTTAAGACAGTGGAAAAAGCATTTGATAATTGTTTTGCAAAGGAAACTATCTGCATTATCAGAGTGATAGACTCAGTGAATTACGAGATAGGGGAAAGATGCTTATGAGATGCTTCTTTTATTTGACTCTCATTTTCTATTTGTTTTTAAAACTTCGAGGTACAGTCATCAAATACTTTGTGACCTTTAGCTGTAACAAAACTCAGTAACTCCCCACACTCCGATGATTTTTTTTTTATGTCTGTATTCTAAAGGTACATCTGCTTGGATTTCTTTTTAACTGCATTACTGTAACATCATATTCATCATTATAGTAGGGTAGAGAATGATGTAGAGATCTTTTATGATAGCCTTCATGAGAGGTACAGATGGCACATTAGACAAATTTGCTAGGAACAAATGACATACCAACTCGAATTTTAAAGCTCTCTAGAAAAAGAACAAGTTTGATGATAATTAAAGTTAAAAGGACATAATAAACCTGACTTCCATGCATTCTCACTGTTGTTAAACAACCTTGTAGCTTTGAGTGGCTAGGTTAATATCAAAGTATCACTATAAGATTTTCATCAGTTTTTATATCATCTAATAATTCAGTTACATTTTTATTTCAGATGTTGATGAATGTCTTCAGCACAGTGATATTTGCCACAGAGGAAACTGCATGAATACAGATGGGTCTTACAAATGCACTTGTCCAGACGGTTTTCAGCAGATAGCAAACAGGGGATGTCAAGGTATGAAATACCCATTAAAAGTACCCGGATCATTATTTTAAATAGGCAAGTTTATGAGCAGAACTTGAGATTGGCACAGGTCATGCTGTGGAAGAGAAACTCGTTTTATTTATTGTGTGTAGTACTTTTTTGCTCTTCTCAATTTATATTGCCATCTGTAAATGTATGCTGAGAAAATACTTCAAGAGGCTGAAATCTCCAGCCTCATGACTTGTAAGTGACTCTATATTAGAACTAATAGAGATAGTTCTGAATTTTCCCAAGTCCTGTAAACATCTAGTGTGATAGAAACTTCTTTGTGGGTGAATCAGTAATGGTAACAGAAAGAGCAATGTAGTTAGCATCAAGTCACAGCAGATAAACCTCTCTCGGCTCTAAAATACTTGCCTTGCTTTGTGGAGGATGGGTGGGGAGAAAGAGAACGTGTTATCTGAGTCTGAGTCAGCATTGCCAAACCCAAAAAAATATTTCCCAGGTTTTAGTTCTAAACAATCCCAATTTCATGTTGGCATAATTCCCAGGCATGCCTCACAACTCCCTTTTGCCATACTTTTTTATGAGACAAGAAACTGTGGTATTGGAGCTGGAAAGTGGTAACACATTCATGCTTTAAATGACTGGACTTTGCTTTGACCACTCTCTTATGCACAATTTAGACTTGAACTGAGAGACCGTTTCAGCTTTTGTATTTGAAGATCTTGTGCAACCAACAGTAAATTCCCTGTAAAAGTTGTGAGTGTTCTATGTGATTGCTTTCCAAGTGAGAAAACATTGTATTTAACAGACAGAAGTGTTGTGCTGGGTCTCACAGCAATCACAAGCTATAAATCAGCGCCAGCTTTGGTTAACTGTTCTTTCTGCTCCACTATGTAAAGTAGTAGTATATAGGCTTTGTGTTTTAAATGGATAAATGTAACAAAACTGAAAGCACTTGTGAGTCAGCTAGTGGACAGACAGTATAGACAGAAAAATGTGTATGAAAATTGGAAATAATGTTAGGTAAGAGCACTACCCCTGAGAAGGAAGGCCACCAACACTAAAAAATAGCAGAGAGGAGTGGAACGGCTTAAGAAATAGCCAGATCAATAAATGGAAATGAAAGGCCAGAAAATAAATGGAAGGACTTGATACAGTGAATACAGACAAGTTAAAATAAAAGAGCTAGACACAGGAAAAGAACCTACAGGGATATCTTTGGCTAGCAGAATTGAAGTATGATAGAGTTATTTTACTTTGTTGACTACTTGTTAATTTGTTACAGGATGCAGTAGTGGAATTTTTATTTGTCAGAATGGAAGTCTTTAGTATATTTCCTTGTCCTGTATTTTGTACTGGACAAAAGTAGCAATATTTGTATCATAAATGATGACTTATATTTCAGAGAATCATAGAATGCACTGGATTAGAAGGGAGCTTTAGAAGTCACCCAGTCTAACCTCCCTGCAGTATGCAGGGGCCTGCCCAACTAGATCAGGTTGCTCAGAGCCCCATTCAAGCCTGACCTGTCTCCAGGGATGGGGCCTCCACCTCCTTGGGCAACTTGTTCAGTGTTCACCCTCACAGTAAAGAACTTCTTCCTAAGGTTCAGTCTAGATCTACCCTTCTCTAGTTTAAAAACATTGCCCCTTTTCCTAGCGCTGCATGCCTTTGTAAATAGTTCCTCCTCTGCTTTATGTTAAGCATTTTTTGGTATACTGGATATGAACAAACAGTATATATCCAGTTCTATGCTGAAGAAAGAATCTCAGTCATCCTTGTAGGATAGTGGATTTCCTTCAGAGATGCAGTCACTGAGAAGGATTTAAAGGTCAGAGAATGCCAGCTGTTTATGAGCTTCCAGCACAGCCCCATGGGCAGAAGGACAAGTGCACTCCCCAGAAGTTTGAAAAATCAGTATCTGGCAGGTTTGCTCACCTCTGCAGCTGCTCTTGGCACATTGTTGTACGCAAGTATTTTGATTCCCACAATCCAAAGTGAGTACTGATCAGCTGAGGAGAATCAGAGGTGAACCCAAAAGACCTGATGGCCTGGGGGGAAAAAGAATGGAATGCTTTTAAACTGTTTATTTTGTTGAAGAAAAATGGGAGGTGACTCAATCATAGTCTTACTACATTCAAAGGAAAACATAATTGAAAGTAGAGAGCTATTGAACTAAATTGGCAAATTTATCACTTGAATGCAGCATCTGCAAGTTGAGTCTGGATTAGACTAGAAAGTATGAGCATGACTTTTGCTAAGGAGCAAAACTGAGTAGATTCCAAAAGATGAGTAAGTGTTCAGTTAGCTCTTTCAAATGAGTTATACTCTGGTTCCCTAATATTGTTAATTTTGTTTCCTGTCTTTTCTGTCTTCATCATTCTGCCTTGCATGATCAGCTGTTTGGTTCTCAATATTTTTCTGGAAGTTTTAAGATACTGACATCTTAATCTTGAGAACAGTGTGGGTCCAAAGAAGATACCATACTGTCTTTGTCATCACTGATCTTCCATCTTACTGACTTTTGCAGAGCTTCAGAAACTATGTCATTGGTCTGCACTTTTTCTGAATTCAGAGAAAACTTTATACATGTAGTGAAATACAGCACACTTATTTTCCCTGTCCACCTCATACAGATTTGCAGATTGCATCATGTTGTCCAAACGCCCTGCATCCAGCAGGTACAACTCAAATTAGACCAGGCTGTCCAGGGCCACATCAATTGTGATCTTGAATATCCCCAGGGATGTGGCCTCAACCACATCCCTGGGCAACTTGTTACTGTATTTCAGCACCCACATGGTAAGGAACTTCCTCCTTATGTCCAAGCTAGATCTACCCTGCTCTGGTTTAAAACCATTGTCCCTTGTCCTGTTGCTACAAGCCCTTCTATACAGTCCTTCCCCAGCCTTCCTGTAGGTCCCCTTCGGATACTGAAATGTAGTTATAAGGCTTCCTTGGAGCCTTCTATTCTCCAGGCTAAACAGCCTCAAGTCTTTCAGCCTGTCTTTAAAGGAGAGGCACTTCAATCATCTTTGTGGCCCTTCTGGACCCACTCCTGCAGGTCCATGTCTTTCTTGTGTTGAGGGCCCCAGAGCTGGAATCTAGGTGAGGTCTCACCAGCCCAGAATGGAGTGGCAGAATTACTTTACCTGCTGGCCATGCTTCTTTTGATGCAGCTCAGGATACAATTGGCCTTCTGGGCTGCAAGTGTACATTGTTGGCTCACGTCCATCTTCTCATCCACCAGTAAACCCCAAGTCTTTTTCAGCTCTCAAGCTTATCATCCTCAGGACCTTGCACTTGCCTTACAGAACCTCATGAGATTCTCCTCAGCCTACCTCTCCAGCCCCAGATGCTACCTTAACTCAAATTGCCTCTGTCCTTTCCTCATGTGTGCTGTGACTTCATGACACTGGCCTGCAAGGTTTACACACAAGATAGAAATGGTCTGTATCTAAAGAATATTCTACAATGGATACCATGGGTCTGGAAGTGATAGTGTTGAAATAATATCTCTAGTCTATAAAATTCCTGTCATCCTCCATTTTATATGGTGACATATATATATATATATATATATATGCACCTGGGGCGCTGCAATCCCAAGCACAAATACAGGCTGGGTGGTGAGTGGCTGGAGAGCAGCTCTGAGGAAAAGGACCTGGGGGTCTGGGTGGATGAGAAGCTCAACATGAGCCTGCAGTGTGCACACGCGGCTCAGACAGCCAACCGTGTCCTGGGCTGCATTAAGAGAGGCATTACCAGCAGGGCAAGGGAGGTGATTCTCCCCCTTTACTCTGCTCTTGTCAGACCCCACCTAGAATACTGTGTGCAATTCTGGAGCCCCCAGCACAAGAAGGACATGGAACTGTTGGAGAGAGTTCAGAGGAGGGCCACGAAGATGATCAGAGGGCTGGAGCACCTCTGCTATGAGGACAGGCTGAGAGAGTTGGGGCTTTTCAGCCTGGAGAAGAGAAGGCTTCGGGGAGACCTTATAGCAGCCTACCAGTATCTGAGGGGGGCCTACAGGAGGGCTGGGGAGGGGCTGTTCACAAGGTCTTGTAATGACAGGACTAGGGGGAATGGGTTCAAATTGGCAGAGGGGAGATTTGAATGGGATGTTAGGAAGAAATTCTTCACAGTGAGGGTGGTGAGGCACTGGAACAGGTTGCCCAGGGAGGTTGTGTCTGCTCCCTCCCTGGATGTGTTCAAGGCCAGGCTCGATGAGGTCTTGAGTGTCCTGATCTAGTAGAAGGTGTCCCTGCCTATGGTGGGGGGTTGGAACTGGATGATCTTTGAGGTCTCTTCCAACCTAGACCATTCTATGATTCTATGACAGTGTCCAGAATCAAAGCAACAAAAGGCACAGTTAGGAAAATTTTACATTTGTGATGATGGATGAATGAGCCACTTCTCTAAGTTCTGTTTGTAACTTTGTGTTCGATCTCAACATGATACCAAAAATTTCTCAATGTGTTTTTGTAAAGTGAAATACAAAAGTGCAATTACAATGTGACTGGCAACTCACGTGGAAGTGGTACCTCCTCAGAGAATTAATTCAGTCCTTTTTTTATTAAGATGAACCACCAATCTAGAAAAAATCCTGTTTGACAGGTAGTATTTGAAAAATGCTTTCTAAGTTTGAAAAGAAAGCAAAACTAGTTATGGCAGACTCCTATAGCAATTTTTTTGGATCATTTCTCACCAGCAAAAAAAAAAAAAAAAAAAAAAAAAAAGAAAGAAAGGAGCACGTGGCTTTAAATTACATAGAACCAGCCTGCTGGGAAAGATGCTACTCCAGACCTGCTGGTAACACATGGAGCTAGATCCTCAAGCTGACCAGCATGCAGCAGTCAAAAACCAATGAGAAAGAGCCATCTGAGGATTCTCCTAATTTGGAAGAAATTTTGGCAAGTCTGGAGCTTATACTGGTACTGCAAAATTTGCTCTCATCTTCTCATTCTCATCACAGAGAGTGATACAGTGAGAGGGTGACATAGCAGGACACACTGAAGCTTATACAGAGTTAAGAATCATCGTGGAAAATTTGGTTACTCTGAAAAATGACCCCTTTTTACATAGCTATTTACATAATTGGTAGAAATTAAAGCTAAGACTAATTAAATCTAAGACTGATTAAACTCATCTTAATATTATATTAAGGAGATGATAATTTTCAAAGCTATCAATGTCTCTGTGTTTTCAGATATCAATGAGTGTGAGAGATCTGACCTCTGTTCACCGCATGGGGAGTGTCTAAACACAGATGGTTCCTACCAGTGCATCTGTGAGCTGGGCTTTTCTGTGTCTACAGATGGCCGAACATGTGAAGGTGAGACAAGTTACAGTATTGCTTACATTGATTTGCTGTTATTAGGAGGGGGAGAAAAGTGGTCTAATTCGGGGTCTAATACCCCCAAATTACTATTAAATCCATAATATGCCACCTAAGGGCCCTTTGTTCTGTTTCTCATTAATGCACCATATGATGTGTTGCTGTTTGAACAGTAAGAAGTATCACAGGAAATGTACAAATTGGGCAGCACAAATGTAGTTAACAAACTGTGGTTTACTTTTTCCTGAATTTTAATAATTTCACTATGGTATTTGGATTGTGTTTTTCTTGGTGAAAAAAAAGGAATGCAAACCGAACTGTGGGAAGTGATAGTGAAGGAGGGAGTGATATTCTTACATTAAGATATATGAAACCAGTGGGCATCTGTAAAAATATGAAAATTTATTCAGAGATGAGAAGTTATTTCTCTTATAGCAGAAGTGGAAGGGGATCATCTGGTCCACCCCCCTGCCAGAGCTGTCAATACTTTTTGGTTTTTAAAAAAAATATATGGAGATGAAGCATTCATACAGCAGAAGTAATTCCAGGGGAAAATTGTAGTAAAATACTACCTGTGATAGAATCTCAGTCATTTTGAAATGTCTGAGATGACGTAAATAACAGTAATAAAATCTTTGCAGTGCTAAAGTTAGCTTATTAAGTGTATGCAAGCAAACTTAAACAGGTATTTTTTACATAAGGTTGTAAAAGCTGCTCCAGTAATAGCACTGGTAAGAAACATCCAGCAGGAGCCTAGAATTTAGATACAAGCAGAGTTTATTGCTTATAGCATGAGAATATATCCTGTTGCTAATGGAGTGCACACACTTGCTAGTGATGCTCAAGCACAGAATTTAAAATAGGTGACTTATGCTCAACCATATCAAGAAGATACATGGCTTTGTATAGTCTATGCTGTTGCCACAGAGAAAAAAATCCCCTAACTGGATGAAGAATGGTTGTTGTTACAGATAAGAGGACTGTTCAAGACTAGAATCTTTGTGGGGAAAATTCAGAAGGGGAAAAAGTTACGTGGTAGTAGTTCAACAGAATGCATGCAGAGAAGGACTGAGCAGATAATAGCTCACTGTTAAAACCTATGGGTAGTGCATCCAAGACGTAAGCAAGCTGCTCTCTCCAAAGTTACAGGCAAGTAAATCCTGATGTGATTGGTTTTCATGGGCCAGCTTTTCTCATCGCTCACTTGGGGATAGTGAAAAGGTTCTTCCTTTAGTGCAAGAGATATGTTGAAACTTCTGACTGCTGCACTTACTCATATTTTTATCAGAGGAGAAACAGCATCAGAGCCTTATTACTTGAGGCAGCATATAACCTGCCATAGAATTAGTAATACAATAGCTAATGAAATTAAATATGCTACTGGCAAGAGTAGTTATGTAAAGGAGAAAGTGCTGTATATTTAGATATAGCATGACATCAGACATGCTATTTGTGGTTTAATTATTACTGATAAGAAAAAAGTAATTTAGCAGTCTCCGTGAACATTTACTTTATTTTGTAATCATGGCTGAAGTTTAAAAGAAACATTCTGCTACTGGCAAGATGAATGACTGGTCAAGTAGGCTAGAAAGAATGAATCTGAATAACTCCAATGACTGATGGGCAGGGTAGTGTTTTGCCAATTCAGGTGACTGGGATAATTCCAAAGCACGCTCATGGACTGCTTTGGCAGCATGTATGCATTTCATGCAGTGTTTAGGAAGGATATGGTTAAATATCTCTGCAAGAAAAGTAGTAACAGGTGTTTTGTCTCACTGTTGAGCATAGCTAGGAAAAAAAGAAAGTGGTCAGAGAAGAATGCAGCCTGTTCTTAGTAGAAATGAAACTCTTTATTCCAAAGCAAAGCTAGAAGAAATCTAATTAATCTTGTGAAATCAAACTCTCAGGATTTAAAAAAAGGCATAACTGAATAGAAACAGAACATTAAAAAAATGTTGGTGGCATCTGATTTTAGGAGGTGTACCAGAAACAATGAACCTCTGTCTGGGTCTCTGACAGTTAATAAAGCATCGTATTTCCCAGGGAAGGGTTACTGTCACATATGATGAAGAAGTACAAAGTTAATCTCCATTAGAAGACAAAAGGCAAACTTTAACAAAATAGAAAAAGATGAAATCATAAGATCTTATTTCCAGGATTGTGAGTGGTTTTGGAACTTTTTGATGACGAATAAAACAAGAAGTACAAAACCAGTTGAACATGCTTCACAAGTAATTGGTGGTGTGTATGGAATACAGATCAGACTTTATATTCGGCACTTGGAAAAGTATTTTAATAACTTGGCAAAGCAAGGGTACTTCTAGTCTTCTGAAGCAGCAGCACTCCTTTTCTGCCACGATTAGTTTATCCATTGTGTCATTTTAATAAAAACAATTCTAGAACTGAAAAAAAAAAAAATTGAAGGGAAGGACCCATGACATCAATGTTAATATTTGTAGTGGTGTCAGCTTCATACAAAAAAGCAAGACGAAACAAAGGGACAAGAAGCAAAAGGAACATGTGACATTCCAGATGCTGAGAAAGGATGTGGCTTCCAGTCTCAAGAGCTACTGTTCTTTACACTAGGTGCCTCTGTGAATTTACTTCTGTTAAGTGAGTGAGAATAACTGTTTCTACCATCAGAGAAAGAACCTGAGGCAATTCTGCTGGATTCAGACACCTCTCTGTACCTGGGGAGTAGATTTTCCATATCTCTAGATCAGTTTTGTATGACTTTGACT
>VWZI01007049.1:133682-238498 GCA_013396835.1 Psilopogon haemacephalus | reverse complement strand
TTTTTTTTTTTTTTTTTGAGAAGTCAGAAACAACAACATAAAACATTTAAGAACCCCTGGTAGTTCAGTTCTGGTATGGAGTTTTTCTGACCATTGGCCAACATAAACTGAACAGCTGTAGAGACTCTCTTTTCTTCCAAGGTGTAGACAAACTTTTGTTGTAGTGGTGACATTTCACTGCTGCCTGGCCCCAGGCTCAGCAATTTGCCTCTCTCTGATCAGGAGGCTCTTAGAGTGCTCCCTAGCTTCATGTCAGTCTCTCTGGGGTTCCTGTAAAGGCATCGTCACTCATTTGGCTGCTAGTCAACTATGTTGGCAAAAGCTCTAACAGGAGGTTCTCTAATGCTTAAGTGAATACACCAAGTGCCTCTTCTATCCCCAGGTTCAGTCTCATTTGTTTCTCAGTGGCTCCCTCACTTTGCCCTTTGCCCAAAGCCTTGAGCTTCACATCCTGACACAAAGAATCATTTACAAATCTGTACACAAAGATGCTGCATTGTCCATTGTTTAAGATGACTGCATACCAAAGTCTGAAATCAGGGAGACAGCAGAGCTGTGAGTAATGCATGTTAACTCTGCCGCTAAAGACATTTTAAGAGGGTATGTATTTGCTGTGATTGCACATCACAGCCATAATTCTGCCCACGTTTGGAAAAAAAAAAGGCAGGGGAAAAGGCATGGTAAATCTAGGACTCCATTTGGGGCAGAGTATTATCACAGAAGCACAAAATGTTGGAGCCTGGAAAGGACCTCAAAAGATCATCTCGTCCAACCCCCCCTGCCAGATCAGAGTCACCTCTACCAGATCACACAGGAATGTGCCCAGGCAGCTTTTGAGTATCTCTGGAGAGGGAGACTCCACAATCCCCCTGGGCAGCCCTTTCCAGTGTTCTGTCACCCTCACTGTGAACATTTTTTTTTCCTGTTTCCATGAAACTTCCTACACCTCAACTTCCATCCAAGAAGAGCCTGACTCCAGCCTCTTGGCACTCACCCTTTACATAATTATAAACATTAATGAGGTCATCCCTCAGTCTACTCCTCTCCAAACTAAATAGCCCCAGCTCCCTCAGTCTCTCCTTGTTCCGCTCCCTTAATCATCCTTGTGGCTCTGTGCTGGACTCTCTCAAGCAGTTCCCTGCCCTTGAAATAAAGGGCCCAGAACTGGACACAATACTCCAGATGCAGGCTCACTAGGGGAGAGCAGAGGGGGAGGACAACCACCCTCCACCTACTAACCACAGGCCTTCTAATACACTCCAGAATGGCACTGGCCTTCTAGGCCACAAGAGCACATTGCTGACTTGTGGTCAACCTTCCATCCACAGGGACCTCCTTCTACTTTTCCCCTTCACTGCTCTCCAGCAGCTCAGTTCCCAACCCATACCTGGGGTTGTTCTCTCCCAGGCTGAAGACTACCCTTGCCCTTGTTGAATTTCATTTGATTTCTCCCTGCCCAACTCTCCAGCCTGTCCAAGTCTCACTGAATGGCAGCACAACCCTCCGATGGTGGCAGCCACTCCACCCAGCTTGGTGTCATCAGCAGACCTGCTGACAGTGCACTCTATGCCCTCATCCAGGTCGCTGATGAATATATTGATATGTACTGGTCCCAGTACTGACCCCCGAGGGACTTCACTAGCTAGAGGCCTCCAACTAGACTGTCCCATTGACCACAACTCTCTGACTTCTTTCCTTCAACCAGTTCCACCTCACTACCTGATCATCTGGACCACACTGCCTCAAGTTTAGCTGCAAGGATGCTGTAGGAGACAGTGTCAAATGCTTTACTGAAATCACGATAAACCACATCTACTGCTCTACCATCATCTATCCACCTGGTTATGTCCTCATAAAAGGTTATGAGGTTGATCAGACGTGGCTTTTCCTTCGGTAAAGCCATGTTGACTGCTACTACTGACCCTCTTGCCCTTGATGTACCTAAGGTCAGTGCCAAGGATAAGCTACTTCATTACCTTTCCAGGAATGGAAGTGAGGCTGTCCAGTCTGTAGCTACCTGGGTCCTCTCTTTTTTGAAAAATGAAGTGACGTTTGCCTTATTGCAGTCCCCAGGCACCTCTTCTGCCCACCATGACTTACCAAAGATGGTGGATAATGGTCTGGAAATTACCTCTGCCAGCTCCCTCATCACCCACGGGTGCATACCGTTAGGACACATGCATTTATGGATGTTCAGATTACTTAACTGTTACCTAACCCAACCTTCATCTATCCAGTTTATGTCAACCAAGGAAACCTTCTCCTGTATCATGTCTTCCTCTGAGGCTTCTGGAGTCTGAGGCATATTGTATCCTTAGTCTCCGTCTTGTGGGCCATCAATATATGAGCCACGAGGAGGGGGGTTGTCAGTGAGGACTGAGCCAAAAAAAGTTATTGAGAATCTCAAGCTTCTCCTTGTCTGTTTATACAAGTTCTCCACTGTTGCTCATCAGACAGGGTACACTTTCTTTAACCTTCCTCTTCTGGTCTTATTTCTTTTACATCCCTTACCAAGTTCATTTTTAGCTGTGCATTGGATTTCCTAACCTTACCACTACGCAGTAGACAATTTCATAGCTTCACCAAGTATGAAAACTCAGGCTTCTGCCAAATATAGATTCAAGTATGCATTTCCAGAGTGCTCACCTGTGAACTGCCTTCATATTTCACAGCGAGTAATCAGACTTCACCAGTCTTCTCACATTTGCTTATAGAGGTATTTTAGGGGACCAACTACTTCTTACCTGAATGCCAGCTAGCACGGATGAAGAAACAATTGCTTTCTTACCCACATCATTGCAATGTTGAAGTGACCATCCAGCATCATTGCCTCTAGATGGCCAAAGTCTCTATTCAAATACTCACTTTTCTGATTTTCTCATGACAGTGCTTTTTATGTGTGGTGCCATGGGTGGCCCTGGAAGTCTCAGAATCTGAGCTCTGTTCCCTTAAGCACTATGTAGAACTGTCCCAGGAAACAATTCCCCTTCCAGACACTTTGCCATGTAAGTAGGTTTCAGTGAGATGTCAGTATCACGTATGAGGTTAAGTATGCCTTCATCTTGTTCAGATTGGCAGAAAACAGGAACACAGTGTTGAGTTGAATAGGAGCATGCTTGAGTGCACACATGTTTGGCCTTTCTTTAGATCCTGATGATGTTAGATCAAAGGACTTTTGATTAAAGCAGGCAGCACTGAGTCATGCATTCTGAACCAGGTTGTAATTACAGAGAATTGCATTAGTCATTGTACAGATAAAGAATATATTAGTTTCATATTTAGTTTTTCTCCTTGCTTTGTCTCCATACAGCAAGAGCATCATCAATTACAAACCTCATGCATTACAGGGTGGTTAAAGAAACAAATGCCCTTTCCAGCTGTAAAGCAGGAGTTCTTTTAGTGAGCTGTCTAGACAAGGAAAAATATTTGGTGCTTGGACCTTCTCTGTAAGTTCCCATACTTTGAAACATCCACTCATGTTCAGACTCCACGCTTTTTAAAAACAAAACCAACTTCTGTGCCTGTATTATATACTAAATTAGGAGACTTGCCACAATCACAGGTTTTGTTTCTATATATTTTTAGTAAATTACCTTAGTTTACTTTTGGAGAACCACCTGCACAATTCCTTCCCCTGTTTCCTTTAACATATGAAGTAAGAGTAACATTGTAATTTACACAGAATCTCGGAATCTTCAAGATCATCAAGTCCAATCATTAGTTTAACACTGAAAAGTGCTTGACTAAATCAAATCCCTCAGCACATCATCTAATCACTATGAATTGCTATGGTTGGAAAGGACCACCAGGATCATCCAGTCCAACCTTCATCCCAGCATCCTTAATCACAAGACCATAGCCTCAAGTGCCACATCCAATCTTTTTTTAAACACCTCCAGGGATGGTGACTCCACCACCTCCCTGGGCAGCCTGTTCCAGTGCCTGACCACCCACTCAGCAAAAGATTTCCTCCAAACATCCAATCTAATCCTCTCCTGACTCAACTTGAGGCCATTTCTTCTTGTCCTATCATTAGTAATGTGGGAGAAGAGACCAGCACCAGCCTCACTACAACCTCCTTTTAGGTAGTTGGAGAGGGCAATTGATCCCCTTTCAGCCTCCTCCAGACTAAACAACCCCAATTCCCTCAGCCACTCCTCATAGGTCATGTTTTCCAGACCTCTCATCAGCCTCGTCACCCTTCTCTGCACCAGCTCCAGCACCTTAATGTCCCTCCTAAACTGTAGTCACCAAAACTGGACACAGTACTCAAGGTGTGGTCTCACAAGTGCTGAGTGCAGGGGCATGATCACCTCCCTACTCCTGCTGGTCACACCATTTCTGACACAGGCCAGGATGCTGTTGGCCTTCTTGGCCACCTGGGCACACTGCTGGCTCATGTTCAGCCGGCTGTCCACCAACACCCCCAGGTCCTTTTCCACCAGGCAGCTCTCCAGACGCTCCTTCCGCAGCCTGTAGGGGAGAATTTAGGTAACTCTAAAAGCCCAGTTATAGTTCCTTCTGTCTCAGCTTTTACTGAGCAACTGTCCTGTGGCTCAGGAACTGCTGTTATTAAACTATAGTTGGCCACTGAAAGCAAAACTCTGCATTATTTTCTGTTGGCTAAATTCCTGTCTGTCAATCCACTGTAGTGTACTCACATTTTATTACTTTTCTTAACAGGGTATCCAAATAAAAGAGGAGAGTATTCAGGTTTTTTTGACCAGATATGTGAAACTCTGATGGTCACGTGACACTAAATATTAAAATATGTTATGCAGGTGTAGTGCAAAGCAGCAATAGGGAGGGACCAGAAAAATACAACCATAAATTTTACCTTCTTCCTCCTTTTTATAATTCTGTCATTGTGGTGACTAGAAAAGAAAATTCAAGTATCCAGGACAATACTTGACCTTTCACCTTTGACAACGTCTTCAATACAGATGTGTTGCTTACTTCTGTGGCTAAATTAATTCTGCTAGAGAGGCACTGTGGTAGATCTCAGTAAGTTCAGTGTGCAGAAACCACCTCTTTTTCATGTTCATGTTCCATAAGAATAGGCATGCTAGTTATTGTATTCTTTGACAAATCCAAATAACCTTTTATAAGATAAACGCCTTCAGTATTTTTCCTTTGTTTAATAAATCAATATATAGAGACCATTAAAGCCTTTGTTGACAAAACCAACAAACCAAAAAAATTATTCTGCAAGCAATGTTTTTACAATTACTAGTTATACGTGCCTCCTAGATTTTGATGTACATAGGATACACAGGTTTTGCACTAAGTTCGTATTTTTAGCTGGAGGTTGTTAACCAGTGGATCAGTTCAGTAGGAGAAGAGGTGAGTTTTCTATCACTTAAAACACCCTAAAGTGAAATTAAGTGCCTTTCTGAAAAAGATGTTAAAATTCCAGAGTCTACTCCATCAGTGCATAAACTGCCAGACAGTTTTTTAATCTGTTTAAGAGGTTGTAGATAGTCTCTTCTTCATCCATATGTGATTCTAAAACTGTTCAAACTCCAAGCACAGCGCATAGGAAAAACTGATTTTCAGTACTCCCACACATATAGAAGCAGGTGTGAATGAATCTGAGCTATTAGAGAGCAGAAGGGCAGCTCATCAGGTAATGACATGCTGCTTTATGGCTTGGAGAGCTGTGACCATGTGGCTGTTCTACAAGAACCGGAATTTCCTTTGGGCTGAGCGTGACGCAATTTAATGTTAAAATGTCCGTGCTAGGAGAACACTCAAATGTAGTTACCTCTGAGGCACATTACAGAAGATAATTCCAAGTGGACAGCAGCCTTACTTAACAGACATAATGGTTTCTAGGAAAGAAATATAGCAATAATTTCTCCATTTCAAACTGCAGAGGAATTTAGAAGGCAGAAGGTACTAATCCTAGTACCCTGGCAGTTCCAAGTTTCAGTTAATGTTCTTCCTCCCGTAGAAGACACCATGACATCTTTCATGACCACAGATGGCCAGGGCCTTGGATTTAGATCTTATGTTGGGTAAAAATAAAAATAATGCATTCCTAACACTTGCAATATGCTTACAAAAATAAACCATGTTCTGCCACAATCAGCCCTGCTTCATTAGAGTTTGTTGGACAGCTGAGTGAAAGAACAGACTTACTCATGCAAATCACTCTTACTTGTAAAGCAGCAAACCACAAAAGGGAACTACAAATGAAAGGGCCAGCACAAAAAGCATGCAGGAATTGCAATTACTTTGCTTACCCAATTAAAATTATTCATGTGTGTAAATTTGCAAGATTAAAGACAGAAAGCTCAGTCCACAGATATCTACTACTTATCATGAAATTCTTGTCTACATTGTGATGGTTCAGGAGTTACCCATCCACCCACACTTTTGAGTTCACCCAGACTAAACTCAGCCAGCTGGAAGTTAAGGAATGAGGCTTTATATTCACAGCTTAGCACAATATGCAAGCAGATATTTACAATATATTTACAAATATTTACAGCTATATACAGAATTATACAAGTTAAAAGTAATACAGAAACACAATACCCCTCCCAGAAATCAGAGTCCCCCAAGAGGGGTTCCCAACCACCCTTCCACCTTCTCCTCACCCTCCAACCTTATCTCAGAATCTGTCTTATGTGTAAGGTGGATTAGAAGGATTGGTGAGGGGGGTTAGAAGCAGAATTGATTAGTTGGGTTACACAGATACAGCTAGAAGCCAAGGAGAGAGAGCGAGAGACCAACAGACCAAGCTCAGACACAGAGTGACACTAGCTTATCTATGTTTATGTCTTTGCTTTTATAGATCTCGGTAAACCTGTGAGTGAAGTAGACATCACCATTGTTTTATTTTCACAGCCTATAATCTATTTTTTCTCATTAAATATTCCAATTAGCCTAAAACCAGCACATACATCAAGTGGTGGAATGAGATCTGTGCAGCACCTCTTCACAATGGATGTATCCATACCTTTGAACTCTTTCTGTAAGCAGTAGCAGGTTCAGCTTCACAAGTGTTGTTGATTGTATAATGCTACTACACTGGAAGAAGCTGTAAGTCAGCCAAAGAAATGGTTGCATTTAGGCTACAACTTGTTCTGTGGTATGCAGCATCATGCCACAATTAGCAGATTTGGTGATACAGAGGGAAACAGTTGACCAAAACTCTCATCTGACATAAGCTATTTCTGGCAAAGTAAAAAATTTTTTTTCCAATTGTACATGTACTTACATATCTTGTCCTTTGTATTTTCCTTACCCATATATAGAGCAATGTTGCTGCATCTGTTTGGCCCAGCTGTTTTTCTGCATTCCTCGGGAATGTCTGCATTTAACTGTCACGTGGCCTGTCTGATGTCAAAATTCTTTCTTGCAGATGTTGACGAATGTGCCAATGGTACAATATGTGGCAATCATGGGTTCTGTGAAAACATGGATGGCTCTTACCGCTGCCTCTGTTACCAGGGGTATCAGGACACACAGGATGGGCAAGGTTGTACAGGTGAGTTCTTAGGTGCAAGCTGTCATTTCTACAAGGCTCTGGTAAGCAAACAGCAGCATATGAGCAAACTGCATTTGTTCACAAGAACGTATTTGGTTTTCATCATTTTTTATTAATATTCTTTATTTACTTACTAGTAAAATAAGGTTGAGATGCTCTTTACTTGGTGAACTTTATGCCAAAAGGAAACTCAACTGTGTGTCTGTTCAATGAAAGCCTGTTATTAGGATTGTATGGAAAACAACAGCAAATTAGGTTAGACATTCATTTTATCTCTCTATAATAACACAAAACCCACTATGTCTGCATATCAGGATTTGTATTCACAAATACAATTCATAATAGAATTTAATACTTCAGCCTATTTAAATGCAATATCTGCATAGTCTCTTAGTTGCAAAACAGGAACTCTGTCCTACACGTTACAGAAATTAACATCTGGTATGTGGTACAGCCAGTCTGACTTCGGTGGTGTACCTCCCTGGACACACACAAGCTTTGAGCTATACCTGTCATCGTTAGGAGTAGACAACATGGCTTTACCGAAGGAAAAGCCACGTCTGATCAACCTCATAACCTTTTATGAGGACATAACCAGGTGGATAGATGATGGTAGAGCAGTAGATGTGGTTTATCTTGATTTCAGTAAAGCATTTGACACTGTCTCCTACAGCATCCTTGCAGCTAAACTTGAGGCAGTGTGGTCCAGATGATCAGGTAGTGAGGTGGAACTGGTTGAAGGAAAGAAGTCAGAGAGTTGTGGTCAATGGGACAGAGTCTAGTTGGAGGCCTCTAGCTAGTGGAGTCCCTCGGGGGTCAGTACTGGGACCAGTACATATCAGTATATTCATCAGCGACCTGGATGAGGGCATAGAGTGCACTGTCAGCAGGTCTGCTGATGACACCAAGCTGGGTGGAGTGGCTGACACATCGGAGGGTTGTGCTGCCATTCAGTGAGACTTGGACAGGCTGGAGAGTTGGGCAGGGAGAAATCAAATGAAATTCAACAAGGGCAAGGGTAGTCTTCAGCCTGGGAGAGAACAACCCCAGGTATGGGTTGGGAACTGAGCTGCTGGAGAGCAGTGAAGGGGAAAAGTAGAAGGAGGTCCCTGTGGATGGAAGGTTGACCACAAGTCAGCAATGTGCTCTTGTGGCCTAGAAGGCCAGTGCCATTCTGGAGTGTATTAGAAGGCCTGTGGTTAGTAGGTGGAGGGTGGTTGTCCTCCCCCTCTGCTCTCCCCTAGTGAGCCTGCATCTGGAGTATTGTGTCCAGTTCTGGGTCCCTTGTTTCAAGGGCAGGGAAGTGCTTGAGAGAGTCCAGCACAGAGCCACAAGGATGATTAAGGGAGCGGAACAAGGAGAGACTGAGGGAGCTGGGGCTATTTAGTTTGGAGAGGAGTAGACTGAGGGATGACCTCATTAATGTTTATAATTATGTAAAGGGTGAGTGCCAAGAGGCTGGAGTCAGGCTCTTCTTGGTGATGCCCAATGACAGGGCAAGGGCCAATGGGTGGAAGTTGAGGCGTAGGAAGTTTCATGGAAACAGGAGGAAAAAATGTTCACAGTGAGGGTGACAGAACACTGGAAAGGGCTGCCCAGGGGGATTGTGGAGTCTCCCTCTCCAGAGATACTCAAAAGCTGCCTGGGCACATTCCTGTGTGATCTGGTAGAGGTGACTCTGATCTGGCAGGGGGGTTGGACTAGATGATCTTTTGAGCTCCAGTCTCCAAGACTCCATGATTTAGTGACCAAAAGATGTGAGATTTTTGTAGATGTGTGAATGCTGCACATTTCTGTTGTAATAGGTTTCCATATCTGCTATTAAAAGTAGTCGTTAGACCCGAGAACCATTTTAGGCAGCAGCACAGATTTCTAATATAAAATTAAGGCCAGATCAAGAGCATAAAGCAATACCTTCAATCCAGACTCAGGATGAAGCACACGTACTGGAAACAGAGACCTAAATGGAAAACCAAACATAAAGAAGGAGTTAAAATTAGAGTTTCTATGTGTTTTCTAATATATTAAATAGTTTTATTGCAAAATCCTTTGTGCCATTTGACATTTACTTTGCAACATACCAGTGTATGTTTTTTGCATACTGATGAAAACATATAAAGGAAAGAAACGGGGGGGAAAAAGGACATAAAAAAGGGGCAAAAACCCCAAATGCTAATGTGAAATTGAATTTATTTTTTATTTACCAGTGACATGCTTCTGCGCCATAAAATAATGCCTTTTAAAAAATTATTATGTACTCTGTATAACATAAAATACTCTTACAATTTTGGTGCCAGTTATCTACTAAAACAACTTTAGGAGAAAGTAAATCTCTTTAGTTCCTGGCCAGGCAAGGAATCTCATGACAAGAGTCAATCAAAAATGTGAAGGAATATGTTAAGAAGGATAAAATATCTCACAAGTTGTACTTTAGACCACACTCGACTGTAGCAATTTCTGAATTGTGATACACAAATTACAATTTTCAGATTATGTTGTTAGTAGACAAAGTAGATTTTCAAGTACAAAATTTAGCAGCTGAAGAGAAGGAAAAATTTTTCCTTAAGAGAAGGAAAAATTTAGCAGCTGAAGAGAAGGAAAAATAAGATCTGGACAATTCTTTGTAACCCTTGTTTAAACAGCAGACAGCTCTTCCGTTAGTCAAAAAAGCATTTCAAGGTGCACTAGTTATCAGGTATATGAAATCCAAGTTTAAAATACCTGGTGTTTTTGAGGAGATGAGATTTGCAGTGTTCAGCAGGGACTCCCTGGGTGACCTGGGCATAATCCTCATGGGTTCCAGAGCACCTTAAGGCTTTGCATACAAGATCAATGTGGTGGCAGTGGGGCTGAAGAATCTACTTTTCAGTGGATGTTTGCAAGGAAAATGGAAATTTGAGGAGAAAGGGGATTTTTTTTTTTCGTAGTGAAGTCTGAATCACACTAAAACCTACTAATTTTGATGCCTGAGTTCAGAGTAATTTTGATAACAAAGAAAATAATTGAGTCTGAATCTTAAATGCCAAGAGTATAGGTGTTTAAAAATTAGAAATTCAAAACACCCTAAAAAAAAAAAAAAAAACAAAAGCCACTGTGAAAATCAGTGACTGATTATGTATGAATTCATTTAGATATTAGTGAGTTTTTAATTCTTCCTCAGAGATCACATCTATAATCTGGTAGACAATATTGGCACAGGTACAGGAGATAAGAGAACAAACTCTCACTAATGGGTCTGAATTGGCTTATGTTCTGGATTTTTTTCTCCAGATGTCAATGAATGTGAAATGCTGAGTGGAGTATGTGGTGAAGCCCTCTGTGAAAATGTTGATGGCTCTTTCCTGTGCCTGTGCTCTGATGAGAACCAGGAATATGATCCAATGACTGGACAGTGTCGCTTCCGTACCTCACCAGGTAAAATGCCAGCAGATTTTTATGTGCTTGGCATGATTTCCACTGCATATGTAACCAATGGAAAGGTAAAGTTCATTTAAATGCTGGTATTGCATTAGCTACAAGAGAAAAATGTAAAACTTTGTTGTTTTGAAAGTGTGGGCTTGAGAGGAGACATTTCTAGGATGTAGTATGTTCCAGAAACACATTCTAAATTTTATACATCAACAGACTTAGCAGTAATAATGAAGAGTAGCTGCAGTTAAGAGTAAACAATCTCTTGTTTGCTGTACTCTAATAATGAAATGTGATATAGAATCAAGTCTATGGCCTGAGAGGTGTTTTATTGTGTTCACATTTTTTTACTAACGTGCTCATACACTTGGACAATACTTAAGGGAGCACGTGATTAAAATCACAATGTGTGTATAACAGTGTTCTTTAAGCATTACTTACTACTAATATAAGTCCTCAGAAAAAGTAGTTGGGAAAGCAAAAAAACAAAGCATTGAACTGTTGCCAATGTGTTTGACTGCTCTTGCCTGTTTTGCTTCATCTTTCATCCTGGGCTTCTTCCTTTTTTCTTTTTTTCTGGTTTTTGGTTTTTTTTAATAGTACATTGAACTGTTTTTGTTAGTGTTTGCTGTCAGGTGTTTTGGGTGTTGCAAATACACTCATTATAATTGAGTTTAGAATTCTTAAAGTTACATCCACATTTCTGCACTGATTCAATTTGGAGAAAGGCTCACAATACAGAGCAACAGAGTACAAGGAACAAAGGCATTTTACTCACACAACTTTTTCTTTCCCCCTCCATAATGTAATTCCTGATATTTTTCTTATCTTCTTTGTACATTGCAGGCTGATGTAACTTCCAGAAAGCTTTAGAGTAACTGGCTCTTGTGCCAGGATGCAGACTTTACAGCTTACAAGACTGTGGCTGTTTTCTCCTATCACTCATGATCCTTCACACTTGTAAACAGGCTTGAAATATCTGTGACCTAATTGCAGCAAGTATTTAGATCACTAAATGTAGCAGCCTTTAAGAAGTTGCCTGTGAAGTTTCATTAACAGCCAACTGACCAAACCAAAACCTTGGCAAAATCTTGTGAGAAAGATTTAGGCTTACAGAGGCTTGGTTTTGAAGGAGGAATGAAAACCATTAGGATAACTGAGGCGGAGAGCAATGCCCAAGAGTACAGCCTCCATTCATTTTTGCAAGGAAAAATAGTGCCATACCTTTCAACCGTGAAGCAGATTAGCTTACATACCTTCTGAGGTCAGCTGAAGTAGCAGCATTTAATGTTCTTCTGTGAATTTATCGAAGAAGGCTATTTATATTACCCAGATGTGCAGGAGATGCAAATGCCATCTTTGTTTTGGTATTGTGAGGAGATAGTATGTGAAATGATTCAGTTGCTGATCAAAACAAAATCAAAGATAAAGAAGTTAGCAGAGGACCTGAGCCTGTGTAAAGTGAAGTCAAAAGTCCAAGGAGGATACAGGGAGGGAGGAGATGAAAAACCGCATGTGACCGATTTGTACTGTCAATGGACAAATGCACCTCTGCCATTACTAACTCCATTTTGTTGTTACCAGTGACTGCAGCCTTCCTGTGATTAGTTTGGAAAGAAGCCATTCTTCCCCTATAGTTTTCACTGGACCCTAACAAAATGTGCTTCATCTTTATTTCTTCTCTAATAAGACCATAATGAGGAAGATCTCACACTGGAGACCAGAATACATACAAATTAGGATCCAGCAAGACGTACTTTATACTGTATGCTCTTGAACAAGGAACAGTAGTAGTACTAGCAACAATGGTCTTACTATTTATTGTCTTCTAAAGTCAAAGGAAGAAAGTACTGTTGTTAGTTCTACCTAAAAAAGTTCTACCTGTACATCCTGCACCCTTGCTGGGTTTTGGGTTGGTTGTTGGGGTTTTTTTTTTCTTTTCTTATCAGTTGGTTTCTGTTTCTCAAGACCTGAGACTGAACGGTCAAGTGGTAACATTATCCTCTCTACCTCTGGATTTGACATATCAGGAACTGACAATACATGCTTCTTTCTTCTACATCTGCTCACTTCGCTTGTTCTTATTTTGTTCTGGGAACCAATGGGTGACCCTCACATAGCTGTCAGCTGAAGAGGGAACAAAACCAGTTACCCAGTGAGATAACTCCACTAAGTTGCCAGGACCCACTTAGGTACCTACAGATAATTTAGACTTTGCTTCTGGTTGCATGAAGTGTGACCAGTTATTTATGGCAAGATATTTAACAGTATTTTCTAGGATTTCTAAATTAAAAAAAAAATATATATATATACACATGAAGGTATAGTCTTAGGCAGAGAGTTTGCCTTTTCTAAAAACAAAACAAAAAAAGAAACAGCAATAATACAGCAAAATCCATTTCTACCATATTCTGTGAATAAACCTAGTGGAACTCCTTTCAAAACAACCTGTTTACTAAATGGTTAATAATGTATGAGATGTATGAGAGGGAAATCATAAGCTTGTAGACACAGACTGGTCCTGTTTTTAAAAGAAATATATGGAAGATTCGTGTCTTATTTGCTTTCCAAACATTTATCGTGCAGCCTTGACTAACCCTCAGTCACAGCTGTGTAAACAACAGAGTTTTAAGCTGGTGAACAGATAATGAGAGGAGAAATCATCACATGACAAACCCACTACAATCAGGAACAGACAATGACATTGTGAGATTGTCTCTCCTCCTTCTCCAGGCAGCTTCTGGTATTCTTTCTCTAGTAAACAGCATGAAAACTGACATGCTTTTTCTTCTTTTGAAGATTTGGCTTTGATTCTGTTAGACAGATGGCAAGTGGCCAAGGAAAATGTAGAATTTGGTGGCTGAAGTACTGCTCTCTCACCTTGGAATAACAGATTTAGTTCAGTTGTGTTTCTGTGAAACAATAGTCTTAATGTAGTTCCTGTTGGATAGCAACTGATACCACAAAAGCACCACACTTCATGAAATTCAGTACATTATGGAAAATTGTCATTATCTGGTATGGGGAGACCACAGCCTGAACTAAGGAAGCTGAAATAAGCACCCAGCTGTGTGTTTCTCTTAATGTACAGCTTGGTTATATTGGTAAAACAGCAAAGGCAAGTTTGCCTTGTGGGTGGCAACATTGTCCTAAATTCGAATAGAGGTGTCTGCCAGCCCTCAACTCCCCCTCAACAGTCACTTCTCTCAGGAAAACAGAAATAAATCCAATTCTCTGTTTGTAATTAGAAACCTAAAGAACTGTTACACATGTTCATACTATTTAAGTGCAATAATAGGCAATCCATGCTGATGCTTTTAAACCTGCTTTTCGCAGGACAAATCTAGTATTTGCATGCTCAGTGAAGTCACCTTGTCCAGTCTGCTTGGGAGAATGCAAGTGAGCAGAGATTATAGGCTTGAGGTAATGAGAACAGGATTTCATTTAGTTTCTTCAACATTTGTTGGATAATCACAGTCTTCAGGTGCCCACCTCTCAGACATTATTTTTCAAGTGGATGGGATTAGAAGAAAATCCATCCTGTAACTGGCATAAAGAGACTGATGACCTTGGCCTCTAAGAAACATAGGCAGACAGATGAGGTGGTCAGCTGAGCTTGGCTCTCACAGATACACCAATACTTGTAAATGGGCCAGCCTTAAGCTCTTTCTTGAGAAGAACTGCAAGGCAAATTGAAGTGGCTTCTGTACCACAGCTCTTTAAGTCTTACTAATCTTCCAGTATTTTGAAATGCACTGTCACTCAGGTATAATTTTTTTTTTTTCATCTTGCTTGGATACACGTGCTACTTGAGAAATGTCACATGCTTGGCACATTGTGCAAAAGCCTGAGTAGAAATTAATGACATTTCAAACAATGGAAAACCAGCCAATGCACAATAATTTTTAGTAGGCTTTTGTGAATTAAATATTTGTTAAGTGCTAAAAGTAGAGAATTTCACAAGACAGAAGAGAAAGAAGCTAGTTGCCTTAAGATTTCTGTGTCTTAAGTTCCTGAGCAAAGTTTTGGGTTTGATTAATAGATGTGAGCATTTGTAATTTTAGAGCTTGGTTACTTTATGGATGGCCTATGAGAAGTTCTTCATATTGACCAAATGTGAATAATATTTTCAGGTGATAGCTCCCACTTCTGAGCTCTTAATGAGAATTTCTGTGGAAGTAAAAGGTTAGATAAAATTATGTAAACATAGTAACTTTAACTAGGTATTGCTTTTCAACTTGCTTCTTGGTGTACTTCAGGAGTGCCTTGCTTTAGAAAGGTCTTTGACTATTCATAGGGATTTTTATTGGATCTAGGGGAAAAATGACTTTGCTTCCAATCCTTACAAATATTATGAGAGGACCCACTCAACTGCTAAAGGCAGAAAAGTCTGTCTTCTTGGCAGGGCAGTTATTTTAAAGAAAACCTATTTTAAAGTAAAGCAGCAAGTCAGTAAGCTTAATTTCAGCATAACTGTGTTATATTCCTCTACCTACCATGGAATCAATGATAATGCAGCCCTTCATTGTGGTGAAACGGAGGCAATGTGCCTCTTCCTATTCTCCTGAAGAACTGATTCTTTTCATGTCATCTTACGTGATTTATGTATTCTTTTCACTTCTAGAATTGCCAATAGAGGAGGCTGATCAACATGAAGATGGAAAGAAGGAGTGCTACTACAATCTGAATGATGCTAATTTCTGTGACAATGTGCTTACATCTAACGTAACCAAACAAGAATGCTGCTGTACTTTGGGTGCTGGATGGGGTGATAACTGTGAAATCTTCCCATGTCCTGTCTTTGGAACTGGTAAAAGGAGGCCTTCTGTCCCTTTGCAAATTTCTGAAGCATTGTGTTTATGTTAACAGTAGTATGGGTTAGGAACTTTCCCCTCCCCACTACTGAAATTTACCAGACTAGCTCAAACGGCTGGGAAGATGAAGCTTTATTAACAGCATGGCAAAATTTTCAAGTATATATACACAATATATTTACAAATATTTACAATTATATACAAATTAGAAATAATACAGAAATCCAAACTCCCTCCGAGACAAACAAACTGCCCAGAAGGGCTCAAAGCTACCCCACTCTTTCTCCCTCTACTTTTTTGCAGATAGATAGACAAAACAAGCAGAAGCCAGCAAAGCTTATGTTGTTGTCTGTTAGCTGAGATTAATGGAAAGCTATGAGTGGATTAAAGAGGAAGGGATTAGATCCAGCGACACAGCCTCAAGTGAGAGTGATTGTTTATAGTTTGGCTTTTTATCCCTCTCAGCAAACCAATGAATGATATGGACCTCATCATTTTTTTTCTTTTCACAACCAATGATCTAATTTCTCTCATTAAAGTATTCCAATTATCCTCAAACCAGCACAGAAAAGACTTGTCCAATACATCCCATGTTCAGTAGTATTTAGATGTTGGTAAGCATGGGAGACTTCCACAGAGGAAAAGTCAATAGGAATAATTCATAGCTGGTGTAAATTCACTTGCTTCACTGCAGTTACACGAGGAATTAAAACAGCCTGTTGCTGAACACATTATCTTCAACTGGTTTTAAACGAAGATGGATTCTCACAGAAGTGTTTTCCACATGTTATAGTAAACATGTCACATTTTTCCCACAAGCTGGAAATTAAAACTAAGCATTTCAGTGTTATTGAGCCTGCAGCCATTGTAATGTTGTTTCAACAGCACTACAAATTACTGATAAATAATATAATATTAGTTCTATATTTTGCTACTTATTGAACAATTCATTTAATCACATTGTCTGCAGACCATTGTTTAACCTCTATAGCTTAAATCAGAAAACATAGCTGTATGATATTTGCCAGAAATCTTGAACTCAGTACTTGAAACATCAACAGTGATGGCTGAAATTTAGAATTCATCTGGGGAAAAAAAGTCTTATAAGAGAACATTCTGAGATTAAACACCGAAGATTGCTTTTCCCATCAGTGTATCATCATAATTAATTTCTGGCTTTGCTACATTTAATAATCAGTGAAACTGAAATTAAATCAGCCTTTCCATTTGCATAGGTTTATTTAATTCTGTATAGTTTCCAAGACGCTTTAAATAATTTTCCTCTGTAATCCACACCATATTCTCCAGTTGCAGTCAATTAGTGGTTTTTTTTCTATATAAGGACTGATGAATGTGGACAGAGGTTTTCATCTCAGTTGGGGTATGTCTAGATTGCAGCTTGAAGTATAGCTCAGAGAGGCCCATGCTAACTTTAATTAACATAATTTGGCTACTGGTATTGCTATAACTGCAGTGCGCCATGAAACCCAGTAACAGCTACACTCTCCTGCCAAGAAGCAGAATAAATGAGTTTGTATGGAGCACTGTGATGCTCTGGGTGCTCTAGCTACTTTTTAAAAAACTAGGTCTCCAAACTGAGTATGGTGTTATAGCATTAAAATCCCCCATTTAGCTAAAGGTGTGTATGACTGCCCAATAGCTATGAATATAGCAAAATATCACTTCAGATTTCTTGAAAAACCCTGAAACACCTATGTAACACACATATGTGACTAGCTTTTTCTTCACAACACAATTTTTTGTTTTCTCTCTCCTAGCTGAATTTGCTGATTTGTGTCCTGAGGGAAAAGGTTTCGTTCCCTCTGGAGAATCATCTTATGGCCTTCTTGCTCAGAATTACAAAGGTCTGTATTAAGTTTAATTATTTCAGAAGTTATGGTAGTTTATTGACTAGAAATATGAGCCAGTAATGGAAACATATTAATTCAAATTTTACTAGGTGACAAAAGCAGCTTGTGATACAAAACATTACTGAAAATCATCATTTGAGAGATTGTTAGGAGTATCAATTATACAGTCTATGTAATATTCTGGGTTAGCTTCTACTAAGTGATACATACTGTGAGAGTGGGGTCTGAAACCACAAACCTCAAATGCTCATTTACATAAATGTATAGGATGTTGGGAGAGAGAAGAGTACTACTCTTTAACGTTAGACCTACAAATGAGAGTAAATATTAAAAGTTAAGAAGTTTGGCAATGGTATTTTCATTATAGAATTTAATTAAATAATTATTGATCAAAATATGGTAGATATATGTGAGTGAAAGAAGTAGTGTGTGGGTGTGGGTGGGAAGGAGCTGGCATCACTAAGAAAGAAGAGTGAGATCAGTGAAATTTTCTGCTTTCAGTAAGTTTCTTTTGTAATAACTTTAGGAATGGCACAAAGGACAAATAATTAGTGGATAAGTACTTGTAGTAATGTGATCCTTCTCTGTTATGCTAACTCATATATTCCTGTCAATTTTGTCCACAAGCTTCTACTTGTAGAAACAACTATTTTCTTAATTGGAATTATGTGTCAGAAGTGAATATACTCAGCTGGCCTTCCTTGACTTTATTCCCAGGCTTTCCTGCTTTTCCCTAGACACAAATTCATGTTCCATAGGCAAAAGATTGATGTGTACATGACATTTCTTATTAATTGTTTGCATTGTTCTTGCTGCTAAGCAATCAAAATATTTAATGTTTGAAGCAACACAGTGGCTGGAAGAGTGGCTGTAAAAATGAATAGCTTTATAGCACTTCTAGTTCTTCCATAAAATGTAAGCATTTAAATAATATATATTTTAAAACTACTGTACAGCTTGAATGACAGCTTTGGGCTAAAATCTGTGTTGCCCTAGAGTAAATGGGGAGTAAATCTATAGAAGACAGTGGATTAGGACCACTGATATTGACAGGAGAAACATCTTCTTTACACTGTGCTCTTCATTGCCATTTCAATACTAGATTAGCTTTAACAGACTACTCTCGGTATGTCTAGCAACTGAAAACTAGGTTGTTAAAAAGGAAGTGAATGCAATTCCAACTGTAACAAATACACAGATGTAAGACTGGGAAAAAGATGCGCACAACCGTGAAAAGCTGTATCTGAACTGTCATGTATTTCCTATGAAACCTTCCTTAAAACGTTCAGCCTCCTCTGAAAATGTCAAGGGTTATGGCTGGTCCAGCCACGGAATGAGTGGCAGATGCTCTCTTTTAATCATTCTGCCTTCCCAAAGTGGAAGATAAAGGGAATAAGGGAGAGAGATTTATGGATTGGAAAAGAAAACTCAAATAACTTTAATGAAAATTAAATATATACAAATACAGACAAAACCAATATTGTACCTAAACCCCCTTATAGCAATTATGTCACCATCAGCACTGATTCTGTGGGCAGGCATTGATGAAATCCCAGACTGGACTCAGCAGGAGATGGGAGCTGGATTCTGGAACAGGATTGAGGAACACACAGGACAAAGTCCTACTTGGACACTGTCCATTGAACAAGAACCCTCATGATTCCTCAGCTTTGCACCGAATATGGTGTATATGCAATAAAATACCTTGCTGATCAGTTGTAAGCAATATTGCAGAATCTTAGAGGTTGGAAGGGACCTCCAGACATCATCAAGACCAACTCCCCTGCCAAGGCAGGATCACCTAGGGTAGTTAGCACAGGAATGCATCCAGGTGGATTTTTAAAGTCTCCAGAGAAGGAGACCTCCCGGGGCAGCCTGTTCCAGTGCTCCATCACCTTCACTGTAAAGAAATTTCTCCTCATGTTGAGGTGAAACCTTCTGTATTCCAGTTTGTAGCCATTGCTCCTTGACTGTATGGATAGAGGAGAGCAGTCACAAAGCCCATCCATAACCACACCTGCTTAGTTTTGTAATTAGATAGTGTGATGAAATTCTATCCATGCTGGGGATCCCCTGCATGAAGCAAGTTATACTGGAAAACAAAGGCCATACTCTTAATCTGTTTTGCTTGCTGCTAAGAGAAACAGGATACCAAAGGAAAGAAAAGGGAGCTGCAGGTTGTCCCAGTGTCCATGACTTATTCTGACAAGGGGAAAGGAATGTTACAATCTATCCATTTTCCTTTCCCATTTTGGCTATGAGCACACTGTAGCCTCTTCTCCACCAGTTGTTTTTTTCCTGTAGGTGTCTGTGATCTTTGGGGCCCTCTGTTAAAAGCAAAAGTTGCTTGAGCAGAGAAGTGTACAAGCTTTATTACATCTTCCTCCTCTGCATGGCCTCATAATAATTACGATAACACAACCTTTAACGTTTTCTCCCCAGATGCTGATGAATGCCAACTCTTTGGACAAGAAATCTGTAAAAATGGCTTCTGTTTGAATACACAGCCAGGTTATGAGTGCTACTGCAAACAAGGCACATACTATGACCCGGTTAAGCTCCAGTGCTTTGGTAAGTTTATTTAAAGTGGTCTTGTCACTATAACAGTATGCAGATGGGCAAAACAAGCAGACTCAGATGGCAGGAGTCCCATCAGAACTGTGGTATTCTTAGCAAGGGGAGGAATGCTGGGCCTCCAAACTCCTGTAGCAGCTTTTTAAGAGGCATTGGGTCATTTCCCTTCCCTTCTGCTTGGCTGAACAGCAATTCTGGCTGACATGGTAATGGCATGTCGGGCAGGGTTTGCTTTATTTGCTTGTTTTTCCAGCAAATTGCTCCCAGGAGTTTGCATCTCCAAAAGAGCACCATTTGCTCCTTTGAATGCAGAGTCTAGAGCTGGTACCAGCTTTTATGGAGGCAGCACAAAGTGATTGTCTCCCTCCTCATATGCACACTGCTGTTTCACTCCGCCAAGTTACAATCTGGCCTTCTGTTCTTTGTGTATGTGGTGAGCAGTGAAAGCCTGTATGTTGAAGCTCACTGTTCGTTCGGTCAGAGTGTTGGTTTTACTATAAGAAATCAAATTAATGAAGGTTGTTGGTTTTTTTTTCAGAAGCTTCTATGCAATGTGAAATTTCAGTTCAGGTCATTGATAAGTCCACTTTAGTCTGCACAACCTTGTACTCTTTTGGTTCTGGTTCAGCTGAAAATTTTACTCATAACCATGACCCTGGCTTTTGCTTTGTATGCAAAAAGGCACGTATAACGTGCAGAGTAGCATAATGAAAGGAAGTAATTTTTCAGCCACAATAGGAGAGCCTTTCACCTTGGGATTCTATGGTTGTTCTTTACCAAGGATGAGGTTTTGCTGATTTAATGTAATTTACTTCAAGTAAAATGTCTGTTCTTCCCTACGAGCTAAATTTCTGATTTTCCTCTCCAAGAAAAACTGAGGAATAGAACTGCTGTGGCTAGGTAAGGTGATCCTTTCTCACCAGCTCATAAAGAATCTCAGAGTGTATGCCCACCTCTAATGCCTGCTAATACAGTCCTAAAGGCATAGGAATGTGGGAAGCAGCTGCAGCTGTGCTGGGAGCAGGGTATGCCTGGCACTCCAACCCCAACGTCAAGCCTCCTCATCCAGATGTTCCTTAGTACTTGAGGATTAGAAGTCAACATCCTGCTGGTGTGTCTGTCCTTCTCCATGGGCACAGACAGGATTTTGCTGCCAGCAATTGGTATTTGTGGTAATTGACAGAAGGCATGCAGGGAAATCTGCTCCTAATATAGGAAAATATACATGGATTAACAGAATGCAACTGCTCTGTGCTGGCTCTCCTTGATATATTTCCTTCCATTTTAAAGACACGGATGAATGTCAGGACCCAAACAGCTGTCTTGATGGCCAGTGCATTAACACAGAAGGATCTTACAACTGTTTCTGTACACACCCAATGGTTCTGGACGCAACAGAAAAGCGATGCATCAGACCAGCAGATTCAAGTGGTATGATCCATTATACATATTACTGAAGTGAGTACACCCCTGTGAGGTGGTGCTGACATGGCTACAGACCCCAGTAAGCTTCAGCTGGGTCACGTTTGGATGAGCCTGCTCTCTTGGAGGATTTTGGAAGGCAATACTTGGACCATCATCTGTTAATCCAGAAGGCATCATCATGTAGGACTCTACAGAAGATTGCTGAAGTAGTAATGAGATTAAGCTTGGGCTGGGGACTCTTCAGCCTCTCAGTTCACCAGCTCTGTCTCTGCCTTGTCCAGCCTTGTAGGTAATGAGCTTACTGCCTCACTAATGCTGGGGTTTGGCTGTGGACAAAATAACTCTGAGGTACAGCTCAGAGTGAGTGACTGCTTCTACAAAGCAAGAAATAGAAACAGAAATAACAGGATGTAGGAGGAAATAGCTGGGTTTGTGTCTTTGTTTTTAATTGATTAATATTGAGGGTACATGAAGTTCATATTTTCAAGCTGTGAGCTGCAGTGTCACTGTTAAAAGTAAGATTTTTTGAATGTTCTTTTCATTTCAGTAGACAATGATTTCTGAAAAAAAGAAGTTGGGTATTGTGAGATTCTTAGAACCGTGTCAGAAATCCAGAGCACTATGCCGACTGCACAGCTTTGTCTATGCCACACACATCTTTGAAAGAAGTGTTGCAATGGTTTTGGTTAATATTGGCACTGTATAGCCATAAATCCAGAACGCTGATCCCTGCAACTTGCACTGAATTTTCCTAAGGTGCTTCTGTGAAAGGAAATGGGAATACGGACTGAATGCCTGCTTTAGTCACTCCAAGTTATGAGACTGGTACTTATTGAGAAGTAATGTGGTCATCCTCTTGCCTGAAACAGTGAAAGAACCACAGCATTTCTATTGTTCAGTTTTCAGTTAAACAAACCAAGAGCAGGATTGTCCTCTGGGTTCATGTAGAACATGAAGCGAATTCAGGGGCCCAAAAGGCCTTCCATCATGCAACACTGAGGCTGACTTACAAATGATCTTCTCACCCAGCACAAAGCACTCAAGCCTTGTTCAGCTACTGTCAGTGTCCTCCCTAACGCAGAGGAGGAGGGAACAGGCTGGTTCCTTTGCTGCCAGCAGAATTTGGAGCTGATAGCAGAATTTGGAGCTGGTTGCAGAAATCCACTGCTGCTACTCTTCACTATGTGTTTTAGAAAACTCTTAGTAGAAAAGGTATTTAAGTCCCGATCACTTTTGTACTTTCAGATGTCAAGGTTTTACTTTTGAGTGAGGTTTCCATTCTATACTTGCCCATGCACCAGCACATCATGTAAAAATGCAGTAAATAAGTATGCACAGACAAAACAGAGCCTTGGTTTGTGGCAACACTTTTTTTCTCACTGTGTTGGAACAAAATCAAAACTGTGCAGATGTCTTCACAAAACAATTGTGCTGTGGTTTTTACATACCAAGGCGAAGATTAAGTTTACAGTTCCTCTCCCTTCAATCAGCAGTGGCCAGAAATTGCTAGGACTGTGCCTACTGAGATCTTAGTCACAACTAGTATGCCTCTCAAATATTCCATCTTTGACAAAAATACTTCGTTTTCTTAATGTTCATAAGAATGTGACTGTAGTTCATAGCAGTATTCTGTCTCTAACAATAGCTGTAAGTAGATGTTTAGGGACCAGAAGAGCAGACAAACAATACTTCTCCTCACCCTCCCCAGCACTCTCCCAGCCTTCAGCTATTTTCAGCTCAGGGGATTTCCGGAGCCTGATTTAGCTTGTCTGTTTAGTTAATGGGACTCTCTTCGAAGTATTTGTCCAGTCTCCTGTCGTTCAGCTCTGCCCTGTTCATTCAGATGCCAACAATGGTAATATAAGAAAAGCAAAATAACAACTTTTAGAGACTCATTTTGTAGATGGAATGTCCCACATATTCACATTGGCTTTTACCAAGCTCTGCTAAATTCCATGAAAGCAGAGCTGAGTGGCTTTTAAGTGTTCAGCAATGACTACTGATTTAAGTTTTATTTCTTTGGTGTCAAACCCAGTGTGCTTTCAAACTGGCCAAAAGAGAACCTTTTAACATTTTTGCAAAGCTGAACATCCAAGGGCTGAGCCACCTTAGGCACTTTAAAATGGTCGAGACTTCTAAACTTAAATTTGTATTCAGCAAGTCTGTAAAGCTAGGTTATTTTCTAATCTGAGTTAGAAGATTCTGCATTTTGCTAGCCTCTTTTTCATGTAACAGTGCTGCAATGACGAGCTAGTACTCTCTTCTCCATCAGAACAAACTGAAGAAACTGAAGTCTACCAGGATCTTTGCTGGCAGCATCTAAGTGATGATTTTGTTTGTAGTCGACCTCTGGTTGGGAAGCAGACTACATATACTGAGTGCTGTTGCCTGTATGGTGAAGCCTGGGGCATGCAGTGTGCACTATGTCCGATGAAGGAGTCAGGTAAGGAAACATACATGTCAGTTCTTGGAGTGAAACCCCAATATTTAAATCAGTTTAATCCCTTGCATTAATGTTTGTGCTAATAACATAAGAAATAACAAAACCCTGACCATTCAAGGACTAATGGAAGTTTTTCTCATTAATTAAGGAGAAATCATTACAGTCTAGATTTTTAAAATTTAGGTGCCTTTATTTTTTGGTGAAACTATCAGTGATTGGCAGCTTAGAACCTTGATGGAAGCAGGGCATTTTGAGGGTAGCAGGACTCCTTAAGATGACTGACAGTTTAAAAGCCCTTTGTGAAAACAGAGACACAGTTCATGTGTACAGATCTATGATACTCAGCAGATCACAAAACTGGTTTGGATTTTTGTTGCTGGTATTATATGTTCAGGTCCATTTTTCAGTGTGATGTTCTGCCAGACCAGCTCAATTAGTTGTGTTTGCTTGATAAGGATCTGGTACATTGTGGCTCACTAAAGCTATCAAAGAATGAGTTGTTATTATGTGGCTATATACTCAGATGTTAGGAAGTGTCCAGATGAGTAATTTCATATAGATAAGGGAAACAGAGTACCAATAAGGACTGACAAATTTCCAGAGAATATAATTTAATGTTAAAGCTGACAGACAGTCACATTTTTAAAGACTTGTTTGTGTGTTTAGAAATTAGACATCTTTCCAAGGTATTTCAGGCAGAAGCTTCTTCCTGTGGTGGCTACAAAAGCTAAGTGGGTATAGAGACAAATGTTGTCATTGACATACAGAGTTATTTCTGGGGACTGGAGAAAAGACCAATGGAAGCAGCACAGGTATGTGTCATGGTGTACCCAAGATATGTCAGCCCTGGCCTACACAGTCTGGTACCACATGGATTTCTTCCCCCATATAAACTATTCAAAGGCATAGTTTGGATGTAATTTTCTTTCCACACTGTAGTGGGTTTGCAGTGACCTGCCCCCCCACCTTTTAGAACCCCGGCTAAAACTCAGAAAAACACACTGGAAGTTAATAAATGAAGCTTATATTTACAGCAATGCAAATATACAAGCAAATATTTACAAGATATAACAGATATTTACAGAAATATACAGTAAAAAGAAATACAGACACCACACCCCTCCTGGAGACCAAAATCCCCAAGAGAGGGAAACCAAACCCCCCCTACCACCTTTCCCCTTCCCCCCAGCTTTATCTCACCACTTGATGATGCTGCAGATAAGCTGAAGATCGGTCAGAAAGATTAGTGGCAGGAAGGAATGAATGGTTTTAGTAATTTTACTCTGAATTAGTTCAAAGGCAGAGAGACAAAGGAAAGAAGCTGGTGAAGTCTGCTCGACCCAGAGCCGACTGAACTGCGCAAGCACACTGCCTTATCTGGATGTTTTGGGAACATTCTAAAACAACCTGCTTCTCTCTCATTCAAAACTGGGTGAAGTGGCACAGTGTTTAATTTCTCAAATTCTCCAATTAGCTCAAACCAACACACACACTAATATGATTTTCCATGTAGGAATACCATGCTATACTAGTAAAGTGTTTTATTCTGATCATACCTGGATTTTTACTGTGTTACTCTAACCATAATGCTGTGGCTAAAGCAGTACATGTTCTAGTTCTAGCAAGAATCCTAGAATTAAACCGCAGGGAGAAGCTCAGCAAAGCATTAATGTGGTTGTTTGTGTCTGCTTGGGTTTTATGTTTTTATAATTTACATGCAAGGTCCCTCAATCTGTTCTTACATATCTTTACTTGTTTGAGTTTGCTTTGGAAGTGCAGCAACTTTAAAAAGTGCCTGATTTTGATGATGTTGGCTAGAGTAACTTGCAAGCTTATGCTTACCTAAGAAATAGAATGAAGAACAAAACCAGCAGCTTGATTTATAAGATATGGCAATCTCTGGAATGTCTTTGTCAGAACAAATCTTACAGTAGGATGTTCACAGACATTGAATTGTTACACCTGTTAAAATAGCAATTGCAGTGGAACACAAGGTAATAGTAAAAAAAAAATAAAAATTACAGGGCAACCTAATAGCAAGAACTGTTGCTAGGATCTGGTGCTCCTCAGGTAGAAACACAGCAGAATGCAGTTTTTATTTGTACAAAGTCCATCACATTGTGATAGTGACCCATAGGTGTCATGCAAGCATGCAATCCTTGAGAGAAGGAGGGAATGCTGCTCCTGGTAGAAGAGTTCAGGTAGGTATGAAACTTGCTTCTGAAGATTTCCAGCTAGTTACATGTAAAGCAGGATAAATCTGAAAAGGATCACAGGAGGACTACCAAAATCATCAGAGAACAGAGAATTTCAGGTGCAGAGCAAAGGCCACAAATAGTAAATCTCTCTGCTATACAGCACAATCACAGAGGATTCCCACAAGCTTTTAGGAGTTAACCAACAGTCTGAATCTATTTAGGTTTGAAATTAGATGGATTTTGATCATCAGGGCCACAGGATACTGGTGCAGCAATCCTGTGTGGTTGCAGTGGGGTGCAGACTCCAATAAGCTTTATGAAGAAACCTGAAAATTAATTTTTAATGGTTCCTGATGGATAATGTGCTCAATGTCAGTTGGATGACCCTCAGTCAAAGCTGAAGGGCACTATGTTGGATCATAAAATCTTTCTCCCTCCAGACATAAGATCATTCTTATGTGAAGCTTAATATGCATTGAAAAGTATCTGATTTACCTTGAAACTACAAGGCATACTTTGATCCAAAATACATTAAATCATCCTTATAGATTGGAACATAGTTAAAAAATAAAAGCATATTGAATCTTTATTATGTCAGGACATGCATGCATTTCTTAGTGGGGGTGGAATATGCCTATGTGTCCTTGCCCATGTGCACACACACAGAGAAACCTGGAAGCCTTTCTCTGTTCTCAGGAACATCTAGCAAGAAAGATTTAAAGCTGACTGAACTGAATCAATTAATCGTTTCACATGTCTTCAGTTCATAGCATTATAAAGTGATATCATTGGCTCAAGAGAGTGCTTTCACACCTCTAGGCCAGTAGGTCACGGGTTCAAGTCCTGGCTGGGAGAACCTGGAATTTCTCCATTTTAAAATATCTGTGCATTGTGTTTGCCAGATTTACTACGAAAAATGTTTGCTTATTTCACAAGTTCTTAGAGTGTTTAGGGGCATTCTGAAGATTTGTAGCACACAGAAAGATAGAATCATAGAGTCATAGAATGCCAAGGGGTTGGAAGGGACCTCTGAAGATCATGAGGTCTAGACCCTTTACCAAAGCAGGATCACACAGGAATGCATCCAGACAGGTCTTGAAAGTCTCTAGAGAAGGAGACTCTACAAACTCTCTGAGCAGCCTCTTCCAGTGCTCTGTGACCCTTACAGTAAAGAAGGCCTTCCTCACATTGAAGTGAAACTTCCTGTGTTGTAATTTGTATCCATTGCCCACTGTCCTATCACAGGACACTATTGAAGAGAGAGTAGTACCTTCTTCTTGACACCTACCCTTCAGATATTAATAAGCATTAATAATATCTTCTTTCAGTCTTCTCTTTCCCAGACTAAACAGCCCAGGTCTCTCAGCCTTTCCTCATAAAACAGGTGTTCCAGTCCATTCATCATCCTTGTAGCCCACTGGTAAGACTCTCTGCAGTAGTTCCCCATCCTTCTTGATCTAGGGAGCCCAGTACTGAACACAACACTCCAGATGTGGTCTCACCAGGACAGAGTAGAGGAAACCTCCCTCAACCTGCTGTTGACACTCTTCTGAATGCATCCCAGGATACTATTGGCCTTCTTGGCCACAAGGCACATTGCTGTGTAATGGATAACTCCAAGGTCCTTCTCCATGGATTTGTTTTCCATCAAGTTAAACCCTAATCTTTACTGGTGCACAGTGTTGTTCCTCCCCACACTTCCTGTTGTTGAACCTCATTAGGTTCTCCTCTGTCCAGCTCTCCAATCTGTCCAGGTCTCACTGAGTGGCTGCCAACCCTCTGGTGTATCAGCCAAACCTCACAGTTTGGTATGATCAGTGAATTTGCTGAGGGTACACTTTATCCCCTTGTCCAGGTTGTAGATGAAGATGTTGAGTAAGACTGGCTCTATGCTAAAGAAGACCTGGGCATGTGAAGACTTGCACCATGAAATTGGATTGTGAAACTGATCTGTATTTTCCTTTTACCTTGTTAATATTCCACTTGCATTTGAAGATCTAAATATAATGCACTTAGAAAAAAGGAAAAGCAAGCCTAACACCATGACATTTACAAGGCTCTTCTCAAAAATTCATGCTTTAATAAATATTACCTCTACCTTTCATGTCCCATCTTGTCTTAAAAGCACTTTCATTTTTATTACAAGAATTAAATGTCCTGTTTGAGCAGCACCTAACATAAAAACAACGGGAAGATAGGAAACTAATGTAAGAATTGGTCCTTATACATGAAAAAGAAACCCAGCCTTTCATTAGCATGAAAACAGAATTTACATAGTTGCCAAGATTTCTAAAAGATACTAACGGGTGCTTGATCAGGCAGACCCCACTGAAAATTATGCTAAACATTCAGAGCCTGAGGCAGAAATAAGTAGCACCTGTTGAAGTATTGCAACTGAACAGCAACATCTTAACAGTAAGACAGATAAGTATTTTGATGACAACATAAAGGAACAAACTGAAAATTCTAGTTCAAAGTTCCGATCAAAATAGTTGCAAACGAACTGTAGTGATGTGATTGAGTACTTGTTACTTGGACAAATAATGTTGTGGGGCAAACTTTCTTGTCATTAAATAAAGGAAACAAAGGCAGTTTTCTATGACATTCTAACATTACGATCTTATGATAGAATCATAGAATGTCAGGGGCTGGAAGGGACCTTGAAAGATCATCCAGTCCAACCTCCCTTCCAGAGCAGGATTAATTATGTCTCCACAGTTTTATACCTTTGCTAACAAAGTTGTGCTGTAATTAAGGAATAGAATCAGCCAGGATGGAAGAGACCTCCAAGATCATCCAGTCCAACCTCCCTTCCAGAGCAGGATTAATTATGTCTCCACAGTTTTATACCTTTGCTAACAAAGTTGTGCTGTAATTAAGGAATAGAATCAGCCAGGATGGAAGAGACCTCCAAGATCATCCAGTCCAACCTCCCTTCCAGAGCAGGATTAATTATGTCTCCACAGTTTTATACCTTTGCTAACAAAGTTGTGCTGTAATTAAGGAATAGAATCAGCCAGGATGGAAGAGACCTCCAAGATCATCCAGTCCAACCTAGCACACATGCTCACTGCATTATCAAAGCCATCCATTTAGACCAGGTTGCATCTGTCACATGATGCGGTGATGAACATCCAGTTTAGAACTGGCAATCTAGGAGCTAAAAGGAATTGTGACTCAGTTCCAATCGCTTCAGAAGCTGCTTCCTCTTCTTCATAGGCTTCTAGTATTTCTTTCTCTGCTGGGGTGTAATTTGCCTCTGAACCTCTGTAGCCATGTCCCCAGAAACCAAGTGGTCGTCCACGTGTTTCATTTGGAGCTTTCTGCCAAAGACTCCAAGTTGGACCATTGTCACTGGCAGCCGTGTACAGAATGTTTTTAATGTCCAGACCAGATCGTACAGGTCCCAAGCCTACAGCATGGACTACTTCTTGCTTTATCTGATCAAAGGCTACTTATTGTTCAGGTCCCCACTCAAAATGGTTTCTTTTACGAGTCAAATCATGCAGAGGTTTGACAATTTGACTGAATCCAAGAATGTGTAGTCTCCAAAATCCCACTGCACTCAAGAAAGATAGAGTGTCCTTTTTGTTTGNTTGAACTGATACTGGATTCCTCTCCAGGTGAATGCAAATTGAGGCCTGCATTCCTTGGCTATGGGAATAGAGAAGAAAGCATTAGCAATGTCTATGGTAGCATACCATTTGGCGTCCTTTGATTCCAGCTTGTACTGGAGTTCCAGCATGTCTGGTACGGCAGCGCTCATGGGCAGAGTCACCTTGTTGAGGGCACGGAAGTCAATCGTGAGGTGCCAGTCGCCATTAGGTTTGCGCACAGGCCAAATTGGACTGTTCAAAGGTGAATGAATTTTCTTGATGACCTTCTGACTTTCTAGTTGATGAATCAGCTGATGAATGGGCAACAAAGAGGCACGGTTAGTTCTGTACTGTCTGTGATGCACAGTTTCAGTAGCAATTGGCAGTTTCAGGTCCTCTATACCATGATGTCCCACAAGTGCAGATTCATCTGAAAGTTCAGCTCTAATGGACAGCTTCAATTTACCATCCTCAGTTTCTACTGATGCTATACCAAAAGCCCATTTATGACCCCTAGGATCTTTGAAACAACCTTGTCTCAAAAAGTCAATTCCCAGAGTGCAAGTCGCATCAGGACCAGTTACAACAGGGTATTTATTCCACTCCTTACCAGTTAAACTTATTTCAGCCTCCAACTTAGTTAAGTCTTGAGATTCACCAGTGATTCCAGAAATAGTTATAGCCTCTGTCCCTTTGCAAATTGATGGCAACAAAGTACACTGAGCACCTGTATTGACTAAAGCCCTGTATTTCTGAACTTTTGAACTGCCAGGCCACCTAATGATTACATTCCAATAGATTCAGTTTTCTCCACTATCCCTGTCCTCCTCCTGGTTAGAGGAAGGGCACCCCTAATGCTGAACATGGCATGTGGGATGTACACAATGATTGGTTTTCTTGTGAGAGGAATTACAATTATTATTAGAATAATTGCAATTGCTCTGAGGAGCTGAAGAAGTGACAGCTACCCTTCTGGCATTGCTGCCTCTGTTTCTGCCACTCTGCAGTTCCCTGACTCTCTTTGAAAGGACTGAAGTAGGTTTACCATCCCATTTGTTCATGTTCTCACCAAATTGGCCACGCAGGATTATCCAGAGTGATGCACCTGATTGCTGGTGTCTAGGTGGAATTTGTCTCCTGGGCCGGAATTGCCTTGCAGGAGGTGGGCGTCTGTTCCTGATAGCAGAAACATGCACCCAGTCAGATGATGAAGGAATGGTATCCTTTGCCAGATTGGATATGGAGGTTTTGAGTTCCTCCTTCAGTTCTCTCATGCTATCTTTAAAGCTGTATTTAGCTCTGTACCCAAAGTTTTTATGGCAGAGACTAGGGTAGAATACAACAAGCTGTCCTCTATCTGCCTCCATTGATCAGTGAACTCATCAATAGTGAGCCTTCCATTATCACCCTTTGATAGCAACTTGCTAGCCAATATGTTAGCGTAGAATGAAGGAGAAAGTTTAATAGTCTTCTTCATGAGACCTGTTCCAAGAGGAATGTTATCAGGCTCATGTATGGCATGATCTCCATAAAGCACTTCCTTCACAGCAAACTCCTTCAGAAGCTGAATTCCCTCCTCAACTGTGTTCCAATTCCTAGCTACCCAAGGCAAGTCATCTTGGGAGGTATATCTCATACCCACAGCCAGCAGAAGACGTGTCCACAAGCTAACCACACCAAGATTTGTTGCCAGGTGTTTGTCCACTCCACTCTCCTTTGCAAGAGGGCGTAGCTGCTTTGCAGACTTGTCTCCTACCTGTAGGGCATTTGCACCAATAGTACAGCATCTCGCCAGCCAGCTTAGGATTGGCTCTCCTGATTCCCTTGAATATTACTTTCTAGCTTCCCTGACTTCTCTGAGGGGATCATTGGAGCCCTGGACATCATCCTTCTCCTCTTCCTCTCCTTGCTGGTCTGTTGGTAACTGGCCAAACAAAACTCTCCTAACAGCATTCCTAATCTTCTGAAAGCCATCTTCCCCCTTGGTAGCTAATCCTGCATTTTCCTCATATTTTGCTCTCAGTAAACCGGTCAAATCTTTAAGACTAAATTTCTCCTCTTCTTCCTCCTCCTGAGCACCAGAGTTACCTGTCCCTAAGTCTTCCTTTGACCCATGTTTTGACCCAAGTTTAGCTTTAATCTTGGCAGAGGCCAGTTTAACTGAATATTTGCTTTCTAATGGATCTGAATTTTGGGGAGCTTGAACTGCTGCTGCCATAGACTCAGAATTGTCTTTTGAGTTGCAAATAGAAATTGCAGTCTGAGAATTCAAACTGCTAGCAGAAATAGGGCTTTGGGAGTCTCGAGTAGTTTGTCCTTCATTTTTGTAAACAGCTGTGGTATTATCAGCATTGTTTTGGGTACATTTTCTGGGCATACAGCCAGAATTGGTATCTGAACCTGTTTGAATAGAAGAATCTTTGTTTTTCTTTCTCCTGGCACAATTTATCTGTTTTTTTAAAGTTGTAGCAGACACTTTCAGGCTTAGAGCAGAAATTAGGAATAAATCCATAATTGGTAAGAATACAATTACACATGTCAGCTATATCACCGTGGTCTTTGAACAGAAGTTTTGGCAAGAGTCCATAACACTGCTCTTTAGCAGAATGACAAGTGCCAAAGCGGTTGAATAGCTCATTTGATTACTAATATTTTCTGACTTACTAAAAGCATAAAAACCCACATTGGTAGCTATCTCAGTAATATTAAATCCAACCCAAGAAAAAATATATTCCCAGAGATCAAGGTCTCTAAGAGGGGTTTTCAACCACTCTACCACCTTTCCCCCCTTGCCTATCTTATCTCACCATCTGTCTTAATGCAGCAGATAAGCAAAGGTAGATCGGCCAGGGGGATTAGCAGCAGGAAAGAAGTTAGTGAAATTATTCAGATCCAGTTAGGAAGGGAGAGAGATGCAGCAGCAAGAGTAGCTCAAGAAGCTCAAACAGCTCTAACAGCTCTGTCTTATTTATGTTTGGGTTACAAATCTTAATTTTTCTCTTTCTCAGTAAACCTATGAGTGAAGTAGCAACATCAGTGTTTTCCTTTCTCAGACTGTAGTCTAATTTCTCATTCAAATCCTCCAATTAGTTCAAACCAGCACACAGGGGGACTATACAGGTCTTTGGCTCCATCTGCGAGTCTGAGAAGCCAGTTGTCCTGAGGACAATCTGTCCCACTCTTGAAGATTGAGGCAAGGAAGGTGTTGAGTACCTCTACCTTTTCCTCATCTTTTGTTACTATATTCCCCTCTGCATCCAACAGAGTGGAGGTTGACCTTGCCCCTTCTTTTGCCATTGATATATTTATAGAAACGCTTTTTGTTCCTCTTTATGGCAGTGGCCACTCTAAGTTTTAAGTGGCCTTTTGCTCCTCTAATTTTTTTCCTACAAGACCTAGCAATGTCCATATACTCCTCCTGGGATACCTCCCTTTTTTTCCAAAGGTGAAATGCCATCTTTTTTTCCCTTAACTCCTTTAGAAATTCCTTGCCCATCCAGTCCAGATGTCTCCCTCATCGGCTCGCCTTCTGGCACATTGGCACAGCCTGTTCCTGCGTCTTCAGGAGTTCTTTCTTGAAGTAGGTCCATGCTTCCTGGACCCCTTTGTTTTTAAGGGTGGTTTCCCAAGGAACTTTCTGAGTTAGTTCCTTAAATAAGCCAAAGCCTGCCCTTCAGAAGTCCAGTGTGGAGGTTTTGTTGATGCACTTCCTTGTTTCACCATATATTGAAAACTCTATTATTTCATGGTTACTGGATCCCAGGCAGCCTCCATCCACCACATCTCCCACCAGCCCTTCTCTATTTGTGAACAGCAGAACGAGAAGGACTTTCTCCCCCTCTGAGACAGATGTACCCTGTCCATCACTAGCAGACCTGGAGCTGTATAAAGTTCCCCAAGATCAAAGAACCCAAAATTTTGTTGGTGGCACCATCCTCTGAGCCACTTGTTAATCAGGCATGAGTTCCTGTTTCTTTCAGTATTCCTACCTGCAACTAAAGGTATTGATGAAAAAATTACCTGTGCCCCTAATCCATCAACTACTTTTCCCAGTGCCTTGAAGTCCCTTTTGGCTGCTTTTAGACCTCTGGTATCTAGCTCATCACTTCCCACATGCATAACAAATAACGGATAGTAATCAGAGGGCTGCACTATGTTAGGCAGCCTTTTGCTAACATCTCTGATGCAAGGGGGATACTGATTTACTTTAGTCAACCCCACAGATGGTGTTACTTCTGCTTCCAACATCGCCTCAGCCTCTAATGGCCTATATCTGTTGTGCAAGGGCAACTGAGGAGGTGAGGAGGGCTGGAAGGGGTTTCCCTTGCCCTTTCTGACAGGCATCTGTATCCATTCCCCGCTGTATCTTGGGCCACCTCCCTCTGCTAAGGGGGTCTGCAGAGCCCGGTGCCACAATTCTAACTCCCTTTCACATTCCCTTATAGTTCTTAGTCTTTCTACTTCGTCCTTCAATTTAGCCAGTAGGTTAAGCAGGTCACTGATCGCTCACACCTAATTCAGGCCTTTGTCTCTGCCACCCCCAACTTCGACTGTCAGGCTCCAAGGCTCATTGCAGCCAGTTGCCTGGATGCCTGCATGCTTACGTGTGAGCTCTGTGTAGGTACCCACAGTTTTACAAACAGCCTTTCACCGGACTTTTTTTTTTTCCCCCCTCTTCCACCAGCGCGCTGCTGGCTGGGCTCAGCAGAGAGAGCCTCGGCACTGTTCTCTGCCCGAAGCTGCCTCTCGTTTAAATCTACCTCCCCTGCTGCCTCACTCTGTGGAGCCTGCGCGTACGGCACATATCTGCCCGTGTCTGCCGCTTCTCTGCTCCCTTTTGGGGCTCACCGCTGGGGAGAGTCCTTAAGTAAAGAAAAAAAAACTTCGGAAAAGCCTCAAAAACGCTTCAAAACTGCGCCTTTCCAGCGGAGCTAGCCTCGGCACTGCTCTCTTCCCGAATCTCTATTCCTTAATTACCCATCCAGAGGCCACACTCTAGTAATTGGCAGCAGGACAGGCACCTAAGGGTTTAGGAACTCAAAGCACCCATGCCAGACATTAGAGCGACCGACCAAGACTGTAAAAAAAAAGGGTATATAAAATAAGACAATATATACCTCACGTTAACCTGAACATATAGCCCCTGAATTTTACGTAAACTTGCTGAGCTTCCAGAAGCTGCTGTAAAACACTTAGGGGATTAGAGTGGATTTTAGACAAGGTATGTTGTTACAGGAAATTTGAGAGGAGGAGCTAGAAGTAATAGCTAGAAAATGCTGGGTAAGATAGTGTGTCAAGGTCAGTGTTCAATTCAGGAAGACTGCTATTTTTGTACTTGTGAAGTTGTCTTCCTGGAGTCTGTTACTGCAGTGTAGTACCACCTTTGCTTCAGTAATACCTTAGGATGCTAGGAAGGTGAAACTATGTGCCTAAAGATATGGCAGCCTGTTAAGAAGGGTGCTTTGTCCTTCTGTAGCTGTCTTCATGGAGAAATTTTAATATAGGAAGAGGGAGCGAGGTAGGACTGAGAGGCTAGAGTTTTAACAGAGGTTTCAGTAATTATTTATCAAGGGTGGGGGTATATTAATACATCAATAACTAAGAACTTGGTGACTTAACTACTCAGAAAATGTTCTGAGCACATTTTTAGGCGCAAGCATTCAGTTTATCAGTTGTTTATTTGTGTAAACTTAGGTAGAGCTTTTACTTCTTCACTGTAAATTTTAAGTTCTAGTAATTCATGGGGTTTTGCTAAACTACTTGACATTTCTTTTTATCATCACCTGAGCATTTGTGAAGTCCAGACTAGAAAGAGACTGAGGGCCACAAATAATGTGGATCATCTGGGATGTTTTTTATAATCTAGGAATTCTCTTGGCCAGATACCCTGTTGTTTTTTTTAAACAGAAACCAACATCAGTGCTGGTCCTACCAGTTTCCTTTTTCATCAGGAAAGAGAAATAGGCACCCTAAGTATTAGGTTCCTCAGACCTATTCTTGGCATGTACTTTAGTGTAAGATGGTGTTTTAGAAGTGGTTGTATCTTCCCATGGACTAAAAAGGGGCACTGGATGACTAACTCAGTGCAGACCCTTGAAGATGCCTACATGTAGGTATTGCGTTCTACCTCTTCTGGCAGAACAGATTGTTTGAATTGCAGTTGTGTTGCAAGGAACTCTGTGTGCCTTTTGTAAATATTGTATTTAGTTCTGAGGATGAGATTCCATACTGAGAATATGGTGTTCCCTTCAACTTCTGGCTAATGTCACTCAGGAAGATCTGGAAGCACAAGGAGAACCAATGCATGCAAAGGAAAGACAAATTTCCATCTGTCCATTTTGGAGATGGTAAAGATAAGCAGGGAGGCACTTGATTAATTTCCAGAGACTAGTGTTTGTCTTTCTTTTTAGGAAGAGATTGTGCCTCCTTCCTTTCTGGTAAAGACACCAGAAAAATTTATTGTATCTTGGGCTCAAAATATTACAGTGATTTGGCCTTGAATATTCAAAGTTTTATTCTCAGTTGTGCAGACTTTGCTACTTTTGTTTCTGTTCATAAAGATTTTCAGTGTTTTTTGCTAACTCTAGGGGAAACATGCAGAATAACCTTGGAAGGGTTTTCTTTGTGGAACCTCACATGCCAAGTCTTCCTGGGAGTCAGAAAGCTGTTCACAAAGTTGTGTCAGAAACAACCTGACTCTAACTACAACTTTTAACAATTTACCTCCAGCAGTAGGAGATTGTTTTAGAAATTTGAGCAAGAGTAGTTGAGAAACAAAAGGTGATTACCAAAGGGTTTTGAAATAATCCATTTGAAATAATTCCATTTTAACAAGAGCTTTACCTCCACTGAGAGCTTTTCCTCAGTGATTTCATTTAGAATATGTTCATGTGAGGATATGAATATTCTTCTCAACTCATGAGAAACATCCTTTAAGACTGTCTCCCTTCCCCTTTTCTTTAGCACCAAGAGTTGCAGAATATATATGAATGCTGTCCACCATAAAACTCGGCATCTCTTCCTGGAAGATGTCAATGAAATTATATAAATTGTCAAATAGTGCAATTTAAATGTAGAGCAGAAATATCTTCAGCTTTGATTCAATGCAATCCCCAGGGAAAGCATAATCTTAACCAGTTCCAATTGATGTTCAGAACCTGTGGTTGGGAAGGGACATCTATTACATGTATTAAACATGCTCTTGGCTTTTTTTAGATAACATTTTACTTTCAGTATGTAAAATATGGAATAATTTATATGACTAAAGAATTTAGGATTTTTAGGTCTCCATTTACAAATAAGACCCACATAAGCTCACACAGCAGCAAGAACTGTATGTGTACGTTTGCACAGCTGCAACTGTGGTAACAAGCACCTGAAAGCCAGTCAGTCTATCCAGTTTATGTTGCATTGTCTTCCTCAGCCTAGCTCTGACCGCCTGTTACAGCTACCAATTGTGCCAGTATGCCTGTACATCTAGCTGTAATCCCCTAACATGCTTGACTTATATGCAGACATCTGTTTTTTAAAATGTCCTTTATATTTTTGGAAGCATACATCAGCTCCTTTTTATAACAGCTATCTTAAGTTATATAACAAGCTGTCTCAGTGCTTCATTTGCAAGTTATGAGAAAAATTTCAAAACACATGAAGTAGACTAAATTACATTCAGAACGCAAGTGGTTATCTTCTATCTTCCCCTTGAACTACAGTTGCACTATGTCTGATCACAGCCAGACGAGTGAGCAGAGAAGATAAATTCATCCAGAAAAAAAGATCTTGTCTTGGATTGTGAATTGCAGAAAAGTAATTTTTTTTCACTTTACATGTAAGATTCTTTTGAAAATGAATAATAGTTTCTGTGACAACTAAATTATTTTTCTCATTCATAGATAATTACACATTCTCCCTTTCTCTCTGCCCCCTTGCTACTTTCTTGAACTAAGTCTCTGATTGTTATCTCCCTAGGGCGTTACGGTGCTGGTCTATCATTTGTATACTTGCTGAAAGTTTCTATGCACCAGTCATGCTTATACCCACAAATCTTAGGAGCTCTGTTCATTTAATTCCCTTCATGGGAAACTGTGACCAGCATACAGCACAGTGACCCAAAATACACTTTTTAAATTTGAACTGCAGAACAGTATAGCACGGGGAGAAGTTTAAAACAACAGAAATTGAACATACATACCTGTCTTGCTGTAACTTGTTCTGTCCTCCAGAGGGGAACTCTCATAACTTCACTTTTCTCAGGTATCTAAATCTCTAGTTTATCTTATTTCAGAACACTGGTTCTTGTGGTCTTTCCAGAGTGTGGCCCCCTGAATACCTTTGTACTCTCCTCTCTGTGCATCCTTTACTTCCCTGGAATAATAATAATTAAAAAAAAAAAAAAATGCTCAGCAAGGTGATATAGATAACTTCCATAGATAACTGTTATCAGTCTCAAATTTTTACTCTTGGTTTCATAGGTGAATTGCTATTGCTCTCCTTGGATTTGTCTTCTGAGCACCTAGTAAGTGGATCACACACTACAAAAGATAGTCTCTATTACTTGAACAACTAAATAGAACATACAGTATTAAAAGAGTATTACAGATAATTCCAAATCATTACACTATGTATCAAAACAATTATATAAATTATGTATAAGGAAGATAAAGTGTATATATTCTAAAATTACTTAAAACTATTTAAATGATCTGTCAGCATTTGCGTTAAAGTTCCATATGCAAGCAATGTATAAATTATTAAAATATTATAATGTATTAACAAATGGTTAATTAAGCATAATAGGCCTCAACGTAGTTATAGCTCTTTGTAACAAATACTGTACTTACAGTGTGTCCTAAAACAGCTTTGCATCATTTCATAGCCACTAATTGACTTATAAGGAGACCTAAAAATGCAGACATCCAGAACTTAACTGGCAAAGTACCAATGTGGCAGGAAACAAGTTTTTATTGTCAGCATTTCTTTATTCTTCTTTACATAGTAAACAACTTCACATTGGCAAATGTGCAATATAAAATAGCCTTTCACAATCTTAAAAATACCCAGCTCTTGTGTACACAAGAGTTGCAGCTTTATGGATTTTTCAAATATTCCAACTGCTTCCTTCAGAAGAAAAACATTATTTCTGCTACCAGTATCACTAAGTGGAGGATTAACACTGAGTTATCTGAGAAGCCAACGTCCAGGTTCTATCCAATCCTTTCCATCAGATCATATCCATGTGGGAGAAGTAATGATCCTCAAACCTGCTTGCCTTGTGTCATTGCGATTCAGTGCCTGGGTTGTGTGGTCACTTCTTCCACACAGGCCAGATGAATTAGAGTTTTGTGGTAGAGCATTGATTTCCTTTGCCAAGAACATTTGTATGCATCTATGAAAAAGTGCTTTTACTCCTCTGCACAGCTTTTCTTTGTGTCATGGGTTTCACTAATTGAATCTGCTGATGGGTAATTCAATACCATGCTGGCATCATGCCATCCTTAAAATGAGGATGCTGGCTGGAGCAAAGTATCATGGCACTTGTAACATCAGACGCTTCCGATTTCCAGTTGCTGCTTCAGGGTTCTGTTTTTGGGGTGTTGGCCTTTTCCACTAGACTGGCTGTGGGCCTGGGAGACAGGAGGGTTCTGCTGCTGCTTCTGCTTTTGCTGTGCTTTTCCACGAGACAGGCTAAGGTAGTTGTACGTTGCATGATTTCATTACAGTCCTTACCTCAATCCAGGGCTTTTTGTGTCATTTTCCCTCCCAATCTTTGGGGGGAGCTTGCTTGTGAGAGCAGGCTGTCTTCAACCAGTACAGGTATAATGAGTAGGTCAGTATGAAACAATGAAGGGGTCAGTCTGGGATGATAATTCAGCCGTTCCCATATGTAGGTGTTATCTCGGGTTAGATGTGGGAAAGGAAAAGGAGGGTACTTCTGGTCCTATGACAGCTCTTAAAACTAATTATGTTATCATCACGTCTCAGTAGGAAGCTATGCATTAAGGAATGTGAGTAATATTTGCTATATGCCATTTATTTTCTCATACTGGCTTTGTTTCATTTGCCATGGGAGCATTGTACTTCTCATCTGAGAGAAGAGGGTTGCTTGAATACAAATATTACTGTATATAAATACATTCTGGAGGATACATATCAGACTAAATCACTTTGTACTTGAAACAAGTGATGAGATTCACAATGATTTCTGAGTTCTCGGGGGATTTCATTCTGCAGACTCACATTGGCACCTATGACAGTTCTGGATGTGTTCAGACAAAGTTTGCTTACACTCTGCAGTCTTATGCTTTCAAAGAGCCAAGTTGTTAACCACAGAATTCAAACAGGCATTTTGAATGCTGTGTTGTTTTTCAGTAGAAAATAAAGCCATTCCAGGAGATACTACCTGTGAAAATAAAATTACAATGCTAGGCTGCAAGTGGAGCTGTGTGCAGCACTGTCTAGGGACAGTATGAATTTATTCAACTATTTGCTGTCTGCAACAGTTCTACGCAGCATGAGGTTTCTGGCCTCGTAGCCATCTGCAATTCTTGGATTTTGTATCTGCTTAGGACTTTTTTTCCTCCCTCTTTTGGTGGTTTTCTTTGCTGTCCTCATTCTCCCCGATTCTGAGAACACCAGGCAATCTTCACAGAAACAGATGCTAAATAGCCTGTAGCAAGAGCAAAGGCACACCTGGATTGCTATGTTTTAACAATGCTTCTATTTGAAAATACATTGTCTATATTTTAGTAAATCATAATTGGAACAGAGGTGACAATAAATCAAATTAAAACTCTCCATCAGCATTTCAGGCACAGATTCTGACATCTAACACAAAGATTATTTAGTTTGCTTCAGCTTGTGTAGTATAGCTATTAGAGAGAGGCAGAAAATCAGAGTGTAACTATTTCCCCTTGCCCCTTGGTTCACAGCCAAGAAAACTTTGAAATGCACTCATACTTAAAGCCTGTGGTTTGAAGATAGAATTTGCAGATGGGCATGGGTTATTTCAGAAGGATTTTTCATTCTGTGATTTCTGCGGGTTGGCTGATAATGCCAGATATACAGCCCCACCTGCTCCTGTTTGCTTCCTTCGGGGTGGCTTCTGCTAGCAACCAGGACAGTCTGGAGTTGCCTTTCTTCCATAGATAATACTGGAGGCGGGTGCATTGTCAGCAGGATGCACAGCATCCCTCTGCTCTTGCTTCCCATGCAGGCCAGAAGAACTCAACCCAGAAGTTTTTGTATAGTTACTGACTCAAATCTGTCCCTTGTGTTATTCCTATTATGACTTAATAGTCCATATTTGGCTCATTAGCATTTAATGGCATTCTTCTTACAGAGAGAGTTCTTTCTGGAAATTGCAGATTTATGCTGTTTCTAGGAAGATAGGTTTATTTCCAGCTAATATGAACAGCTCACTGGGACTAATGTAACGCAGCCTGTGTTACAAGTGTGTTTAGTTTTATATCCTATTTTCTTTCCCCCCTCAGAGGATTATGCCCAGCTGTGCAACATTCCTGCTCCAGGATCTCGACGGCCATATGGACGAGATGCTTTGGTTGACTTTGATGAGCACTACACTCCAGAAACTAATCCATACTTTGTTGAAGACCGTAAGCAAGTTCCCCTGTTATATAAAATGATTGAAATAGGGGTTGCAACTTGGATTATTTCCCTGTAGCTGGCTTCACTGTTCTATTTGCTTCCGAGTAATGTGGCCTGTTTATGTTTTAGTTATTCCTTTGACGCTAGCTTTCAGTCAGGTGTTCCGGCTCAAGAGCTGGTGTTATATAATAGTCTGGTTTGGCTCAGAGTACAATGCTAATTTTCAATATAGTGAGATAGTTTGTGCCAGTTGTACTCAGTTTGTATTTACCAACAGATTGACAGCTAAAGGTCAAAAGGATTGCCAGTTTTCCTTCTCAGAATTTTCCTTTGGAGTATGGGACAGATTTCTTCAGAGTGCATTTAGTATAAAAGATGGGGGAAATTATTCATGCCAACTTTCCATGCTTTTCTAGCAAAATTTACATGGGGAAATGGAAAGCATGCAATTCATTCTTGCTCAACATAAAAAATGTGCAGCACGGTATGATCAGTGAGCATACATGCATATAGCCCTCAGGCTTAATGGATTGGCCTGCCAAGCAGGATATAAGGGATTGTATACAGTATCTCAGTTGTACTTGAGGAATGTTAGGGTTCTTTATGGGTCTAGCCTGGATCACTGTTAAGAATTGTGTGAGAGGAATGCTTACATATCTCAGCATCTACCTCAAAATCAGCCGCCCTGTATAGGTCCAAGATACTTCATCACAGTATTAGAGAAGAAAAATGGAGGTATCAGAAGGAACTGGCAACTTCCTGTGCTTTATACACACGGCCTGCAGGTTGTCACTATGCTCTTTCCCAAAGTGCTTCTCTGTATAAAGAGTTATTTTTAAAATAACAGTAATAGGTGAAAACAGAGCAGGAGGACTACAGCACACTATTAAAAGGGTGATACATGTTTCTTACAAACATTGCCCTTCATACATTTATACAGAACTATACAAATCAGGTTAATGAATTCGTCTCTAGCATCTAAATGACCTTCTAGCTCTACGAAGCAGAGAATCTTTAAAGAGAGGGTAGGAAAGAAGTACTTTCCAAGTTAGAAGCAGTTAGGAATAAATAACAATAAAGCCATGGACTATTTTGAATCCACAGCTGAATCCTCTGCCTTAGGGACTGAGGCCAAAGAGCTCCTGTGTCTTGCTCCCATCCTATCACTGAATCAGATAAAGTGGCAAACTAGTGTGTAAGAAACACCAAAACACATGGCTGTATGACTGTCCTCAGAGACATATTTCCTGACAAATATAGTTGCAACATGTTTAGAGCATCAGAGATTTCAAGGTTGCAGTCCTGCTGTGGTATGTGTGAAGAATACAGAAATACCTTCCGTCCTGTAGTAGGGCCATGCACATTAATGTAGTATTTGTCACCTGTGTGCAATCAACTCCTACAGAATCAAACAACCAGGTTAGAATTACAACCCAGGTGCCATCCAGCTGGTTTGAAGTGGAGTATTTTGTGAAGTAGAAGTAGAACTTGGTCTGGATGATAAATGCTTTGGTTTTAGCTACTTAATTACAACATACTACAGTTACCGGAGATAGCGGGAGAGAATAAATGTACATGTGTACATGCTTATGTATGTATGTATATACCACATGTCAAGTACCTCATGTATTTTCTTTATTTAGAAAACACCTATGTATTGGAGGATGGTACCTTTTAATTTCTTGGCAGTCTCAGTTTTCTAAATTAGCAAAGATCTTCACTATAAAGGACTTTCCTGAGCCCTCTGCAGGCTTTAATAGAGGACATATAAACATAATTAAACTTGGGTCAAGTTTCTTACTATATTGTTACTATACATCATGACTGTCTGCTCAACATCCTCAGTACTACTGCACTGTAATTTACCATGTTCCTGGAAAAGGCTCTGGTGTTTCCCACTTAATGTACACTTGTACACATCCTTTGTATTACATATGTTCTTGAGATGTGGCATATATCAGCAAGTACTTCTGTGACCTTGTGTTTAGTGTCTCCGGAATCTATTCAGTGTATGACTGACCAGTACGATACTTACTAAGAATGCCACCATGCTAGGAAAAATCCAGGATAGAAACCACATGTATGTTAAAGAGAGGAGAAAGGGAAATGATAGTGCCGAAGTGTAACGGAGGATTGTATGGAAATGTCAAAGTAGAAAGGGCAAGGCAGGAGAAGAGAAAACAGGACGAGAGAATAAAGGGCCTCAAGAACTGAGACAGAATTGAGTAAATATGAAAAAGAGGAGAACAAACACAAGGAAAGGAAGAAATTCATGTTCCTGGGCAGCTTTGCAAATCTACATATCACAACTGTTGCAGCAATATAAATTAGTAAATGGGGTTTAGATGAAGCAATTATTTGTTTGTGGAGTCATTGTAGTAACTGTATGGTATGGGGGCAGATAGAGAGATGCATTCTACTCTATTCCACTCCATCTCCAGCTGCCTCTCCATTTCTGTGCTATATATCCATTATACTGATAAACATACAACTCTCAAATGTTCTCAGCGTTTTCCTCCAAAGTCTTTTCAATGTGATAGGCTGCCATCTGCAGTTGTGTTATATCACTGCTCCACAAACAGAAAGCTAGTGAAAAAAACTCTGCAAGACTAACAGGAGCAATTCAGTCCTAGATAGAATCTGAACGTGTAAAAGTGTTGAATATTTTTAAAGTATAAATTGTTCCGTATATATAAAAGCGTAACAGTCAAGAAAGCCCTAAGATAGGGAGCACAAAAGGCATTGTACAAACCACTGGATATAAAGACAACTCTTTAGCTTTGACTGCTCACCATCTAGAACTATGACAAGGAGCAACTGGTAGATAATAGGTATTTGTATTGGCACCAGTCACTGAAGTACCAGCCAAAGGGTTGTTAACCAAAACCACAACAGGAAAGCAAGTCTCTGATTTCTTCTTACTTTCCTTAAGGCAGTTGAGATTTTCTTTTTAATATGTTTATGTCCTTAGAATGCACCTCTGACACCTTATTTTCCTAGAATACCGCTATAACAAACTTCTTCCCCAGACTGCACTACCACTTATCTTTTTTCATAAAGGTTGATACACATAGGAATTAAAATAAAAGGTGCTATTTAGAACACAGTGATTAATCTTTTAAAACCAATACCACCAAATTATGCAGTTTCCTTTATAAAAACAAAAATCACAGATTTTTAAACACGAAAACTTCAGAGTTCGTGAGGGTTTTTAGCTTTCATCGTGAAATAGATCACAGCACTTTTCTAGTGCATTTGAAACAGCAGATGGTGCAGATCTGCTAAAGCTGACCTATTTTTCACAAAGTCAAGTCACATTCCAGTAAACTTGTGAGAGAATTTCAGCCTGAATGTACTGATTCAACAACTCAGTAATTAATTGGTTGCAATTCTTCCTCCACTCAGGTTTTCTGAACAGCTTTGAAGAGTTACAAGCAGAGGAATGTGGTATTCTGAATGGATGTGAAAACGGCCGCTGTGTAAGAGTCCAGGAAGGCTACACCTGTGACTGCTTTGATGGTTATCACCTGGACATGGCCAAAATGACTTGCGTAGGTGAGGCCAATGTATTACTTCATCTTCTTTTGTTAGTCTGTTGGTTTACTTTGTCATTAGCCCTAAGGAGGGGCTGGAACAAAGGGATTAGAGATGATCATCTAAATTGTTTCAAAGATGCCAACTTTGATTTTACTGCAGAGGCCAGTAAATATTGTTACAGAAATAATTCTATTGGTATTCCTCAGTTCATCTTGGTCATTAGAGCTGTATTTAATTAAGACCCTAGAAATAATTTAACACTACTGTAGGGAACTGGATACTGTGTAGAAGAGTAATTTTAGGAGCTGATTTTTAGAGCAGTTCAATTATCTAAATTATGCACATACTCACTTGAGGTTTGGTCCCTGACTCTCACTGATTTCAACAGCCTCAACTATTCCTTTCACTCTCAGACTAGTAAATCTGCACAAGTACTAACCAGGATATCTAAGGAGTATGTCTTCAATTAAGACAAGAAAACATGGGAACAGTAAGTGTCAGTGAGGAGACAAACCAAAACACTCTTCAGTGTAGAAGCCTAGTAGACAGAGTGCATGGGTATTTCAGTTTAAGGTCTGTAGTAACCACGGTTGGCATTACACTTCATAGCCTACAGATGAGATTTTCCAGATGTATCATGATAAGCTGCCTGTATGCCTTGAGATCTTTAGGACCTTACAGCAAGCTGGCCTCCTTAGCAAGAAAAGATAATAACTCCTGCCTATTTCAGGCAAATGCTGCACAATATTGAGTACAGGTGATTTGCTGTCCACAACTATTTAAGTGAGAAGAGCAACTGTTCCTAAAATACTTGATTGTCTAAAGTACAGATGTTGTACTAAGAACTTCGAGTTTCTTTCTTATAAGCCACTTTTCAGTCATCAGATATAAATTTATCATCAGTTATTAGATTTTTGTTTCACAGTTTAGGCAGCATTTGGACTCTGTAATCTAACAGTTTAATACCATTTAATACACTACTGATTTCCTGTGATAACTTCTGCCTCTTTGCAGCCTAATTCCACCTGATCTTAATTGAAAATAAAGTTTTCTGTGTATTCATACAACATGTCCTACTTCTAACGGTGATGGAGATGAATGAGTTTTAACTACACACCAGACTTAAATATATGGCTTTTGATGTCTCCTTTATGCAGATGTGAACGAGTGCAGTGAGTTGAACAACAGGATGTCTCTCTGCAAGAATGCCAAATGCATTAATACAGAAGGCTCATACAAATGTTTGTGTCTTCCGGGGTATGTACCTTCAGACAAGCCAAACTACTGCACCCCACTGAACTCAGAACTAGACAGTGAACTGGAGTAGAGGAAAATCTCCATATACTAAGCCCATACACTCTGCACTGTATAAAGAAATGGAAAAAAATGTATTTAACTTGAGAAGAGAAGGCACCGGAGTAGCAAATTTAAGGGGAGAGAAGCATTAAAATGTGTCAAAAGTTGAGACATGATGGGCTGATTGTGTATCAGCTTCACTAAAGTGACAGGCCAAATGGACACGTTACTCTGTATGAAAGAAAGAAACAATCAAGAATATAGTGTGTTCATTAAAAAACAACAACAACAACAACAAAAAGACCTCTGAAAATAAGCAAAACCAGTGCTGTTATTTTGAACAGAAGAGCTTTGGGGTTTCGATATTTTGTGGTGGTGTTGTTGTTGTTATGTTTGTGTTTTCGTTTTGTTTTTATTATTGCTTGATTAATTTGGCATTTAAATAGTGCTGGAAATATTTTATCTTACTATGTCATTTTTTTGATTGTTCAGTTCTTTGCCTACCGTTTCTTTTCAGACCTTTTTTCTGATCAATACAAGCTCTATAATACAGATATTCTTAGGCCATTTTATAAGAACTGTTACACAGGGTAATGATTCTCCTTCTCTGAAACATTGGTCAGTGACTTTTTTTTTTAATTTGCTAGTTGTCTGCCCTGTGGAGCAGGCACCATTTGTTTTCAAATGTTTATATTCCTTGGCGAAAAGTCCTTATATTCATTTTTGTATTCTGTATGGTTGTTACTGCACTTAAAAGTCTCTAGAAACTTTCTTGCCAAGATCAAAGCTGCTAGTGGACAACATTGGATTCCTTTTGTACATTAAACCAAAAGATTTTTAGCTCACATCTGTATTGTAATATGTAAATTGAACGCAAGAGAGATCTTGTATGATTACCCTAACATATTAAAGCTGTATATTAACACTCAATAAAATCACCTGGTTTTTTAGAAAAAAAGCTATTTACTAATTGTAGGCTTTTTTTTCCCCCCTTTTATTGGTGTTTATGTTCCCAGAAAACACTCCTTGAGTGTTTACAATACTAGAACTGATTTACATTACAGTTATTTTAAGAGAGCTGTCTGGCTGTTTTTCCTTCTCATGCTGTTTTAATAAGACTAGAACCTGAATTAGTTAATGCCTGAGGTTAGGCTTCCAGAGGGAAGATTTCAAACACAGACCTACAGAAACTGTTTGACTTGGAAGCTGCTTCCCATGGAATTTTTCGTCTTTCCTGGTTTAGGCATGTTTCCCACTACATCTGCAAATAAGGCTCTTCAATGTGATGGCCTGGTTTTCAGAAAATACTGAAAAGAAGGGGGAGAGTTTCTTTTTCTGATGATCTATATCCTTCCATTAGCTCTACTTTTCAGTAGAAGGAGAGAATGAGATTAGGAGACTGACAGAGGTTTCACTTTGACTTTATCCATAGTGAAAAAGTTTTCTTTGGAAACACTGAAATAGGTCCTTTTGATATTTTCCAAATGAAACATTTTTGCTGTGTCTTTTAGACCTGCCCTGCATTAAAAGGAAAACAATTATATGAAACTTTCAAAAGTAAATCAAATTGGGTCCAATTATCCAAAAACTAGATTTTTGTTTCTTGTTTCACCAAAAAAAAAAAAAATAAAATTCAGGTTTGTTCTGGATCAGATTTCTTTTCCAGTGTTTTGGCCAGACTCTGAACCAAAACCATCAGCAGTTATATTCCTTTCAGCACTGCACACTCGACAGATCTCATTAAAGCCCATGTGCCTGTTAATGTGCAGAAGTATCTGTCCTTTCCATGGTTCTCTCCTCTCTATCTCCTGGAATTTGACAGTAGGACTGGTGAAGATATTGTACCTTTAAAATCTAGTTGTATGCTAAAATGCAAGAAAAAAACTGAATAAAAGTGTGGGGGGAGGCATCTTTAAGGAGGAGGCATTTTGTAATGTGCACAATTCCCTAGAGTTTTCTTAATTAAGCAGGGTGGGGTGGAGAGCCAGTCAGTCAAAAGACATAACCTACAAACACTAGAGATAGTCTATAATTACAAAACAACAACTACAGAAAAACCCAATAAATTAATTGTCTTGCTTACAAAAAGGAAGGTCTGGTCTTACTGGAGAATTCCATAACTAAAGAGCTCTTAGTTGTGCTGCTTAAGGTTAATCCTATGATCTTAATAAAAAAAATCGAAGTTAAATTTACCACCCTTCACTAGATTCAAGATGAGCTCTGCTCTGCTTTCAGCTGTTAACAAAAGTTCATAGACAAGACACTGCTCCCTTGATGGCCTCCTCCTGCTTCAGAAACTGGTTTGTGTTCATGTTTGACAGCTTAGCCCCCCCAGGCTGCTATTAGAATCAGCACCACAGCTTCAGATTTTCAACATCCCAGTGCTCCAGCTATTCTTCCCCTAGCTAAGGCCTTAAAATGGCAGCACAAGTCTTTGCGTTTCCTCAGAGTACACCAGGGTGACAGCTGAGGAAGTAACACTCAAACTTCAGTACCCTTAGAAGTCTCCACTTGGGCACAAACACTGTGCTGAACATGTAATTCTGAGCCACAAGACTGGCTCTTGGCTGACTTATTACATCTTTTTAAAGCCTGGGACTTTACCATTCTCAGACAATAGACACTTGGACCACTTATTTTGTATTAAAAAAAAAAAAAAAAAAAAAAAAACCTCATCCATGCTGTTCTGTAAGCGACAAAACTAAAAAATTAAGCTTGACCTCCTATAACCTTTCCTCATAACACTCTCCTCTACAGATTAACTCCAACTCCTTGTGTCTCCGCCACTCTGAACAAGCACAAGCAGCACCTACCTGTCTGCAGCTGTGGGTGCCAGGTGTAGATGCACTGACACACCTGCTGCCAAACTTAATGTTGTCCGTGCTCTCAGCAGGAAATGTTAGCCTGGTCATTTGTCTCTAGCTGTTTATCAAACTTCACAGATCTCAGATCAAACTGGCCTTTTGTTTCCTTTATACATATGGTCGAAATTGGTCACTGGGTTAAAAGCTACCAGTAAGTTCGGAGAGATGGTGTACACTGGCTCTGGTTCCACAGAAAATAAACTAACCAGCAAACCAAAGCCTAAATGGCCTCTTGGCCTATCAACATATTTTAGTAGCGAATTCACAAAAGAGTGTGTCCAGCCACCTTCCATCTTGCTGCCTGATTCAAGAGGACAGCAGTTGACCCAAGCCCTGAATGAAGCTTAAAAATGTTATTCTGGTTCAATAGCCATGTCCTTATCACAGCTGCACTCACCTATTGCAGACACTATACAAGCAAACACCATATTTTGTGCATGCTTCTACCTCTCTCTCTGGACTCTTTTTTACCTCTAATATGCCTTTCAGCACACAGGGAGCTGGAAGTAAACCAAGCAGCCTGAACTCCACTTACATCCCAGTGCTTAGTATTTCACGTTGCCTGGAATCAGAAATGTTTCAACAAAGAAACCACAACTGAAGAAATTAAGAGAAATTCTGGAGCCCACCTACTTTGCCCCAGCATAGGAAGGCTGGTTCTGTCATTTCACCTGAAAAAAACTGCAGGACTTAGGAATAAAATTTTGAAACAATGTTAAACATTTTCTTAACATAGTTAAGTTGAGGGCTTGGACACCATGGATGTAGCCATTTACTTGTTAAAAGAGCTGTGGTTTAGGTGAGTGCCCTCAAAACACATAAACCACCACTTACAATTGCATGATTCAGGTTCCTGAATGCAGCAGTCTGGAATCCATTACCATTTATACCAAATGGCACCAATACTTCTTACATCCATATGGACCCTTACAAAAATACATCCATAATCCTCTTTCAGCCAGCCATTTCCTTGCTACAAAAACTAAAATTGCTGACGTGGTAGAACTGAATTCTGCTAGTTCCTTTATAATGCTGCTATGCTAATGAGAATAAAGTTGCTACAGAACTAGAATTACATTTCAGATAGAAAGACATTTGATAGGAATAGATGCATTCATGATGGGATAGGATTCAGTGAAAAATCAGCCAATAGTAAAACTACTCAAAATGTGCTAGTACTACCATTCCTTGGGGAAAGCAGTCACAGCTGGACAGATTGTTTCAATCCAAGAGGAAAAACTGGCAGCCGTGACAAATACTGAGCTAGTCAGTGGCAACTGACATAAATAAATTCCTAAGTGAAGTCCTAAAACACTAAAAGCATTAAAGTTGTTGTCATGACCTATTAGCTCACAGAGATCCTTCCCTTGTGGGGGTTTGACTCTCTGGGTCCAGCAGCAGAGAGGCTTCTGGCTTTAGCACTCTTTCCTAACTGTGCCATGGGCCTGATCTGGCCAGCAATTAAGTACAGTGTATTTCTTCAAAGTGCAGAGCAAACTTCAAAATCCTTCTGCTGCCCCTAGAGCATTGTTCTTTCAATAATGCCACCCGCTCTGGAGGGTAGTTTATAATTTGCTGGGGACTCTGCTAACACCAAGCAGGCCAAGGGAGAATTAAGGAGCCATTCAGGCAAAGAGGTGAACTGCCATGTGTTACAGAGGCCACTGCTCACTTCTGAAGTTATTGTTTGCTATTTATATAGCTTTTTTTTTTTTTTTTTTTTTTTTTTTTTCTTCTCTGAGAAGAGATGGAATTTACATCAGGAAACTAAGTGATGTATCCAAAACAGAAGCAAAATAACTAACAGTGAATGAGGAGTAGCAGCCATTTGCTGAAGGCTTCCCAATGACTGACAGTGTCACTTTGTGAGACAGTAACAGTGTTCTCTGGGAGAATGCCAAGGACAGCACTACAGTCACCTGCAGGAATAACTTTACACAGTAAAACTAGGAAATCTGGACCCTCCTGGGGCATCTGCTCCACAGCTGGCACCAAGCTGTGAAAAATCTGGAATTCCAACACCACCATTTCCACCAATCTTTACCATTTGAGTCCCTATGTATCAAAAAGAGAACATGTGTTGAAACAGCATTATCCTGTGATGACTTGCATTACTAAGTGATTTTACTATCCACCATGGAAAGAGTGACCAAAGAAATGAGGATGTCAGCCATGTCAGATTTCCTTCAAGCCCATTCAATCATCAGATATATATTTTGACTCAAAGACTCCCAATGAAAGTCTTCAGACTGTGTTTTCTATTCCAGCTGTGTTCGGGACCTGTGGTTGGTCTACTTTTCTCTCTCTCAAGCTGTAGAGCTGGAACAACAGCTCTGTGCCTCAGCAGCTGATCAACCTCACTGAACTTTGAAGTCTCTCCTGCCCACAGCAGGAAATTGTACTAGGGACCTTAAGAGGTCCCTTCCAGGCTACATTTTTGTGTGAAAGAAGGCTGTGACCCAAATACATCAGCCTCTAGTCCCTACCCTTATATGAGGAGACCCATAAAAGATCTCACAACTGAACATGTGCCAGGAGTGTACCTTTCACTTTGGAGAAAATGGAACACTAATCTGCTCAGCTTGCCTCAGGAGAATCCCATCCAGTAGGAGCATTCTGCACAATGTGCATTGTTGCTTGTTATCAGCCAGTATGTTCTGGAAGAATTAAGTGGCAACCTCAGGTAGAAGAAAAATTCTGCAGTAAAATTTTTGTTCTTAAAAATAACACAAAGAAGGGAGGAAATTAGGATATTCTTATTTCTTTCTACATTGACTTTCCCTTCCCCTCAAGTCATGCTTTGCCACACATTGCTTTCCATAAGATCTGAACCAAAAGGGATAGAGAGGATACTTCTAGCCAGCGTGGAAAATTTCTATGTGACAATTTCAGCATCACCTCCAATCCTTATCTACTCACACTGCCAGGATCCATTCTGGGCTGGATTGTTCCAAAGCACTCCATATTGATTTAGCTATCCTCCCAATGAAATCTGTGGCACCTCTACAGAGTCCAGTGGGAGCAGAGCAAAAGCTGTGCTAAGTTCTTTTGAAAAATCCCACCATGTGTGCTTAATGAGGAATGTCTCTGGCAGAAATTTTTTTTGAGCAGAGCTAAACAGATCTTTTTATTTCTTTCACATTTTAACTTTAATTCTGCCACTTCTCATCCAGTCCTGGAAAGGTGGGTAAGACTTCTTCCAAACCCCCCAGCAGGATATAGTCTGTTTCCACTGGATTAAACTTCCCTGACATCTAAATGGTTCCCGTCACTTTGTGAGTGAGCACCATTCTCACCATCCATACCTCCACTTCCTGCTGTAAGCAGCTATCCATCCCAGTTCCAGCCACAACAGCATTCCCCACTATTTGTGCCATTCAATATCCCTTTTCAGGGTCAGTCCTCACTACAGTCCTGCTTCTGCACACCCTATCATTTACTCATCACTCAAAGCCTCAGCATCCCATGCAACAATTCCTTCCTCTTCATTGGCATTGAACTTTAAGAAGCAGTTTTCAGTGTCTAAACACATACTTGGCATGCGGTAAAACTGACAGCTGCTCTGAGGTACTTGGACATATCTTCTGCCAAGATAAACTGGTCACATTCATTACACCAGTCTCACTCCTCAGAGCAACACAAGGCACCACCACCACCAAGTCAACTTTGTATTCTTCATAAAACTATCCAGAAGGCTGTGACATGTTCATTTTACTTCTTTTACTATAAGCAAGAAATGCCAAGTATGTTTTTTGCAATGAATGTATTCTTCTTTGGCCTGCAACATCACCAAACTGACCTGAATAGCAAACATTGAATAAGGAAGTTTCAAAAATAAAACAGGAAAGGGAAATCCTTTCATTTGCACAACAGTGAGCTGAATGAACATGGAATTTTCATTCATGTTTGCTCATGCTTAGATGTTTTTTCTCAAAAATCAAAGAAAAATATAATACTATTATTTTTAATTCCCTTAAGATTAAAAAAATAATAATAATAAAAGGAACTCCATCAACTGCATTACCAATATTAGTTCATTTCAATACACTGAATATAAACCAAAGCAGATGATAGGGAGCATTTGAGGGTTTCAGTATTGAATAAAACAATACACACTGCATCCAGCCATATAGCTTAATTTCACATCTGGTAATAGTTCTTGTATTCTGTTACTCCAACAAAGGGCACCAGTAACTATTTTTAGCCAAGCTGAGCCTTACTTCATCCAGTAAAACTTGATTTATGTTTGAATGTCTGCTAAAAACATAACATCTGCCATACACTAGACCTAACAAAACATTTGCAAATGTGTGCCACAGGGAAGACAGTCTAGGAAAATCTAACACTGTCTAAATACCTAATTCAAAACAGCTCCAAGAGACTCAGCAGCATGCAAGGCTCAGGGGCAAGGGCCTTTAGCAAAGTAGCAAAGTTCCTTGCACATGGTCTCCAGGGCAGACCAAATAAAAGGTCCCTGCAACAGGTCTCTCTTGCTGTGACTCCCTTATGCTTCTGTTGCTTTTTTCATTCTCTCTGAGTTCCTCTGTCATTTCTTCATTCTTCTGTACAAGTGCTATTGACAGTATCTATATTTACATTAACTAAGATAATTTTGGTGTAACTCTACTGACTTCAGTGACTCACTTAGGGAATAGCTGTGCTCCAAACATACAAAAAAACCCCCAGCATTTTCCTAGTAATTAAAAAATGCAAAAAAAATAAAAGGGGGAGGAGGAGAAACTGTGAGGAATAAAGTGTTTTAAACCTCTTGAAATAGAAAGATGAAATTTGCTAATAGTTTGGGATTTTTTTCAATGTTTTATAATAAGTAGCATCTCCCTGAATCCTCCCAACTACCCTGTCAGCAATACAAAGCATGAACTAAGATCTACTTGTAATTAAAGGGCAAATCTTAAGAGTTAAATCAATTTTTTTTTTAACTCTGGGGTTTGGGGTTTAAATCATCTTTATATAAAGCATTTTACTGTAAGATCACAAATGTGATAAACTAACATCAACCTGCCAAATTTATTAATGTTAGAATTAACAAACTGCACAACCAGCAGAAGATCTGGACACAGGACCCGTTCAACAACTGGACAGAAATATTAACAAATATCAAGATGATCTGCACATACAGTAGGAGAGATAAACCTCTTACTGTTTGTTGGGGCTGAAACCTGTAGAAAAGAGGAGAGCTCAGGGAAGCAGCTTGCCCTTTGAACAGCAAAGAGACTTTCTTTTGCCTTTGTCACTAGAGGTCAGCACCGCATCTGAAGTAGCACATTGTTCACGTTTAAGTGATGGTAAGAAACCCCACAACTCTTAAACATCGGTCTTAAGAAACAGCTCTAAGATAAAATCTGTGTTTCTGCAATGGAACAGTTGTGAAATAAGGAGGCTCAGAAAGAGGAGAACAAAGCAGCAACCAAAAAACCTGAACCAAAAACCAGAGTAAAAGCAAACTACAAGTTGAAAGGTTCCCAAGAGCACCTGGAGCCCAATAGAGGCTATTTTCACAGCACCCATTAGCCTAAGGTAAAAACTATAATGTAAAAAACCCCACATGACTAACATTCTGAGGACTGTTTCTGATGCATGAGAAATCTATTTAATCTCCTGGTACAACAGCATTCCTACCTCAGACTCTGAGCAGCTGGTCTAGCTCATGTAAAGCTAGCTCATACATGCAGGTCAAGGAGATAGCAAGAGCATTAACTATGCTGGATACATTCCTAGGAATGCAGGGGGTGGACGTGGGGGAGCAAAAAAAACCCCAGACACTCATCTTTCCCAACACAGCAGAACAGACATCCACTATGTCATCCTTGTCCTTTTGAAGTTACTGGTTAACCCTAAGGCTTAAGGAGTCTTGCTGTGCACTCTGCTATTTGTGTCACCTGGGGCCTCTCAAAAAGCCAGTTACTGTCAGCCAGGAGCTGACAGGCTTTCACAGCACCTGACAGGAACAGTGACAGAGCAACTCTTCCTCTTCCTTTTAGAAGAGGAGATTGCAGCACTCTCAAGTGCAGGCAACAGAGATTTGGCTCTGAAGAGAGGTTACCTTGAAGCAGGGCAAATCAGTCACCTCCCCTCCCAGTGCATGCACCAGAAGAGATCCAGGTTCCAGTATTATTTATGGTGTTTAATTCACAGCTCTAGCAGAGGGCAGGTTTGTCAGCTCTCTCCAGCAGAGAACTGTGCAGCTATACCCCGAAAAGCCATTTCGTGCCCAAATAGCAACAAGGAAGGTTGGATTACAGAGTCTTCCAGAAGCTGACACAGCTGCACTTAGTACAACTTAATCTGCCTCCCCTGTTCTGGCAGACACTGGAAAGCAACACCTTGAAATCCAGGAATGTTTGGTCAGCAAACAGAAGCCCTTTGGAAAAGTGGCAGAAGAAACTACGGGAGAATAAATTCACACTGACATATGGGGAAAGTCACTCGTCTTGGTCAATGAATTACAGCAAGGGCAAACAATGTAAACAAGAACCTAACCTCATCAACCCAACAAAAAGCAGGTGTATTTTAGCCATTCAAAAAATACTTTCTTTCCTATCTACACCTGGCTACAAAAGATAAGTTAAATGGTGTGCACCTAGTCTCTAGCAACCCTGAAAAATTTAACAGATTCCAGTAGGGAAGTCTTTTTGCCAGAAGTGCATCACCCGTGAACTACACGATTGCTCCTTTATTAGTACAATATACACAAATGAGGAAACAAATTCATTACTTTCTTGCTTAAAAAAATCAATTCTAAAAGACACACATTAAAATAAATACAAGAGTAGCAAGGATCAAACGTCTAAAAGCTGAAGTGGAGAACTATACTCCCTGGGGTGTTCTATCCATTACTAACATCTTTGAGTTGTGGTGAGAGTCAAAAATGAGCCTTTGACATGGCATCCCGAGCAGAAAATGCACACACAAAGACAGGCAGCCCCAGAAGACAGTTTGAGAACCTGCTGAAATTTTATGTCACCTCTCTTACCCTTCTGGAATACATACCACCTGACACCCTGCAGCAATGCTGTTGGCATTTTCAGAGGGTGGTGGGATAAAGGAAAGCTATGCAGGAAAACAGTGCCACAGTTGTCTGTAGCAGCTTCTCACAATTAGGGGTGAAAACACAAGGGTACTCGCATGAAAATTTGGCGTAAAATGAACTGTAAAATGAAATTGTGAGCTGCCTGAAAGCAAATATCAACCCTGCTAGCCCAAATTATGCACACACTAGGCAGGATAGAAGTCAAAGAACCCTGAATACAAAGATGTAACTAAAAAGGGAATAAGGGATAAGTAAAACAAAAGGCAGAAAGAAAGATGAAAAACAGAAACAACCAACAGAATACGCTTTCCAGATAAAAGTATTACTTCCCACGAGACCTTTGGCAAGTTACTCTATTTCCTCATCAATACTATGGAAATGTTTCTTTTTGTCATTATGTCCCTAAAAACTTTAAACACCCGATGGTCCAGAAATCAATGGCAGGAAAGAGATGGGGATGTACAGAAGGTTTGGGCCTTATGAACTTTAACATTTGTAAATTAATCTTTAATTTTCTTCATTCTTAGGCTGCCATCAGGTTTAATGCATATTCTTTGTTTAAGGTACCAAGAAAAAAACAAAACAAAACAAAACAAAAAAAAACCCAAACCAACATTGTGTTTTGGTAAGCAAGAAGGTGAAAAACAATGGCATCTATTCATGGCCTCTCTTCCTCACCACACATTTGATCTAAAACAGATATTTTATGGTTGTACTAAATGTACTAACCTCATGAGGCCACAAACATTCAGGGCAGAAAACCAGGACATTATCTTCCATGTGTGTGTTCACTCACAGTTTGTCTGACCTACAGTTTCCTTAGTTTCTGTTTTTAAGATCTTGATGAACTGTTCTTCATCTTGCCCCATAGCAGTAAGTAGCAGATCTGTTAGGATATTTCTTCATTTTGATGGTTTGCTTCAGTGATGGAAGGGAGGAATACAATGAGTAAAACAATTTATTTTCTATGTTGTGAGTGTAAGCTACAATTCAAAAGGCCTTTAAGCTCACAGCCCCTCGGCTGCTATAAGCTGGCACAAATCCATTAAAGCCAATTGGCCAGATTCCCCAGACAGCTCAAATCAGTGCCGCTCCACTGAAGTTGATGAAGCAACACCAATTTGTAGAAGCTAGGAATCTGGCCCACAGCCTGCACTGCAGCCCAGAAAGACCATCTGTGTTTAACAGGATCAAAAATCAAAAGGAAAGTCTGTGTCCTTAGAATTTACTCAGTACTACTAAGACAAGTGATTTCCACGATGTTAAGTCAGGTAGACTAAACAAGAACTGTACAAGATAAAAACCTGTTTATTGTTTCTTCCTCCACATAGCTTTAGCAGGGTCAGTCATGTAATTCCTTGGAACATACTCCATGGGACAATGAAATGTAAAGTTAGGAAACAGACAACTGAGAAGAGAAGAAAGACAGGAATAACACTATAAAGAATTCAAGCTACTTAATGAATTATAGGCATGACAAACTAGAGTGTACTGCCCTGCCCTGCTCATGCTGACTTTATGTCAAACCCATTCCCACTGATGTCAGTGGAAAGAGTGGCGTAACACAATGCTGCTCAGCAGCACAGGGAGTAGCAGCATAAAAGCAGAGAATAAGAAGGCTCAAAGCAGTCTTTTTATTTTGGAAGCTGTTCTGAGAAGCTTCCCTATTCAAATTTCATTGGAATTTTTACCATTCCAGTAGTGGAAAGCCAGATGCAGAGCTAGAACAAACTCGGCAATCAGCACTAGGGGGGAAACCGTATCATAGTATCTAGATGCATGTGTTTGTTGGTAGAAATCAAAATTACGTGTGTGAAGCCCTTTAGAGGTGTCCAGCAAAAAGCAGTGTTTCTGTTGTGCTGCCATGAGACAGCTCAGTCTGAGTTTTCTGTGGTGAAGAATTCACAGTTCTCTTTACATGAATAGGCTGACTCTGTGCCGTCACTAAAATGAAAGTTTGCTTACATCCTTAGCCCATGCACACATTCACATATTTTCAGGGCACAGCCAAGTACAAATGAACTGCAAAGATGAGATGCTTTGAATTCCAGGAGACCAAATGCATCCCCACAAGATCTGGACACCACAGTGTTAACTTGGCTCATGCAGCCATTGTTTGCCGTAAAAGGTAATGCATGAGAAAGAATAAAAATGGGACTATCACAGAAAATATGTCTCTTCTGCCTTGACACAGAAAAATGTAAGTACATCTGCACTCAGCAATATTTTCATCCTGCTCCCAGCTGTCTTGTAGCCCCACCAACTACCCGATCAATCCTCAAAGGAAACTCTGAAGACCTCTCCTAAGATAGACTCTTCTCAAGACTGCAAGGGTAAAGTGAGACTGAAAGAATCTGCACACTGGGTGAGAATTTCTTCCAGTGTGCAATGTCAGAATGAGAGAGAAGTACTCCTTTAGCCTTGCATCCTATTTTTTTATGTTTGGAGATGTCTTGAGCGACACTGAGAAAATATGTGTGTGTTTGAAAGAAAGGCTGCCACCAAAAACAGTGCAAGCAAGCTCCTGCAACTGGTCTTTACTGGCACCATGCTGACTCTAGGTGAGCAGCTATTCAAGGCTAAGCCTCTCCAGGGCTCTTGGCAGTGCTTGGTGCTAACTGGACCACAGCACAATGTCAGCTACAATTCAAGTCTGTAACCACTAGCAACTCATTGAGCAGATTTAAGATTTAAACTAAACTGCATTTGAATAAAGATATGCACAAGAGAAACACAGCTAAGCAGCTTTGCATTTCAGTGCTGCTGTACTGTGCAGATAAACATTGCAGAAACTGGGTTAAGTTAGGCCTGCTCCACAGCTGTTCCATAATAATGAAAAATTCTATCAACTTCTACACATTGCCACTCTTGGTCTGAAAGAGCCAGGAAGACTGCAGCTTGCCTTCAATCATCTCCACAACAGAACCATTTCAACTAAAAATGGTTCCATGATTCAACTGAAGTTGATCCACTGTTCACTACAAAGAATCATATTCCTTTTTGTCAGACTTGCAGCATGTATATGATCTGCAGAGGACATCTTCCCAAACTTGTCTGCTAATTACAAATATTAGCACAAGGAAAAGAAAAATCATAAATAGTGTAACTTTCAGGTCCTTTCATGAAAATGAAAATACTGGGTGTGTGATGAGTTTCACTTGGAGAATTCAATTTTGGTTTAACTTTATAAAAAGGTACTTTCAAGGAAAACATTGGTCTCAGTTATTAATTTTCAACAAAACAATTTTTTTTATTCACCCACCAGGTGAAGGTTTCTTTCTTTTTTGGTTTTTTTTTTCCTTCTCCCTAAACTATCACATTCCTGTCATGAGAAACAAGATTTTCGCGAAGTTCTCAACAAGGCAGGCACTAAAAATGCTCTTGATTTTTATATAAACTGCTCTGGCATATTCTAGTCTCTCTCAAACCAAGAGAGATTTGCAGATTCCTACACAAAACACCATACTAGCTAACAGTCATGATCATTGCTACATAACACGACCGAAGCAAAAGTTTCGTTTTCCAGATTCCTCACATGCCACAGGTCCTTAACTCTCACCACCTTCAACGTGACTCCCGTGTATTTCACATGCAGATCTTAGAAGAACAAAAATATTTGTGCACATACCAACAACTATCTTTTATGTCTGGGCCTTCCCACTAAAATAACCCCAACCCCCACACCATGCATTACAATCTTAACTATCTTCAATATGCATGATGCTATCATAACAAGAAGCTAGCGTTTTAAAGACTAGCAGAAAGCTTTTAACAGCAGGTTTTTTTTCTAAGCTGTATAAATCAAAGCAAAGGAATGCCCCTCAGACAGCAGGAAAAAAAAAAANGAAGAGCCAGGTAAGTATAGTACTATATGATCACCTAGTATAATGTGGATTTTTTTTTTTTTTTAAGCTTAACAGAGCCTTGGAAGCTTGATGTGTATTTTTAAACACACTAAGATGAAAATTATTAAAATCGGAAAGCTTCTGATCAAAAAACTACCCAAAGCTGATGAAAATAATTCTTTACCTCAAATTAATTCATAAAATTTATTTGAGGATTTTAATATAGTTGCTATTTAAGAGCTACAGCTGCACAGGCATTATTGCACATTACTGAACAGCTGCAGAAAATTCTGTTTCCCTGCATGTAAATGCACTTAGTTTGCTTAAATACTTCCAACCTCCTAGTCGCTGGCTTGAGGCTGCACAGGACGTCTTTTTGAGGAGAAAAGTACTCAGATGAAGTGACTATTCACAGACTTTAAAAATCATTCTTAAGCATGCAAGATCTGCACCTCCCATAACACATATTTTACCATCCTAAATTGTTACCCATCTTTGTCCGCTCTTCTAAGCCAAAGAAAATCTCTGTTCTAACTCTCATGTTTCATCAATCACCAAGTTTTAATCAAAACTAAATACTTACAAGAAGTGGTAATTACTCAAGAGACTATGGTTGAGTGCTACTGTCTCCTCATTTTTTGTACAGTACAAAAGATGACATCCCAGAATGGTTTTGAACAAGTGTTTTCCTCGTGCAGGAGAACTGTGTCTGCAGTGCAATATTTAGCAAACTCTAGTTCAAATTCTAATTGGTGGTGGAGAGCAAAAACCTCTAAGATTTTTCCTTTGTTTAAATGCATTTCCTGCCTTCCTTAGCGCTATAGACTATGCTGTGGCAAGCCTATTTATAGTCCAAAGAAAGGAAAAAGCACCACTGGAGGCAGGAAAACTAAGTTGGGAAAGAATAGAAGGAAGTGTGGCTGCCATTTAGCCAAACAATCTAGAAGTAATTGAGCTCAACAGAGTCCCAGCCTCAGTGAAGCTGCTGGGAGTGAACAGCAGCACAAGTCTGCCTCTTTCTTCAGGGCTGCTGAGTGTGACAGCCATGTACAGGACACTGCTTGGCAGCATCTCAACATCGTGAGACAAATTACTCAAAAACAAGAGCGTGCTGAAATTTAGATACTTATTCAGTTAAGGTAAGTGTCTCCTGGCATTTTGGCTTGTTGCATTCTCCCTGTCTTTTCAGAGGTGGTAAAAGCAAACAGAATGAGCTTTAGAGATGGAACCATACCTGAATTTTAGGTAAAGATTTGGCAGGATGTCTGATATTTAGATAAAGACCTCTGAATTCAGTTACACATTCTTCAGAACTCGCCTTAAGCAAAAGAATCCTTTGCTATCTATTTGTAAGGTAACACTGCGTTTTCCACACCAATATCATGTTCATCTTGTAATCAATGATTAAGCACTGGAGACATTCTGATGGTAACAGCAAAAAAACCAATGAAGTCATCTCTGTATCAGGTTAGATATATAGATTTAGAGACAGAGGGAGGAAAAGCAGATGTAATACATAATTATACAAGATATGTTAATTTAGAATACAGAGACATATCAAAACGTCCATAACCTGTAATTGAAGTTTTGTGAGAATTTAGTCATGCGGTCATGAGACACATCTGAAGTTAGGAACTTAGTCAAAATTGAAGCACCAGAAAGTTCCTATAGTTTTAGAATTCATAACAGTGGGTAATTTGTGCATTTCTGTGTGTATACGTGTGCACAGAAATATACTATATATGGGTATTGATGTTTATTATTACTTGTGATTTGGCATTTAAAAACCATTTACCTGCCATTCTGAGGTCTAATTTAAATTGACAGTAGAATGAGTGGAAATTTTTAATCTGCTTATTTTCAGATACTGTATATAGACTATCATGGCCACATGTGTGAAAAGCTCCATTTTAAGACATACTACTGTACAGACCATATCGATTTGTTTAATTACCTTCAAAAAGACAGATTTTTGAGGGGGAAAGTGATTTTGAGATTGTGTTTGATTTCTTCAACTTCCAACACACCCTTTTGCACTTCTAACAAAGAAAACACCCATGTGATTTGGAAGGAGGAGGATGGAAACCATAGAATGATAAAATCCAGACTCCAGTAGATTGATCCCTCATCTTCTTTGAATGATCTATGAGAGTAACTTCTGTATTAATTGCCCTTCTGTTAACGCATTACCTCTATGAATATATCATTCAGAATATCTATTTGTTATTCAGATGTTGCTTGAGATCAGTGGTTTATTATAAAAAGTTTCTGGTAAGTAAAAAGGAAGTGTGATGTGTTGTTATTCTACTGTATCCCCATAGGATGCTGTTATGTTTAGAGTCTGTTATTGTGAAGATAGCAAGGCAGGATGTCATCCATGTAGGTGAAAAGCTGTGGTAGGATAACTGCAAACAGCAGCAGTCAGCTGAAAATCTGATCCAGAGGTGTGCTAAGCAATTCTAAATAAGCATATTAGTTAATACTCATAGAAAGGATCCGGCTTTTCTAAGTACTCAATTATTTACAGTAATTTTCATTTCTGAGAGCTTATTAGCCTGTCCCATGAAGAATAAAAATCTTGCAACAGACGTAAAACCAGAAGCCCTTTAGCCTACAATTTGAGTAACTAGCATAGACGTGCTCTTTTTCAGGTAAACATTCCTTGTTTTCAGTTTCAGCAACTGGTTGCACTGCACAAAGACTGAGCAGAAAACAAAACAAGACAAAACACAAGTTTTAATTTAGAAAACTAAGATTGAAATGCATAACCAGCGTTACATTTGATAAGCTTTTGTAAAGCTCTTTGGGCAGAGGGAGGGAATGGAGGCAAATCTGCAGAGACAGTTACGGAAGCAAAGAAGAACTTCAATTTCTGCTGTTAAACAAGTGCAGTCATTTCCAGGAGATGTGAGTTGCAAAGCCATTGCAATGCCACTGAACAGCAAACATAGGATCTTTTGAAGTTACTCAGGTCTGCAGCACTCACCACAACATTATTTTAAAGGTCAGTATCGCTGCATGAATGCAGCAAAATGGAGATCGTTGCTCAGCCAAAAGATCATTTGCAAGTAAGCTAATTACAATGTAATACTGGAGGAGGTGATAACACACTCTCCCATCTATCTGTGGTAAAGATATTGTAGGTGGTACTTGGACATTGCCTCATTAATACTCAATAAATACATATCTTTAATGGAAATTCTCATGAAAGGCACAGACACAAATGCACTGAAGCCAAGAAAGTTGTTTACACCACTAAGAACCTGAAGATAAGGACAACCTACTCCACTGGCTAATCAACTAGCATCTGTTTCTTACAGTGTGCTGTGTGAGGAACATGGTAGCGGATCAAAGCTACACTATTCTTTCTTCAATCTCTTCTCCCATTTTAGCATCTTGGACAGGCTCAAAGCAACTCAGAATGGAGGAAAATTTGTTAGCAGTGCAGCTATATAGAAATAGTATAGTTTCCAAATAAAACAGATTGTCTTAGAGAAACCTGGCTAGAGAAACAAGTACGTGAACACCTCTGGGTGTTCACAAGTACTAACAGAACTGTAACTAAGGCTCTAAGCTAAAAAATAAATTAAATAATTTGATATAGCAGAAGAAGGTGGAAGAAGTGAGTGTCTAGGGTTGTCAAAGACATACTTCAGTCAGCTGTTACTACTGTGTGGGCAGCATGGGCCTGGCTCCAGTAAAGCTGATTGACTAAAAGTAAAATCACATGACTTAAAAAATAATGCACTTTGGGTGAAAGACAAACCATGCCATGTTTTCATGCAAAGCTAGCTCACATTTAGTAGGATTTATTATTCCTCATGCAACTGTTCCAGTGTAAGTATCTTAATTTCTCCCTAAACCCCTATTCCACTACACCATATGCTCTTACAAGGGAGCTTTGTGCTCCAAGTCACAGTCAAGTCCACTAACATTACAGGGCAAAAAAGAGCAGAGGCTTTGAAGTACCACTGTGATTGTCTGGAGCAATCAAAGCAACATTTTTTGGAAAGTGTATACCATCTGCAGTACTCTTATTCAAAAAGCAGAACTGGCACACAGTAAGAAATCAAAGTTCAGTATTGGACAGCACTACAACAGCTCGGCAAAGAGAAGCAGCTGCTCAACAGCACAAATGTCAGTGCTCAAAAAGTAGTATCTTTGATAGCATCTAAAAAACCCTGCTTATAACTATGTGCAGAATAACATCCTGACTCGTACAAGTGTTTATACAGGTGCTTAAATTTAAGCATATGGGTAGTCCCATTGATTTTAAGAAAAATTATTCAACAGGCTGATAAAATGTAAAGCCGGGGAGTCATCAGATCTTCTGTTCCAACTTCAAATATAGTAGACTCATTTTATCATTCTTCTTATCTGAATCCTAAAAGCTTGCCTGCTTACAGGCAACAAAACCATATGAATATAGTGTGTTCAAGACAAAGGTTTAAGGGGAATTCATTGTGCTCTACATGCACGAAGGGCAACTAACTACAGTGAGAATTGTTCAAGTTGACACAAATGCCTTAGCTCAAATGGGAATTAAATGTTGCACAGGCTCTGTATTACTGTATTACTGCACAAGGTTGAAGGTCAATGTGTGTATGGAGCCCATGGTTTCTCCTGGAATTCTACATGCTAGGAGAAAAAGCCATTAGCTTTACTTTAGATGCTTTTCTACTCTTCCACTGGACTAGAGAAACACTGTTGCATAAGCAAGGAAGAATGAAGAAGCTGCTTTACAAGTCAGTCTTCATGCCAAAGTGCAGCTCTGTTTTTTGCCCTTGGTTATCTCACTTCCCACAGATCACATGCATTGTACAAAAAAAAGGAGCCACTGTTCAGAAGCAGACAAGACAAAGAAATGTTAAGCAAATGGAGGCATACAGCAAAAATAAAATTGGCAAATCTCATATAATCATTTGATAATATGATCATATAATAATTTGATTATATGAGATTTGAACACACAAAGGCAATTTAAACAGGCTTGTTACTTGAAAGAAAACAAAGACCAAAGTGGGACATTTGACCTGGGACCTCCTTCAGGATGATCAGTAAGGCTTATACTGCATGAACAAGCAACAGCCAAACAATGTTGTGGTTGGTTACACCATACAGTCATAACAAAATACAAAGGGAGGGGGAACAAGAAATATTGACTTGGAGCACAAGTTCACCTTGCCCACAATTCATATTCTGTTCCCAGGATTCAAAGGTCTTTGACTACAAAGGATCTCCACATTGCAGCAGAACAGAGGAGCTGGATTGTACAGCCTCCAGGACTTCTTTGAAAACACAGCTAAGGGAAATGGGATGGCCTGTGCTTTATGGGACTATGAGCCTAAAGCCACTGAAGCTGCTATACGTTCCAAGTGACTGTATTCAGAGAACATCCTGAACAAAGCACAGCTCCACTATATGACATTGTATTACTGATGCTTGTTCATAGCAAAATTGAATCAAAAATACAATAAGACACACTAGCTAAAGACTCCTTTAGAGAGCCTGCAACTTCAGTAACCATGCAAGCATCTTCTCAAAAGAGACATGTTGGCTCTGAGAAGTATTCTTGTCCTTATATTCTTCCTATTTTTAGAGTTTCTGAGTTGGCAATTTTCTTGTTACTTACCACAGTACTTAGTGGGAAGCACTAGGGTAAGGAGAAATCTGTCCTAACTCTTGACATCTGGCAAAAATGGCAAGCACACTTCTATGTTTCAGTCCCTGGCTCCTCTGTAAACTCATTTTAGCAATTTGCTCAATTCTGCACCAGATGTCATCTCTGAAATTACCCTTCTCAGCCTCTTGTTTAGTCATGTTTGCAGGCCAGTTCATTGCAGTGATCCCCAAACGGACTTTGGACAGAAGCAACTGCAGGATGCAAAATACAGACCTGCTGTAACAGTTCTATAACATAGGACTACACACCTCCAAGAATATGAACTTGTAAAGTGGCCAGTCTGTTGCCAGTACCACAAAAAAGTGATGCCACTTGGTCAAGACAGCATGAAGGTAGTGAACAGCCAAAGAAGTTACCATGCAGTATCAGTATTGTCAGAATCCTTTTATATCCTAGCATACTTTATTTCTCCAACATAGTATTTCACTACTATTTTGGATTATTACTGCAATATAATTATCTTGAGAAGGCTGGAAACAAAGATAAATCTTCCAAAATCAGCTGGCTCAGTACTAAAGCGAAAACTGAACTAGCACTCAAAATCAAACATACTACAAAGTAGTATAAATAATTTCAAAAATTAAAAGAGGCAAGGGAGGGCAGCAGACCAATGCTGAATTCTTTCAAGCTGCTTGACCTTCCTCCCAGTCATGACTTAATTTTTTTTTTTCTCTCTTGAAACAAGGAACCTCCACACTGCCCTCATATAATACTATGTTTTTTATACTGCAACACAGCCTATATGGATTTCTGGACATAGCACATCATTCTTCTAGTTCTATTCATTTCACATCTATTCTATTAGAGTAAGAAGATGAATAACCATCTCAAGCAGTAACTAAAAGCAGAAATAATATAAGAAAGCAAAGAGTGTCCTCATACCATTAAAAAACAAGAAAACTGATAAATTAGCAACAAAGGCAGGTCCAGATTCAAATAAGTGAAAGGAATCCAGTAGTTATATACAGAGAGACCTTGGCTCCAAGGCGCTCTGGCATAGATGTTCAGAATATAATAAGCAAATCTCACAACTAATGAGCATGGAAGCAATAGCCTCTCATTTGCCTTTGCACTGGATACTTTATATAGAGTATGGAGAAAGTGTAGATGAACCCAAGTTCACTTGTCTCACAGAAAGTTTGGATGCATGATCCCTGAGATATTTGCATACAATGCAACAGATCTCAGAGAGGTTGCTGGATAACACAGTCTGACTGATACACATGCTGTGTGTTCGACTTAGAGTCGGCTCTGCCTGCTAGTTCTACCAAATTAGGCATTTATGATCTATGCCTCATTTTACACTGCAAGCACAACATTAAAGAGCTTAGTTTTTCAGAAGAGAGTGGTACATTATTTTTTAATATTTTTAATCAAAACTGGTTTAAAAAATTGTTCATTTTTTTTCCTTCCAAGAGAGGAAGGAAACAGGCTTGGGTTTTCACTCTTTTCTGGGACTAGACTCCATTGTTTCAATTATTGTAAAGCCAATGCAAATGAACTATGTCAAGCTGCAAGGTGGGACGTATTGCTTCTGGGTGATACTCAGATACTCAGTACCATCTTGTGTTGCTTCACTGAGAGGAGACCGAATTACTAAAAGAAGAACCACTGTGACATCAGTGGTGTCAACACGAACATCACAGAATGCTTAGAGTTGGAAGGGACTTTTCAAGATCATCTAGTCCAACCCTCCTGCAGTCAGAAGTGACATCTTCAACTAGATCAGGCTGCTCAGAGCCCCATCCAAACTGACGCTGAATGTTTGTGAGGATGGGGCATCTACCAGCTCTTGGGGCAACCTGGGCCAGTGTTTTACCACCCTCAGTGTGAAGAATTTCCTCCTTATATCAAGTCTAAGTCTCCCCTCTCATATTTTAAAACAGGCGTCGTCACAACAGGCTTTGTCCCCATCTTTCTTATAGGACCCCTAAGGTACTGAAAGGCTGCAATAAGATCAAGTTATCAAAGTCCAACTGAGCCAGACCTTGTAGGTCCATGAACCTTAAGGGAATCTGACATTGTACTATTTCTTACAGCTCTTGAATTCTGAAAGCTTGACTCTGCAACCAAGACCTATTTTAAACATCTCTATGTATTAAAATACATCCCATATTGTGATGCTACTGAAAAAGAAAAGGAGCAGGAGGAATTGACCTAAGGTACAGGTTCACAGACTTACATTAATCAAAGTTAGTGAAACAGAGAAAACATTTTTTACCACTTATGCATAATGCAAATTTGGCAGAATTGCATTGTCTCTGATGTACATGGTGAGTGAAAAGCGTACTCAGAGGTGATTTATACAAGACATAGCTGAAAATAGCTGAACTGAAAATAGGAGAGACAAGTACAGTAGAAAAATCCCACAAAGCTAGATGCTTTCTATAAAACAGAAATAATATATACATATACATATGTTATAAAATATACATTCATTAAGTTGAAAATTTTTTGAGCCACTATCATTCCACTTTGTGTCTGAGAGAGGATGGAATGAAGAGCTTGCCGAAGTGCTGATGTCATACTCTCATTTAATTCTAATAATATGCATTATTTGTGGGGAAAAAAAACCACCTCATTGAAGATTTTTAAATGGCAAAGGAACTACTGATTACTTCAAGCTTACTAGATGCAGAAAAGACTATAAAACTGAGGGCTGCTGTCACTCAGCAGCAGTGTTGCATTCTTGTTCAAGGATGGCTGGACAAACCCAGAAAACACACCTCTTCTAAATGTTCAGCTCTGTTTAGGTTCAACTTCAGAACAATTAAGATAGTATTGGGGGAAAAAACACACTTTTTATAACAAATTAGGGTTTTTACTTACTGGTGCCACTGCATCTAGGCCTAGAGTTAGAGGAATACACTCCTCAAGCTCCATTTCTGAAATAAGCATAACGCACCCCCTATCCCCTCCACCAATGAATGCAACTATTCAATATAATTGGCAGTGGACAGCAAAGAGCTTTTGTTGCTATGTTTCATTGGGGTTTTTAAACAATCATTAATATATTGTTATTGCTGCAGAAGAAGGTTATCACCTGCTTTGCCTGCATGGCACAATTTCATCCTATCCCTTAACAGAGGCAATGCCATTCAGCATTCAAATGTGCAGAACAACCTACACTTCTCAGTCCATCTCTGTGCTTCAGGGACTCGAAGTGAAAATTTCCTTATTTGTTTCTAAAAGAAAAAAAATATCTTTCTAAAAGATACTAATTCCATTTCAATGACTGACAATGTGAGAAATGTAAATTCATACATCAGTTGGTTTGGATCATCTATTTCATTAACTCCTGCTGCTTTTATAAAATTGGAAGTTGCAGTACTCCATGAGAAGCATTGCAGATAAACTCAAAAACAGCATGCAGCCTCTTTATCAAACAACTAAGAATCTACTAAACAAGAAAAAAGTTACTGAAAGCACTGAGAAAACTGAAAACAAAGTGCCTCATGCTGGATACTGTTGGTCAATTGATGCCTTTCAAGACACAAGGAATTCCTCACCATGGTCTATCCAAGCACCTTGACGTCAAGAGACATTTTGGATGCATTTCCGTATTTGAAGACAATACACTGGATAAACAACAGATATATTGTCTCCCATATCACTTTAACTAAAAAACACTGAGCATATTAATATGACGAAGGTGTTAATATCAGTTTTCAAAAACCTCACTTTCCACCACAGCCTCTTCACTGCAATGGCCAGTTAGCATTCAGTTTATGCTGTGGACTTTCATGGTGTTTCCACTCACAAATATGTTCTCTGAGTAGATTTGACATTTATTTGAGGTTCTCTGTTCAACCCATTAGTCACTGTCGTCTGCTTTCTAAATCTGAAGACTAAAGAAACCGAAAAATTAAGACTATCCACTACTTTTCATGCCAAATTTGTAACCCCTAAAATGTAATATCTCCCTACATTGGCAGGAGCCATAGTAATGTATGAGTGAAAAGGCTGCCTTCAGCAGTTTCATCAAGCTATACCCTCCACTTTTATACAATCTACTCACCACCAGACTTCATCCTTTCACCTTCCATCTCTAACTCTTAGATCCTCTTTCCTTATATCTCATACATCTGCACTTCACAGACTAGATGATCTTCCAAAGGAAATACTCTATTGCATTCATCTCTGCACCTTAGCACCTTCAGAGCACTTCCCTCTTCCTAATTCCACAAACCTCCCACCTCTCCTACAGTAAAGAAAGACTCTGGATCCATCTATCCAGCATCAATAGAAGTAATCTCAAACTGAACCAAAATAGGCAACTCTTCCATACTTCAGTTCTTTGTAACTTTTCTAAAAGCTATCCATACTATTAGACATTAATTTTTAACCTCACATACCACATCCCTATCACAACCGTGTTCAATTTCTGTTGCTTCCGTTCAGTATTTCTCATAGCATATCTAAGAACCACACATTTGTTAATGCTGCCAGCATTAGCTACTGTGTATTTTTTGTTTGTTGTTCTTAAAAATCCACATTTTAAAAATACTTTTCAAGATTTAGACTGATTTCTTTCCTCTGTTCTGTTTTGCCACAATTTAAATTGATCCATCTAGGATGAGGAAGTGATAATTTTTTCCCTGAATAAACCACAATCACAGTTTATGGCATTTTTTACTGAGCCTACCCATTTCAGAAAATACAAAGGATCCTTTTCCTTTCAGAGAGCACAATCCAAGTGGACTATTGTGATTCAGTCATAATCAACAAATTATGTTCCTATATGGAGCGTGACTACCAAGAGTGATGACACTTTTCTGTGTGCTATTTCAAATGGCCCAGGTACTGTCAGTATAAAACCAATTATACTAAATAGTCTTTATAAATGTAAAGGAGCGTGAATGATACTGCATAATCAGATAAATGGGCAAAGTAATCTTAATGGCATTTGTGGACTGGTAGACTAATTTGGAACACATTTCAATCACGTTTTCTTCAGTATCAGCAGGGAGTAATTTTATAGCAAAGCCTGTAAAGAAAGTTAGGATTCACCTTAGAGCTGCATATGAAGTTTTGTTACCCTTGCACTCAAAGGAAAATGCCTTTAGAGGAAATGAAATGGCATTTAACAAAGATAACTCATTTGGTCAACGGGCCATGCCCTACAGCACAGTGAGTTATTTCTTTCTCTGAATTACACCTGTTACTTTACACCCAGCTCTGCAAGCAGCCGTCCATGGCCAGGGTCTGCAGGAGTTCCAGCTCTACTTTGCAGGGCCAGCTCTCAGCCTCTTATTCCTATTAGGCTGATTTCTGACTTTCAAATATCCACTTTTTACAATCTCCTCTACCCTTGCTTTAAAGCCTCAGCAGCCCAGAAGGCCCTAAGGCCACAAAACTCCCACGCACTGGTACAGAATTAGAGGCCTGATTAAAGTTCCCAAAAACACTTGAGGAGTCCTCCTCAATGCAGCCTCCCAGGACAGCCAGAAGTTAACTTAGTGAGCTGTTGCCAAGGCTGCCAGTGCACTGCGACAAAATGGTGCTGCACACCTGGAGCAAACATTTGCAGTTTGCCTAGCCGTTAGCTTACTATGCCAGGAGCGTTCCTCCTTAACGCTACTGGATTTGCCACTGCAGAACAAACCCCTAGCATCATATTACGCTCAAGGTTTTCAAGCACAAATCCGTATCTCTGGCTTCAGAGGCGAGGTCTGAGACGCCGGCAGCGGAGACTTCGGGCCGCTGGGGTTGCTGTCGGGCTTCCCCGCAGCGCCTTTCAGGCTCACTGCCGGCGGCAAACACCCTTGACCCGGCCGGCGCAGGGTGTCCCTCAACCCCAGCCGGGTGAGCTTCCCTCCGTTACCCTGGTGCCCTTCTTCTGCGCTTTGAAATGCGTGGTCGAAAGGGCGAATTGTCTTACAGGTACGGCCGCCGAGCGCGCTGCGACGTCCCCTGCGAGAGCCCTGGGAGCCACAACCGCCCCTATTAACCTAACACTACAGTGGGCGGGGCGCGCAGCAGCGCTGTGCCCTGCCAGCGGGCAGAAGAGGCAGGCTGCCGCTCCGCACTGCCTCCCGGGGAAGCCCGGGAGCCAGACTCCCTGCTCGTAGGCTGCAGACTTTCAGATGATGCTTTCTTCCCGCTCGTTAGTTGTTTGCACACGCTGACAGGCTGTGAGTGCAGAGGCAGGCGAGGGCAGAGAAGGCATCGAAACCTCCCGCGTCACCAAAGGAGGGTCAGGGATATGGAGGACTGGTGGGAAGCCTCTCACTGGGGGCACCCTCAACTCCCAGATTACTCACGAGGTCCGCTGTGGGACTCACGGCTGCTGGGTTATAAGAGTCTGTGTAACACAGGAGGGGTTTCTTCTGTTAAAACTTGTCAAGGAAACGCAGCGCGGTCTGGGTGATACGGAGGAAACGAGCCCCGCAAAGGGCACGGGCAATTAGCACCAGGGCTTCTTCCCTGCTCCGGGCTGTGCCGGCAGCGCTGATGGCTGCGTGGTTTCATAACCATGTGCCAATTTATGTAATATGAAAAGCTGCATAAGGTCAAAGGAACCAACCTGACTTACTCTTTTTTTTTTTTCTTTTCCCCCCACTGTAGCCCTCATCGTCAGTAATTTGCAGACTTTCCTCAGTTTCTGCTAGTTAGGTATGCTATTAAAATGTAATAATTGTAACAACAGGCACACGCCTCTGAGCAATTCCTTGAGCTTGTTCTCAGTTGCAGTACTACTGATGCAGGTTGTATTTCAGTAAAAATGCCCTAGAACGCTCTGTGTAATCCGGTCAGACTCTGCACTCCTGCAAGATCTGGATTGCCTACCAAACAATAAAATGCCGTAACCATGTTGTATAGTGAGGTATGGCAGTGGCCTGTGTCCTCTCAGTCTTTTCAGTGAAGTACCACCAGAGTTTCAGTAGAGTACGTCACGTAAGTGAGTTGTAAGCTAAGAATTCCAGAAAATGTTCTGCATCTCACCCTCAAGTCCTGTTGACGGTATACCTAAGTACCTTTAAATATGTGACAAAGTTAAAGGGAATTGAATACAGATTCTCAGATGAATTTTAGTAACGTATAGCTACATATCACCATGGAAAATTCCATAAGAATCTGTTAATTTCTTGATTTTGGTGTTCTTCATTTGTCTGCATCTGGGAACATGGACATAAGGATGCTTTTGTTTCTTATTTTGCTCTCTTTGTTTAGACTGATAGTTCTCACCTCAAAATGACTGTCACAGTCTGAGTAAACAGTGTCTGGCACAATGCAGCCCCATAATCCACGCTGTAAAAATGCTAGACAGTGAAATTAAAGTGATCTCAAATATTAATAAAGCACTCATCACTCTACTGTCCTAACATGAAAGGTAATAATGTTGGCCTTTTAAGTACAATTAATCCCCAGAAGTGGGACTTTTTCCACGTATTTTGTATGGTCTATGGAGTGGCCTGGTCTCAAAGATGCTATGAATGTCACAGCATTTTAAATTGCCTTGTTCCTGATGACTTAAATTCTTAGATTTAAACACATTAAATTGTGATGCGAGAAACAAACCCGAAGCAATCAACAGGGATGTGTTTAATTTTCTGCCCCTGCTGTCAATTAAGGCTTATCTTCTGCTTGGTATTACTCATTAAAAAAAAAAAAAAAAAAAAAAAGTTATGAAGCCCATAGCCCAGTTCCAGTCAAATGCTTTAGCAAAGGCTACTGTTATGAAAAGGATTTTCTAATAAGGGAAATAATGATCTTCAGATTCTGACCTCCTGGCACGGTACTGAGATTTATCAGGAAGGGCATGTGACTGGTTAAGACACAGAGCCCCAGCTTGAAGGAAACAGCTGCTCATTTCATGCTTTAGCACTTGGCAGCTGGACAAGGAAGGGTGATGTTTGTGTTGAATACCTCTGCAGAACCAAGTACAGTAAGTGATTTTCCCTGTTTTTGTGGGTTTGCTTGTTGGGTTGTTTGGGTTTGAGGTTTTTTGTTTTGTTTTGTTTTGTTTTGTTTTCCTAACCTGCCACTGCTTTCCTATTTTCATCCTAGACCTTTTGTAAAAACACTTAAGGGCGAGGCATGTTTTTGTCACTTCATTGATAAGCAGTCATTCATGCTCAGCACGCCTATATTTTTCTGATCTGTGATTAGTAAAAACATTGGTTTTGCTCTTGCGGGAACAAGACAGGTATGGTGTTTTGTTCTTATGCTAGCTGGGGAGGGAGAATAGTGTTTATTTATTCAGATGATGGAGTGAAGAGGTTGTTTATGGCTAGCTTATTTTCCTGTCTCTTTAGGGCTAGTAAACATGTAGTGATGTAGCTTGAGTATGAGCATTTTTAGTATTGGGCTTAAAATACTCATGTAAAGAACTGACAGAGGTACACCCTCAATACAGTGTGATCAGTATAAAGTTGCTTATAACAGGTTGCTTTTTAGAGGTGAATGCAGAGATTTGGGTTTTTTTAAGAAAAAAAAAAAAAGTAGAGAGAAATACAGGAAGACACTAGAGATTTACTGATTAAGATATAATTGAGTCATTCTGGATAATAATGCATAATTACATTGTGAATTTTTTAAAAACCCAAAACGACAACAAAAAAACAAACAGAGAGTGTCATTGATGTCTCCAAGTTTTGGATTTTATTTATGTTTTGATATTTGCATTTTAGATAGTTTTGCTTCATGGATGATTGATTTTTCAAATCTGACAATTAATGACTGTTATGGTCTGAAGTTTTGCTTTAAAACATAAGAATTGGAGTGTAGGATATATTAAAAAAAAAAAAACTGCTGATGAGTTTTTAAAATATAGAGATGAATTAAGGTTTTGGAGGAAGACTTGGGAGGAGTGGAAACAAATGAATCGGTGATGGAGCTTGATAAGTGATGTGGCTGAAGGATTCCAGGTACTTTGGAGAAGGTTAAAGAGGGGCAGAGGTAGAGAGCAGAGAGGTCATGTTGAGGAAAGTGTATATCAAATCAAAAAGCCTGAATTTCGGAACAGAACCGAGGGTAAATTCTGCCAGGTTTAGTGAACGATGTGGTTGCTCCTTTAAAGATACTTCAACATATAATCTTCATTCAAAGTCTTCTCATGTAAGAAAAATGAATATTACGTATCTTCTCCCTGAAAACTCGTCTTTCTCTTTTAAACCATAGTTTATGACTTTGCTGGTTAACTGGAAATTTTATAGGAAAATGTCAATCGCTTTCAAGTGTTCACAAAAACAGAAGTCTGCCTGGCTTCCTGCCTGTTTGTGTCTCCCAGGGTAGACTCCCTTTGAACCAGCTGAAGTACTATCAGGCTGTGGTTACTCTGCAGCCCCCCCACGTAGATGGCAGCACCATGAACGTAGCAGACCTGCAGGACTCCAACGTGCCTGGCTTTGCATTCAGGAGCCCCTAGATCCCCAAGCTCCCAGTGGCTACAGTGGGAGCCCTCAACGGCCTGTCTGGGTCTCCATCCCAAGTAGCACTTTCACCTTTTTGTTCTGAGCCCAGAAGAGATTTTTCTTTTTCTTTTTTTTTCTTTTTTTTTTTTTTCTCCACCATTATAGGAATTCTAAAATTTGAATAAGACTGTGCCACAGTCTCTGTTTCCAGATGTTGTATGTTTGTGATGAATATTCTCTGTTAAGCAAACTGCTCTGTAAGACAAATAGAACCACCAAAGGGTCATGCTTTAAACCTAAGTTAATTCCAAAATCCACCAGAAAATGTATAGAAGTTCAGACCATTCCTGATTTTATTCCTGGACATCCCTAGGAAGTAAGTGTAGTATAAAAGGAAAGTAATGGTGGTTGCACAGTAAACATTAGATAAATGCATGGCTGATCTCACTCCTTCAGATCATAATGTCTGAGAACACGTCACAGAGGTCACTGAATTGTCTCAAAGAAATGTGGTCAGGCAACTCAGTTTTGTATCTCAATGATTAAGGTAATTTACAACTAAAGAGAATAACTCAACCTGCAAAGGTTAAGGTAAACACCCTTACTTTATTTGCAGCTTCTAGCTGTCATTGCTGTGTCTTATTTTGAATTAAATTCAAGACTCACAACTAGATTTTTAAATCCTCTGACTGTAACATAAAGAAAACTTGACAAACACGACAAGATTCTCAGGGATGCACTTGTTTCTGCCCTCATCACTAACGCTTTTGGTAGGGACACTTAGTATAGTTTTGAGTAACTAGTGTTGCAGTCTTCAGGGTCTCCTTACTTTGTGGCTTTTCTAATTAATTCCAGTTGCAACATCTGTTACTGCAGCACCAGTCATGGAATATCGCTGTAATAGTGATATTACTAGTGCTCAAGCACTAGTTTTTGTGCTTGGGCAGAAGACACAAGGTACCACCACTCTTTTATATTACTCTATAACATCCTCATCTTACAAGAAGACACAAGGTACCACCACTCTTTTATATTACTCTATAACATCCTCATCTTACAAAAACACATGCTCAGGTTTTTTAAGTATACCCATCCCTCTGTGATGTTCATGTTAGTCACGGCAGGTCTGCATAGGCATGAAGTATATGAATTAAATTCCAGCATCGTTTGTTTGAGGGAGTGTTCAGCCCTTGGCATTTCCCATTGATGCATCTCCAGAAAGTCCCATACCTAAGAGAAATTGTTCATACTGGTTTCTTCTTTTTTTTTTTAATTACATAGTAGAGAATTCAGTAATAGCATGACCATTGATGTCTCTCTGCAGAAGCTGAGAGCCTTGTAAGATTCCCATTAGATCAGTTTTCTTTACTCTGAGGAAATGATCAGGGCAGCCTTACAATCCTTGGAATATTTCTGCGCTATAGCAAAGCATCTATATTGTGATTAACCACGATTTTTTCAGCCCTTTCTGTAGTTGAAAATGCCATTATACAGAGAACCCACTCCCAAGAAGTTCCTGAATAAAGAAAGGAAACTACTTTTTTAAAATAGTGAAGGGGTGCTTGTGTGGTTTTCCTTTTTCCCCTAAGTTATCCAGTCCTGGCTACAGAACATTTGTACAGGTACTCAAAACAGCTTGCACAGAATGTTTTCTGTTAACACTTTACACTGCTAAATCTGATAGACCTTTCTTTTTGATAGGTCTTTTCTTTTTAAGTCAGAAATGGCAATGTCTTATACCTGAGTCATTGAATTAAAAATATTAAATAATTTCTCAGGTCTTCTATTTTTTTTTTTTTCTGTACATTGCTTTTCTCTCTGTTTTTGCAGGCTTTGGGGTTTATGTGTGTTTGGGGGGGGTGTTGGTGGTGGTGGTGGTTGGTTGGGTTTGGCTTTGTTGGTTTAGGTTTTTTTCTTTGTTAGGGTTTTATTTGGTTGACTTGGTTTGGTTTTGTTGTTTGGGTTTTTGGGTTGTTTTTATTTATTTTTTTTTCCATTTTAATGTGACTAGACAGTACTTTTTCATTAAGAAATTTCCTTGTTGCTGTAACATAAAACAGTGTTAGAAGCATTGGGACAGAGAGGGGCTTTTGTCTTGTAATAAAGGTAAAATAATATCAATGACAAACATGATAATATTAACAAAGCAGACTTGATTAATCCAGTTCAGATGCAAGGAAAAATGCTGCAAATGCATAGGTATTTGCTGAGCTGAACTTATGAGTGATTCCATCAGAAAGTTCAGCTTACCTCTAAGTGTGTATGGGGTCAGGATCAAAGTGTAGGTGTGTGGGAAAACCCATACAACTGGTGTTCACAGTTCAGCTGAAAATATGATTGCCCCTGAGAATTACTCTGGTTGTTTTGTTAGCCATCTGCTATCTCACTTCTCCAAATAACTGCTGCCTTTACTGCAGTTTCCTCTAACCACATTCAGATAGGTGAAACAGTTTGACTCTCTACAATGTACTCTCCCACCTGCGATCTACACATATTCCTTTTACTGATCTGGAGTATCTCAAGCAAGGGGAGAAGGCTTCAACATCTCAAGAATCTGCCAGGCATAATAATCTGTGCAAAATCAGTGAAACCTGAGTTATTCTTGTTCAGTTACTAAGAATGATCTACTAGTAGCTAATATATATATTGATATTATGTTATGTATATCAATACATTTCCACATACAACTCCTTTTGCTACTATTAAAATTGCCTCTCTTCTTAACCCCTGTTGTGAAAACAGATACTCCACTCAGAGTAGTGGTGGTCTTGTGCAAAAGGGTCTGAGAGTGTGGGAAGTGTGTGCTGGAACAGGATCTCCAAGGTGAACAAAAAATTTCCATTCCTTTTGACGTAAAATTTGCTTTGCATGTTTAAGACAGTTTGATGGCTTTCAGCGTAGAAATTAGCGTCTGATATTCAAGTCAGTAATTCATGCTATGGTCAAATGGATTGAATGGGATTTACACTGGACATATTTGCATGCCTGTTAAACATGTTGATAAGGCTGCCTTTCACACGTGACTCAAGGTTGTATATACTCTTTGTCATAATACTATCTTCTTTTTCATATTGTTTAAAAAGATCTTTTTTTTCTCCAGCTTCAATCCTGGCCTCACCAATTTGAGTTTTCTTAATCTGAAATAGCATTATGACGGGTAGGCTTCCATGCATAACCCACAATTCACTTAGGTCCACCCAATCCATAATCTTGGTGCTGGTTCATATAGCATCCCTGTCCTTCATGGGCTTTAATATAGCTTCTAGGAGGATCTGTTCTGTGATCTTCCTGGGCACAGAGGTGAGGCTGACTGGCTGGTAATTTCCAGGGTTCTGTTTTCTACCATTTTCAAAGATTAGCACAATATTTCCCTTCTTTCAGTCACCAGACTTCACCTAACTGCCATGGCTTTTCAAATGCCATGGAGTTTATCATAGAATTGCTTGCTTTGGAGTGCCCCAGTGTTTGAACCCAGAGCTTGTTGGGAAATTTCTGGTCTTGGTAGGGGAAAGTTAAAACAAGCAGTTTATGCAAATATGTGATCGATTACTGGTGGGGCAAATCACATGGGAAAATTGTCGCTTGACTCAATTTGCTGCCTGAATATAGAGTAATTTTTGTCATCTGAATCAGAATAGCCATGACATTCCAGCCTTATCACACCGTTAATGAAATAGTTTCCTTAAAAGACTAATAACAATCTCCTCTGCTAAAGACATCTTGCTGCTCTGGCTTGCTTACTCATGCTCTACTTTACCAAATTCATGAACACACACTTCCTGGAACAACTTCCACCCTTCCTAAAACTCTTGGTTTCCAGGCCCTGCCCTAATGACTGTCTGTATATTTTTATCTTAAGTAGGCATTAGGGCAAGAACTAGAAATCACTTTTTTTTTTCCACCCCTTCTTAAGAGAGCACTCCTCCCCTTAAATTACTTGGTCATACTCTTTCATATTTTCTCTCTGCAGCTCAAAACCACTTCATTGTGTCATTTATTATTATATATTTAATTTAATATTATGAGAGCTGGGCGTAAAGAGGGAGGGGACAGGCTCTTCTCAGTTGTGCCCCATAATAGGACAAGGGGCAATGGATATAAACTACAGCACAGGAAGTTTCACCTCAATATAAAGAGGAACTTGTTTCCTATAAGGGTCACAGAGCACTGGAACAGACTCCCCAGAGAGGTTGTGAAGTCTCCTTCTCTGGAGACTTTCAAGACCCGCCTGGATGCATTCCTCTGTGACCTGCACTAGGTTATGATTCTGCTCTGGGCTGGACTCGGTGATCTCTGGGGATCCTTTCCAACCTCTAATATCCTGTGATCCTGTGATAGTGTGATTATTTCATTCCATTGATGTTCTGTAGCTGGTAAATCTAGTTTGTAGTCTCAGCTGAAACCGTGAGAGATTTACAGTCTCTCCACTAGTGGGAAGGATTGATTCTGTATCTCTCTCAGCTTTAAGGAACATTCAGAAGTCTTGTACAAAGAGCATCATCGCCGCACCTATCTATTATGGGAGTGATGTGCTAAGTGTGACCAGTGGATGTCTAATGTAACAAGACAGAGGTGTTTCTGATGTACTGATCCCAGAAGGATTTAAGACTGACCTAAGCAGGGCTTTTCTTGGTGTTGCTGACTCTGAGAGTCTTCTCAAAGCCTACTGTTGGCCCTTTAGGTACTTTAATATTGAAAACAAAGAAAAAGCTTAAAAGCTGTAGGCAATCACCTTCTGGGGAGAGGAGATGAAAAATAAGTGACCAGGCTGAGAATCACACCCCTGAGATCAGGCCCAGGAAGTGATAGGGAGCCAAAATTTGGATGCTTAATCCTTCTTTTGGATCTAGTTCTTAGCTCACACCGTGGAACCAAAATAAATTGTTTCATGTCTGTGTTACAAAATCAGCTGGGTTTTTTGGTTGGTTGGTTTTGTTTTGTATTGTTTTTTATTCTTTAGCTGATGTAATGATTTAAAACTTGGTGTAAATGCTGACTTGGGTGTGGTTATTATGCATATAGAAATATAATTTGTTCTTGTAAGTAAGCCTGAACAACAGGAAGGTGTTTTGGAAACTTGACCACAATAGCAATCAGTCTTCCAGTGCTGAATAATGGGGGGTGGGGTGGGGGTGGGGGTGAGCTCCTGCACCCCTATCTTAGCTTCTAAATCCAGATACTTAATTTCCTTAATTTCCTCTCCTTACTTGATTTTTTTTTTTTTTTAACTTCATATTAGATTCACCACATAACTGCAGGATTTTGTTGTTTTGGTATTTTTTTAATCATTGGAGTTAAGCAGACCCTGAATTCTGATATGCTCTTTACATTTGATAACTATGTGCTAAGGAGTAAATAGTTGTGTGTTTTCTCTATAAACACAAACCAAACAGGCTTGGATTAATTTAATAAGTGTCTTCCAAGTTGCTTCTGGGACTGATGGATTTGGGATAGCCTGAACCAGCCACTGTGGAGGTGTTACACTAACAATTGACTGAAGAGGTTTTGTTCATATGGCCAAAAAAACCCTTGATGTTGAGTATATGATTCTCAGCTTTTAAAACAGCTGCTCTTACTGCATTTCAAATAATGGTGAATCTTTGGCATAGCATCTTCACAGTGAGGGTGGCAAGACACTGGAACAGGTTGCCCAGGGAGGTTGTGGCTGCTCCCTCCCTGGATGTGTTCAAGGCCAGGCTGGATGAGGTCTTGAGCGACCTGATCTAGTAGAAGGTGTCCCTGCCTATGGCGAGGGGGGTTGGAACTGGATGATCTTTGAGGTCTCTTCCAACCTAAACCATTCTATGATTCTGTTCTATGATCTTTACATTTTGGATTTGTGTACAGATCTTACTCTTACAGGCAGAAAATACAGGTTGCACTACAAATTAGTGACCTTCAGAGAATTACTGTGTTCTGTCTTAAGACATGGGCATTGCAGACTTAACCAATGGGTTTTGGTAAAGTTTGTTTCTCTGAAGTCCTGTTGTAGCAATGTGTTCTGTGGTTGTGGAAGTGGGATATTTGTGTAGCTGCGGTGTTATATTGAAGACTTTTTTTTATACAGTAAATATTTAACTACCAAAATAATATTAGTAGACTAAAGATCAAAGTTACTTGTTTCATGTATTATTTATTAAGGCTGGACCTGTAATATGGTTTTCCTGTTTTTTCTTGTTTGAGATAGATTTGGGGGTTTTTGCACTGCTGCTTCTCCTTTTTCTGATTGTCTTGCTGTTCTATGTATTTTTTTTAATACAGCACCTTCTTCAGATGAGCTTGTGTTTGAAGTCCTTTGATGAGAAATGTCTGTGTTGCTGTTATTCTTTTCAAGGAAGGCAGCTAACTTGTTGGCTGCAAACTGTCCTATTGTTAGGAAGGTCCGTGGTTATTAATAAAGCTCGCTCTGTTCCAAAAGCATGGATTTAGGAATCAGCAGTGGTGACGCTGTTCACATATCCTGTGCTCTGTAGTCTTCCTATATCGTGAACAGTCTTGGACTTTTGCTGTGTGTCTTCATAAGGTAATACTAACAAGCATGTGTTTCTTAGTAGGCTGTTTAGTAAAGAAACAAGGTTTAGTCAGCTGACTGATGATTACTTTGTTACCTCTGAAAAAAAGCCACAAAGTCTAATCATACATGTTAGAAAGAACAAATAATCTCTTCCTTGCTCTTTTCTGTTGTAGGCCTACAAATCTCTGAACTGGCTAAAGAAACACTGTGTGCCTGTGTTTAAAATACTGTCTTTGCATCATTGAGAAATCTGAAGCCGAGATTGCTCCACCCATTTTCCCAAAGAAAACTCATAGAAAATAGTTAGGTGTAAGGAACCACTTATGTGTTTTGATGTCCAGCACCTGCTGACAAAAATTCATAAAGGTGTTTGATGTCTCCTGATCTCCAGGCTATGTTTTCACTCTACCAACTTTTTTTTGCACAGCTGCTCGCCTGTGAGTTGTGAGTCATCAGTTCCTTCTGCAGATGCTAAACCGTTGCACTGCACAAGGCAAGCATCCCTGATTCATGCAAGTGCAATAGACTGCAATTTGCATGAGTTCCTAGGATTACACAGCACGTCTGTCTATTGTCATGTGTGTCTGTCAGTGTTTTCTAGAGTACCGTTTTAATTTGCATTTTGACTTTACAGGAGTAACTGCTCTCAAACAAATTAAAAGCTGCACCAGGGAGAGAAGCTGTTACTAGCCATTAGCAACTGGTGCAGTCCATCTCTTTGTCTGAGACCTATTAGCACATTTGTGAGGAAATAGCATTTGTGTGTGAACCATTTTCTACATTCATCAAAGGAAAACAAAGGAAGATTCCGTTAGAAATACACTGTTACAGTCACGAGCAAAGGGAGACAAACTTCGTTTCAGCCCCTCTGTCCTTTTAACTCTGTCTTGCTCTATCTCAGACTTCCAGCTTCCCATTACTTAAGTCTCTGAAAGCCTCTTCCTGCCTTTATTGTTTTGCCATTTGCTGCCTTCAGTTTACTGCACTGACAAGTATTTCCCAGGCTGTAAATGAGTGGTCAAGATATATCTGAAGCAAACTCATGTTTTGATTGTAGTCTTGGGAGGAAAGGTCGGCAGCAAAACTGCTCTCACTACATGGGGAAGGCCTCCTCACACCAGGATAGGTATAGTTGTTAATTCATGAGGAGACATGTGACATAACCTAAGACTCCCTATGGATGAATTCTTCCTTTAGCTCTTATATTTAACTTAATGCATTCTGGGTAATAATACTACACTGACCAATGAAAAGTGGAAGTAAGATGTCATCATCATAGTGCATGGAATAACCCAAGGATGTGTCATCATCATAGTGCATGGGATAACCCAAGGATGTATGCAGTTAGTTACAGAGGTTAATGACAACATGGTAAACTGAGGAAACAAATATAAAATTGAATGGACAGAGGTGAAGTATGGTAGATGACCAGCTCCATAAAATGCTACAATTAAAGTTGAGAATTAAAGCTGTGTTGTTTTTACAAATCCTGTTATGAAGTTATCCATTGTTTTCAAGGGCTTATAAGTGAGGAAATCTGGGGGGAGGGGGTTATCTGTTGTCTCAAAAATCATCTTGTTATGTTTGTGCAGAAAGTGATAAGAACTCTGAACTAAATGCTGCCTAGGCAGCTCAACCATTGATCCAGTGGCTTTCTGATTATTGAAAGTGTTCAATAGTGTGACTTTCCATTAACATTCCTCATTAGTTCTGTAAAGTCCTATTTTATGCCAAGTCAACATCTATAGTACCCTATATACTTATCTAGGAACTTCTACAATGCATTGTGTGGCTCTGAGCTAAGAGTTAGGCAGTGAATATGAGTGGATCCATACATTCACTTGTTTCCTTACCTATGGTCCTATTTGTTTCACTTTTTTTTTTTCCCTATAGAAGAGTAGATGTCTGTGTCCCAAAATCCTTTATAGTACCCTTCTGTGTTAATTGGGTTACATATGTTAATCTAAAAGTAGGTATTTCTCTCAAAAGTAAGCATAATGAAATACATTTTGACAATCCATAACTACCAGGCTTTTGTGCTAAAGGAACAAATGCTCATCCTCTAGAGGGTCTATTGGATGTAAATGACAAAGTTTTGCAGCAGAGGAGCTGCAGGCATGGTCTCTGTAGGAGGAAGACAAGGACTCCTACGTGTTGGAGACTATTGCTTTCAGCTGTCTTTGCAAAGGACACACCACAGGTCACAGCTGAGTTGATGGCACCTCTGTAAAAAAATATTTAAGAAAATGCAGAAAAGACCCAAGGGGAGGGAGCACAGAGGGAACATGGTAAGAGAGATAAGAAGGGAAGAACAGAGGGAATAACAAGGTCAGAGAACAAGGAGGTGCTTGGTAGCAGAGCAGGTATTTTCCTGAAGTATGGATAAGCCCCTGGCAGAGCCATATATGTCTGAAGGCATTGTGGCCCATAGAGGACTCAGGCTGGAGCACAGGACAAGGGTAAGAAGGAAGGAGCAGCAAAAAGAAACTTCTGTGTACTTACCCTGATCTCCTGCACTGTTTGTTGCTTCACCAAAGAGACTGCATGCAACTTCCAGCAAAAACAAGCCAGGAGGAGAGGTGTCTGAAGTGAAGCTGAGCCTGGGAGAGTGAAGAGAGAGGTATTTTAATGTTTGCCTTCTTTATTTCCTGATACTCAAATAGGTAATTAAATATTGATATTAATAGGCAATTAATTCAATTTTACAGAGATTACTCTGGGGTGGGGTATGCAGATGAAAGGAGTTGGTGAAACTATCCCATGCAGTCTGTAAAGCCAAAACATCCCCTGTGCAATATCTGTTGTTAACATAAGGTTTGGCTTTAGTCACCCACCAGCAGCATACAATTAACCATTCTTCTGTCCTCTCCAATGTCCTGCTCTCTGCAGTGTCTTTTTAATCCAAACAAAGAATGAAATAAAGTAATAATGTGCAGACAGTTATTGTGGTTTGTTGTGTAACTACACTTACTGGAGGTAAGAGAGAAAGTCAGGAGGAAGAAAGCCTCTCCCTTAGTCAATGAGATCTGGATAAATCACCTGGACAAGATGGACACCCACAAATCCATGGGACCCAAAGGGGTTCACCCCCAAGTGCTGAAGGAGCTGGCTAAGTTTATTGCTAAGCCACTCTCCATCATTTCTGAAATGTCATAGAGAACAGATGATGTGCCTGAGGACTGCAGGAAAGCCAATATCACTTCAGTCTTCCCAAAGGACAAGAAGGACCCAGGAAACTACAAGCCGGAATGCCACACCTCCATCCCTGGAAAGGTGACCAAACAGCTCATTCTGGAGGTCATCTCTAAGCATGTGCAAGGAAAGAAAACTATCAATAGTTGTTATCATAGATTTGTGAAGGGGAAATCATGTCTGACCAATTTGATATCCTCCTATGATGGTGTCACCAGCTGGGTAGATGAGGAAAGAGCAGTGGGTGAATGACAGAGCATAGGGGGTTGTGATCAACAACGTGAGGTCTATGTGGAGGCCTGTGACTAGTGGTGTTACCCAGGGGTCAGTACCAGTCCAGACTTGTTCAACATATCCATCAGCACCCTGGATGAACAAAGAATGTAGCCTCAGCAAATTCAGTGGTGATACAAAACTGGGAGGAGTGGCTGGCACACCAATAGGCTGTGCTGCCATTCAGCAAGACCTGCATGGGCTGGAGAGCTGGGCAGAGGTGAACCTTGTGAAGTTCAACAAGACGGGTGTAAATTCCTGCATCTGGGGAGGAATAATCCTATGAACCAGGACCGGTGAGGGACTGAACTGCTGGAAAGCAGCTCTGTCCTGGAGAAGGACCAGGCAGTACTAGTGGACAACAAGTTCACTATGAGCCATCAATGTGCCCACTTGTAAAGAGGGCCAGTGGTATCCTGGGGGTCATTCCGAAGACTGTCGCTAGCAGGTCAAGGGAGGTTCTCCTCCCACCTTTACTCTGTCCTGGTGAGGCCACACCTGGAGTATTGTGTCCAGTTCTGGGCTCTCCAGTTCAAAAGGGACAGGGAACTACTGGAGAGTCCAACAGAGGGCCATGAGGATGATTAGGAGACTGGAGTATCTCTCTTATGAGGAAAGTCTGAAAAGCCTGGGGCTCTTAAGCCTGGAAAAGAGAAGACTGAGAGATGCATATAAATATCTAAAGGATAATGGCAATGAAGATGGGATTGGTCTCTTTTCCATGGTCACCAGTGATAGGACAAGGGGCAACAGGTACAAACTAGAATACAGGAGGTTTCACTTGAGCTTAAGGGGAAACTTCTTCACTTTGAGGGTGACAAGAGCACTGCAACAGGCTGCCCAGAGAGGTTGTGGAATCTCTTTCTCCAGAGACTTTCAAGATCTGTCTTGTTCCTGTGCAGCCTGATCTAATTGTACTGCATTAGCAGGGGGCTGAACTAGATGATCTCCAGAGGTCCCTTCCAACCTCTGCCATTCTGTGTCTGAAGAGTAGTAGCAAAGGAGAATGAGTACTGAAGAGTTGTACCATATGAGCCCAAGACTCTAATATTTCTTTTTTTGTTTGTTTGTTTTGTTCCCTTCCTGCTCTCAGCAAGGTTTGTATCTTGCATTCATGGAGCAGAGTCACAATCTCTCTCTTATTCTGTGTCCTTGCTCCACATGATAAGCATTGTCAGTAATCCAGATGTGCCATTCTGCAACCAGCTAATGGCTAAGGTCACGGACAGAAGCTGCAGCATTAGGCTGCCTGACAGGCCAGTACCACTGTCCTTTTCTGCCAGGCAGCACTTTGGCACATGTCAGACCCTGAAGAAATCTGACTACCTACATTGCTTGCTCAGAGTTGTCTAAAAATGCACTTGTGTATGCTGCAGTTAAATAAACTGGTACTGACCACCTGCAAGAAACATTTAACTGCTTGGAAAGGAAGAACTTCAGGAACCATACATTAGATGTCCAAAGACCTGTGTTGACCTGAGCCCAAACATATCTCAATTCCATCTGTGTAGGCAAAGGTGCAGCCTTTTTGTGTCACAGGTGGAATTCTCATTATGGTAATTACACTAATATGTGTGGAGACTAAGCACGCAAAAAGGCCTCATTGCAAGAGCCTCCACTACATCTACAGAGCATCAGATGAATTCTGTCCTGAAGAATTTGCCCTGGGCAGGAGCAAGACAAAATGAAGGAAATGGGTAGCAATGGAAGTTACCCCTAAACCTTCTTTTGAGGCTTTGGATTTAATCTTGACTTCTTTTTCTGCATACTGCTACTGATTGTTTCCCCATTCAGCTGCTTACATTTAGCATCTTTTCTCCAGCAGCCAGGTAGAAACCCTTTAATGCATGCATTCAGTGGTGTGTTGTGTAGGCTTGTAGGAGGAGATCAGGGGAGGTCTGGCTTATTTAAATCCCCAAGAATGTCCTAATCTTGTAAAGAATATGAATCTCCTGTGTGCAGGCCTCTAGAAGGTTTATGGATAAACTGAAATCCATAGAGGTGCCTCTGTGTCAGAGCTGAACTGTTTGCATCTGGCTCTATTTATTGTCCCAAAGTAGAAGGAAAATAGCCTATTTTTAATTAATGGTGAAAATACTGCATGTACATTTACTTTGGCTTGGATATAAAGCTGCTTAATTTTAATTTAACTAAATAAATATTACACTGAATATAACATTTAAGCCTATTTTAATCCAACTTTATGATTTAGCTTGCACCTATAACCCATATGACTTGTTTGAAATCCATGTGAAAGTGTCCAGATTTGTGCTGGCTTGACATTTTAATATTATTTAAACTGCTGTAACTTGTAGGTGTGGACCTCCCCTTAGTGGCCTCCAGCAGTCAAAGTGATGTCTTTTGGTTTTGCTTATGCCATTAGCCAACATTTAAAACCTGAATCCATGCTGCCCACTCTGTTCACACCGCTCAGTGCTTTTGCATAAAACTACAAATTTATTGTCAGAGTATTATATTTCTTTTTAAAACTAGCATATTATATGTGATCACATCTGTCTTAGGAGTTTGCAGCATACTTACTGCTTTCAAATACGTCTATCAAGACAGTCCACAATAGTGCTTTCTCAAGACTTTTGAAATGTTGAACACAAAATGCAATTAACACTGCATGAGAGTGCTAAGAAAAGCCATCTGCTCGAGGTAACTCTATGAATGTGGCAGTCAGGGTGATGGCAAGATTTGGAAGGGACTCTGTGTCTTGTAGGTCAGTCTATTAGGGACTTGGAACCTATGGCATGTCACTGCAGAAGTTTCTGCTTTGCCTCTAAATACAAAGTGCACATCCCAGAACAGTAATATTTCATGAAATGAAGCATGACATGTGTGATACCATGACTTAGTTTGTAGGAGTGCTTATGGCTGTATCTATTAAGTTAGTAAAGGGACTTCTTTAAACAAAGCTGTAAGCTTTGATCACTTTCCTAGCATACTTCACCCAGTCATGATTATTGCCCTGAAGTCCTTTCCCAATGTGTGGCAGGTTCCCAGCAAGACTCATAGCAGAGTCTGTCATCTTAAGTGACCTGATTAAAAAGTGGGAATGGAAAGCTGTGGAGGATTGTGTGCCTCTTGTGTCTTTAGTTGCCTCTGTTGAACACAGTAAACCAGACAGGATTTATAATTATTTTTTAAGGCAAAAACATTTTTTTTCCCCCTGGTTTCACCATAGCATGAGATCATTCACTGGCAGTGTAATCACATTGGGACAGCTCCGTTTTTCTTATCCAGCTTTCCTGATTCCTCAGGGTGGCAATGAGGTGTCTTAGTTACATTACGAAGAACACGGGGACAGAAATTCTTAGGCTTATCTTTATTTGGAAGTCTGAATGCCCCTCTGGCAATCAATTTTTTAACAGTAGCCACTTCTTTCAAAGTTTTCAGTTCTTTCCATGCGTTATAAGTATTATATACTTACCCAATATATTTGTATTATAATATACATTATATGCATGTATTAATACACATAGGGGGTTTTTGTTGGTTTTTTTTTTTCTTCTCATGTGTTGAGCCATTGACTATCAAAAGATTATTTATTTAATTTGTGTAGATTAAATTTGTATTCGTATTTTACTATGCATCTTTCAGGTTGTTGGTGTGATTGAGTACTGTTGTGATGTGTTGTAGACAAAATGTTTATTGTTCTAGCAGAACAGCAGTGCTTCATCACACAAATAGTGATGTAATGGTTGTGATTGTTGGAGACAAGAGTCAAGAGATGCCATACCAGATTTTTCCTTCAGCTGTGGATATGTGGCTTAGCCCCAGTCAGCCAACTCTTCCTCCAGTGGAAATGTTTCATTCTTCTTTTAGAGGCATTATGGGAGTAAACACACTTAGTGGTCAGGGAGGCTGTTTGGGATGATGGTACTATAACATCAGGATCTAGGTATCTACAGGTTAAGTAGGTAAATCTTTCAGTTTTACATGCGGCATTGTTTCTTGATGCCTATATGGCTACCTTAATACTGTTGTCAACAGATTATAGGAACAATAGTCTCCGTTACATTCTAGGGGATAGTAATACTAACAAAACTGGCAGGGCAGATCAAGTCTCTTCTCCTACAGTTCATGCTCATCAGTATTCAAGGAATAGACAGAAAATGCAATAGCTTCTCTCAATCCTGTGTTTTAAAGAGACAATATTTTGAAGTAGTGAAAGTAACTTTTATTTTACTTCTCTCCTCTTGAACAAAATACCAAAGTCCAGTGAAGTTGGAAGAGCTAAATAGCTGTCTCTGTGCAAAACCATGCCCAGAGCTGGATTCTAGCAAAAGTTAGGTGCCAAAGTTCAAAGCTGTGATCCTGAAAAACACTGCTCAGCTACTGGCTAACTAAACTAAGCAAATGTTCTATTTTGGGTTGTTTTCCCTTTAAATATATAAATAGGAAGAAAGACTGAACCACTGTTGTGTGGCCAGACCAGCAGGTTAGAGAGATGTGTATATCCCTATATTCTCTCTCTGGTCCACTTCAGACAATTTTGGGTTTTGTGAGACAGCACAGTTTTAGCAGGAAGAGTTGAAGCTGCTCAGCTAGATGCAGACCTGTTAGGATGCCTTCTGCTGCAACACCAAGCATGGGTTCAAAGACAAGGACCACTGTGTAGCCACCTTCCCATTTTTCTTAGGTGAGTGCACTGGCTGCTTGCCATTGTGTGAAAAGAGTCATTTCCCCCCAGTTCATTGTAAATAGGAGCTCAGCTCAATTCCTGGAAAAACAGATGTGTGTTCCTTCTGTCCTGCATCACCAAACTCAGAGAGGAAAGTGCTTGCTTCCAGCTGGGAGAAAGGCACCAACAGCCACTTCTGATGCATGCACCTCTGTGCTCGTGTTTCCTGTTGGTTGACCTGGGCTGCTGCAGCATCATGCTTGTGCTGGCTTGAAACTCCCTGCTCTGTGAGCAGCACTTGTTTCTTAGCTTCAGGGAAAGGTGTGTCATGGTTAAATCTTTTGTTTGATGGCACCAGAAAGAACCTGGCTTTAGGCACCCTTATAAAAACAGTGGTATAATTGGATGAATGGTGTGTTTTGAAGGTCTTCCAAACAAAATGCTGCTACCTAGGCCTTGCAGGACTCTGAAGCTAGGACTATAGAGAATTATTCAGTGTGGGACACCTTTCAGGTGCCAGGACGTTATATACTGTGCTGCTAGGGGATTCCTGACCAGCCACTGGTCTCATAAGTGGATCTCAGGTGCAGGTGGGAGTTAGCATACACCAGCACAGGCAATTTGCACATGCACACTTTGTTCGGCAGGTTGAGAGACTTCACTGGTGCAGATGGAGTGCAACCTGTGCTAGTTGGTCTCAACACCTGGGAGCTTGGTCAGCTCAGTAGTGTGGACCTAGCCTGAATGAATATCATTTTCTTTCCATTCTGGGAAGTGGGAGCTGTGTCATAATACATTGGCCTTGCCTTTGCCTGAGGAAGGAGCATGCCTGCCCGTGCATGCTGCAGGTGTGAACTACTGGCTGAGGCGGAACCAGCAAAGCTGCCACTGCCTAGAGTCCCTTGGGAGGCAGGCCCACAGCAACCTCTGCAGGGTTGCAAGTACACAGGACCTAGCTCAGAGCATTTTGTGCTTATTTCGACAGTGGCATTTGAGAGAAGATCAGGGTGGAGTAGAAAAAGGTTGAGCATGCCAGTATGATCAGAACAGAATTTGCAGTGCAAGATCTGTGCTATGGTATCTTTGAAACACTTTATATTTTGGGGTGATTAAGGCACATATGGTATATCATTCCTTAGTGCTATGCATGACCAACATTAAAAAGTTGTGTGTGCGCAAGAACTTCGAAAATGTAACTTTCCAAATTTCTTCACCATTTTGCTTCAAGGAGTCTTTTAACTCTGTTCTTGGTTTTGTGTTTTTTGGTGGTATGGTTTTTTTTTTCCCCTAGAAAAAGTTATTGCATGTACTTTGTTGTTGTTTGTCTCCTTTTAAACATTTGCTAGGGGTCAGGCAGTAGTGGGACTTAGTCACAGATAGAGACTAAAATACTGCTTTTTTTTTCTGTACATATAACCTGAAAAATTATTTTCAATAACTTGTAACAGTGTTTTGTTAGATGTATGATCCTTGAAGTCCCTTCCAGCCTGGTATTCTATGATTCTATGATATATGATACAACTTAGAAGCTTGTGCATGTGTTTCACTTTCTAAAACTGTTTAGCTACCATGGGAAGATTTGTGTAAACAAGCTGTAGAGACTGGGCTTAAGGTTCTTCATAAAGTCTCCTCTTAGTTTAATGTTTGCTATGAACTTTATTAAACATTTTGTGTGGTCTCTCCCAATTAGGACCATTAGCATTGCCATGAACAAATAACATTAGGGGGAAAACTACTTATGTTTAGAAACATAAAAGCAAGGTTATTAACAAAAAGTGACTTACCAAGTGTAATAAAATGACCTGAACAAAATGTGCATGAATGCTCTCTTACACCATCTGGTTTCTGTTTTATGATCCTAGCTATGGATTTATTTTGTGCTCATGAACAAATGATTGGACAGCACTTAAAAACACAAGATGGAATTCAGGGAAAGCATATGGCAGTCTTTCACATCTACTATATTGTGTGGGTAAAATTGGGTTACAGAAAAGATTGTAAGCAATACATTCTGATAAGTCTTCCATATAGTCATATAATTGTGATTTCTTTTACTTTCTTCAGATTTTCCTTGAAGTCCAGCTAAGAATGCAACCAACAATAAAGTGAAAAGGCTGTACTGCTGAGGAAGCGTCCTTCTTGGTGAAAATGTTTCTTATTTTTTGACAACAATTAAAGGACAATGGGGTCCAACACACTTGGGAAGGCTGCAACATTAGATGAGCTTTTGAATGCTTGTATTGAAATGTTTGGTACGCTTTTTCAATATTTTACTTTGCTGTTCTTGAAATTCATCGTATAATATAACCCATGCTGTTTTCTGATTCAGCTGGCCTTTCCCTTGGCAAGCAATATTTCTGTTCTATTAAATTTTCCATGTTTTGCTTTGGCATAGAATCATATTTGCCAGAGTTTTAATCATATGCACGCTGTATTAAATTTTCTTAGTATGGATAATGCACAATGGTGCTTATAGTTGTTTTTCAAATGGTGGCCTTCACAGAGGGAAGTATTTAATTGAGACATTCAAGGAGTTGTCTCTGGTATTGATCTTTGTCTTGAGTGGTTACACAGCTGCCTTTAGACCAGGCATATTTTTAAAAGGCTTTCTGTATCATCATGGAATACTTGTAATAATATGACTTAAGGCTCATGTATTCTTTTTACCCTTACTAAAATGTGATGTACCACATCTGAGGAAAAGAAGCGATGAAATAGACCTTGATCTGTAACAGCATTAATCATGACATTTGCCACATTGCAGTCAGAGGAGTTCATGGATGGCCTTAAACCATTTGAAATCACAAAGCTGCTTTTAGATTCTCTTGAAATGCAGGACAGCTTTTGACTGGAATGATGTGTGGTTTTGGTTTTTTTTTAATCTTCTGAAGAGAAGCTATTATTTAAAGATGGGAGAAATTAGATAATCAAGGGGCAGATCTTGCTACTGAGTGTAGTGCATCCTCATACTGTCTGTAGACCGCAATAAAGCCTATTGTTCAAATACCTAGTGAGAAGTAGCAAAGCACATATACTTGTCACATGCCTTGTCCATATATGGCTCCCATTTCATACATGCATACCATCTACTGTCTTTTTAAAGAGTGACAGACAGAGAATACTATAAGGTTGCAGTGTTGAGGAGCGCTGATGGTTAGCAAGCCTACCAAAGAACAACTCCTTCTGTAGTTTCAGAGACAACATTGAAAAGATGCCAGGGTCTGTATGGCAGCTGGAGATGAGACCCTGGGCACAGACATGAAGTGCTGCTTTGATATTGAACTCCTCCTTTGTAACAATCTAATTGTTAACGTAAATCTACGAATATTGGAAGTGATTGTACAGAAATATCATCCCCACCTTCTCAGTAGAATAATTTTGGATTTGTTCTTTGGATTACCAGCAGTCTCTTTGCATAACATTTAGTGTAATGCTGTCCACATCTTGGTTTTCTACCATGACCTGTTATCTACAAAAACTTTTTAAATTTTTTGGGTTGGTTTTGGTTGTGGTTTTTTGGTTTTTTTTAGTTGGGTTGGGTTGTTTTTTTTTTAACATATCACTACCATGGACATCACTAAAGGAGCATTCGTCTTCTTAGATTTTGTTTTTTACCTGTTTGGCAGGTAATGACCCAACATTTTCACTTTTGATCCTTTCTCTCTGACTCTACTTGAAGAATAAAAGCCACCCTCTGCTTATGAATGTGATTAACTCACTTGTTTCTCTTTTGCAGATGAAAAAGGAAATCGGTGCGCCAGCCATTTGCCAAGAACCTTTCTTTTAATGCATCGATGGTACCTGCCTTCCACAGAGCTGGCTGGCAAGCTTCTGTCCACATATCCTTTCAGGAAAGCTTCTGTTGGCATTAGAATGTCAAAAGCAGATTATTTCTGTGACGGTAACAATGTGTCAATTAGTGACAAACAAGGTGTAGGGGTAAGAATATTTTAGCCTATATGGTGGAAGTCTTCTTCCTGCTGTTGGTTGTGAATTTTTTGCATGTGTACAAGTATGCTGAGGCATACTTTGAATTAACATTGAGTAAATGGAAGTATATTGGTAAAAAAAAAGTGTAATGGCTGTGGTTATACTTGGACTAGTATGAGCTTTCATTGGTAACTAGCACCTATATGTCATTTATACCTCTTAAAGACTTAAGTAATCAGAAGTTTTCTCGTATTTGGTTAGCCAGACCTGGCAAGAAGAATATTCAGAAAAGTTAATAAAGCATTTTTACTAGGACAAAAACCAAAGTGGCAGCCAGGAAAATGGTCTGCGTCTCCTAGGATGCTGTGAAAGTGAAGGTGACATCAGAGCATACTGTAGTTGTCTTTAGAAGAAAAACATGGATACTGTTTTTTTATTAGCTGATCCAAAGACAGAGTATTCTGTGAATAAGAACAGCATTACTGAATCAAGGCACACAATACTTTCTTTAGCTAGCCTACGTACAGAGATGCCAATGGGGACAACTGCAATGAATTCAGACTGAAAATCTGCTATTTCATGAGGTAAGCATGCCTCTGGCCCTCTAGCATTTTGGGTTTATATTTCTGTGGATGTTGTCAATGTAAGTTCTTGTTTTAAAGATTAAAACTAAACCATGGAAATGCGAGGGGGTTTTGCTTGTTTGTTTCGTTGTGTTTTTATGTATTTTTAAAGTTGATCTCCAGCCCTTAGGGAAGGGTGAATTTCTGTGCTTTGGAAACAATTTTTCACATTGAGCCATCCAGCCTTAATTGTACTTTAGTGTATTGACTTTAGAAACTGATGGAGAACTTGTGCTATGATTTACCTGGTGCTTGAGTGTGACGTCTCTTAGAGGGAGACTAGATCAGTGCTACACAGAAGAGAGACATGTTTTGCTTCATGCTGTCATATCGTGTAGTAGAGGAAGATTGATTACCTCTGGGCCATTGGCCTCATTCCGCACAACCCCTACACAATTTATTGCTCCAGGTGTGCATTAGTGATGCCAAAGTTATTGCAGGTTGAGTGTGTTCTGATCCTTTCACTGGCTATCTCAAATCTTGTATCTATGGGAAAGCTTTCATGTGTTAGGCTGTGCTTGTGTAGGAACATCTCTCTGTAAAAGAGAAAGCATGCATTTTTAAGCTTACATGGAATAACCAACTTCCCTCAAGGAAATGCTTTTGCATTCTTCCTCTGAAGTTATATTACTGTGAAGAAGCAGAGGGAGGTATTGAAAGCCAGACTGATAAAGCCTTTTCCATACCCCCTTTAATTAGCAGAGGAGACATCTCATTCACATGGTTATTGTGGTAGAATTGCCACTCAAATTCACGTTTTCCTTGGGAAAAAAAAAAAAAAAATCTGATCAGATAAAGTGTCTCAATTAGACAAAGGATAAGTGAAAGTTTCATTCAAGTGTCTTGGCAGTGTGAATCAGGACACACCTGTGTGTGCCTTTTCTGTGTGTCACCCAAGGCAACACGTTAGTTTTTCATTTCAATAGAATGTTGCTATGTTTTGCTATGGTGAGATAACTAAAGGAAATTATTTGATAAAGAGGCTTCAGCATCACAGATAATTACAGCATACAGAAGTTCTCTGCCAAAATCCATTTGGTTTGAAATATTTTTAAGTCCAGTCGAATAAAATGTGAATATACAGCCACTGAATGTTACACCTGAATCCCTGGGCAGCTCTGAACTGCTCTCTGTGGATTTCAGATACTGGATTTTGGAATTTCCTGCGGAGTTTAACTTGGATCTTGGGCTGATTCGTTTGACTGAAGAGTTTCGAGAAGTAGCCAGTCAGCTCGGATATGAGGATCACATCCATCTCATTGATATCTCCAGCATGTAAGGATGTTAAAAGTGTCAACATCTTTGTCTCTACAACAGCAGAATTCTATTTCTGTGCAAAACATAAACATATCAAGGGTCATCTTGATCTCGAGAGAGCGGAAAAGCAGTTACAAAAAAGATTGTATTGTCTTCTAAATTTGAAGTTACTAAAAATTCAAAATTCTAGTTGCAGTGTCACAATAAAGAGAAGATTCTTATCTGTATGTAAGTTACAAATGGGAAATAAAGACTTTTCCTGACAAAGCTAGTACCATTTAAGTGAATAATATTACTTTTCTCCTGTGATTTTTCATACACAGTGACAAGCAATGCAGTGGTTGGCATAATGTGGGAGTCTTGCATTTTCTCAGGGGAGCTTTTTTCTTCTCTCACGAGTAACACCTTCATTTTTTTTTTTTTCTAATGGCTTCCTGTGTACTTATTTTCTATCATTTAACTGGGTAATCTTTAGTATTCACATTTGTAGTTTTATTGCATCATAATGATTCCACTACTGTTTCCTTGATACAGTGAAATGAAAGTTACGTTTTAAACATCACCACACAGGCTCTTGCACTTCACTTGGTTTTGTAGATTTTCTTTTCAAATATGGCATACACATAGAGACTTTTCCATGTTTAAAAATGTCATAGTACCCTGAAAAGACAGCACTACTCATCTCAATGAAGGTTGCAAGACTTACTGCCAGAACAATACCAGTGAAATCACATGAATACTGACTCATAAATCTCGATTTTAAAATACTGTTAGCAACCTCTTTCTGCTCTCTCAAGTGTTTTTAGTGTATATGGATAGGGATTATTCCATTGCCTGCAAGCAAATTATTTGCCTTTTTGTCCACCCACTTCTTACTGTTTTGCTAGCTGACTGTTTCTGCTGTTCCATCAGCACACGAGTCTGTGTTCTCCCCGAGCTCAAATTAATCCTTCACGATATTCAAGAAATCTTTTAATCTCTGTCAGAATTTGGTGTAACTTGTTCTTCGTGTATTGTCAAGGCATACTTTAATTAGGGCTTTCTCTATCACAGAGAAGAATATGTTGTCCTTTTGTTGTGATAGAAACCTTCAGTTATTTATCATTTGAAATAGTGCCTTCAAAACTTTTGTCTTTTGTTATGCACCTGAGCAGATCTTGTGCTGAGTGTTTGTTATATGCTCACTGTCATGGAGCAGAGGATTCATTATCTTTCTCTTGGTGTTTTGGTATCCATGGACACATGAGTACGTGCGCCCATACAGAAATGAAAACTATACCTGTTTTCTGTTACAGTCCTTCCTATGACTGGATGAGAAGAGTTACACAGAGGAAGAGGATTTCCAAGAAAGGAAAAGCCTGTCTACTGTTCGACCATCTGGAGCCCATTGAGCTAGCTGAACATCTCACTTTTCTGGAGCATAAATCTTTTAGGAGAATTTCTGTAAGAAACCTACAGCTTTGTCACTTGCCATTAGGAGCCTGTCCTTGAAAAATGTTCACATTATTTAACATTGATGTCTTTTATCCCTCAACGTTTTAGTGTATAATCCTTCATATGAAGTACATAAGCCATGGCCGCACCAGCAGTTTCTTGATCTTTTTCATGATTGATGCTTTTAATGACAAAAGTTAGTTTTACTTTTGTGGAGAAATTCTGGGCAAAAGTTACTGCTGCAGCTGTGTGTTGCAGCACTTGATTAAACTACTATTATTGCTCAAAATATATATTTTTTTTTTTTTCCTGAGGGAAATAGTTGATTGCTTTTCAGGAAACATTTGCAACTGATTAATTTTTGAAGAAACTGAAATACCGCGAGTCCTTCTGTAAACTCTGTTTACTCACAACCACTTCAGAAATTCTTCATTTGTCAGGTTAGGATCAGAAGATAATTCAGGTTGGCCTCTAGGCCAGACTCCTGCCCACAGCCGTGTCAGTTCTGAGGTAGATCACATTACTCGGGGATTTAGCCAGCTGGGTCTTGAAAACCTTCAAGACATATTGACACTGAGGAAGATTTAGAGCCAATTACTTGTTTTTACACGCGATTATACATGAACAAGAGGTAAAAATGGATGAAGGTGGAAGTACTAGCTAAAGGAAAGCAAATTAGTAACACAAGTGTTGAAAAGAGATGGTGATTTCTGCTGGCGAGCAGAATCTGTATTAAAAGATCAGCTGATGCCACTGTGTCGGGTGATAAATGAAAGCACTAAGTTCTCCAGAGATTGACTTCTTTCCAGGGGAAAAAAAAAAAAAGGACTCTCTTTTTAAAGTGTTTGGGAGCATGAAAACGAGCAAACTCTAAAACTAAGAAAAATATGTTTGTTTTTTTGTTTGTTTCAAGAGAGGAAGGAGAAAGAGATCAATGAAGAGCTAAGACCAGCCTAAATAGACTCACTTTTGATGTCATTCAATAACATTGGAAAGTTTATCGCTCCAGACTTCAAATCATGGGAAAACACCCTGCCATGATCTGTGTAATGCTAACCTCAAAGAACGAGGGAAGGACAAGTTAAAAGGGATCTATTTCTAACTAGACTTAAGATATATTTGAATTCTTGTGGGAATTCCAGAAAGAAAAATCAGACCTGCAACTAATTTGCTTATTTCCTTGCTCTTTCTAACTTGTCTGTTAGTTCTTCAGGTGGAATTTTGCTATCTCAGGCGGGTTTTTTTCTGTCACTAATTACAGTTAATCAATCTTATACTGTCTTGTAATGCAACAAAGAAGTTTGAAAGATGTATTACTTATTTACGTGAGGCTGGTAACCCAGGAGATGGAAATGGTACATTTCCAAGGAATAAAGTGAAGGGTATACTTCCAAACACAGAGATTGAAAAATGAGCCCATTTTTTCCTAATCTAATGTAAAGAACAATTAACAACTGCTAGAGAGAAATGGCCATCATTTGTTTGGAGATAGCAATGAGACCAAGTGTTTTGCCATAAGTTCAGAAATTAAGAGTGCTACTTGTTTTTGCAAGGTAGACAAACCTGTTATGTCAAAGTAATGTAATTGTCTTCATTTTTAGCTATTTAAAAAAAACAATGCAGAGAAGAAGGAAAGGCAACGTTAACTATAACAGAAAGCATTTTAAAGTATCTGAACACTGTGATACTATTTGTCTGCCTCTCTGAGATGAGCATCTGTTGTATAAGAGCATATGCAATCACACGGTCTTCTAGCAGGCAATTTTTGATCAGCTAAGATCAAGAAATGTATGTTGGTTGGTGTTGCTGTCAAATCCCTGCACAAGTTAAAGTTATGCCATAAGCTTCTGAAAATCCATCTTCAAGGGACAGCTGGAAAATGTTTTTCAAACATTTAGAGAAACCTAATTCAGAGCAGTAGATCTCCAAGAACATACAGGGACTGAACAGTGTCATCAGAAGAGGTGAGATTTAGCAGAAATAGCTCCTTGTGCCACAGGATTTTTTCACATAAGGAAAAGCAAATGGGTATGTAGTTAGTTTCTTGGGACACAGATCAAGCTCCTGCAAAGAGCAACAGATTTCTATTGATTTCATTGGGGGCAAAATTTACCTGTTCACATCAACAATGTGGTTGGTCAGGATATTGGAGTGGGATGAAATCTCTTATTTACATGCTTCTTGCTTGTAGAGCTGTATAATTCCTGTAGAGTATCATGCCATGAGTATATCAAGTAAAACTCTATAGAATAAAATGTTGTGTCAAGTATATTATGGGAAAGATGATTCCATGGAAGTAGTAATCATGATCATCATGCATGCTGCTGCATTACCTGACACACAAACAAAAAAATTAAGCTGACACTTGAGTAGTATAAAAACACACCACCACCAGTAATATTTTAAGGAAGAACTGATGCACAGTGGAGCCTGTTAACCCTGAGCCTTAATCATTTTCCAAACAAGGGGAGCTTTAAAAGGAAAAAAAAAAAAAAAAAACCAAACACCAAAAACCTAACAAAGCTTCAGTTTTATTGTTAAGTTGTCCACTGTTTTGCTGAAAATGTCTTTGTTCTGTTAGTTCACAGACTACCAAAGCTATGTGATTCATGGCTGCTTGGAAAACAATCCTACTTTGGAGAGATCTATTGCTTTATTTAATGGTATCTCCAAATGGGTCCAGCTCATGGTTCTCAGCAAACCAACGCCCCAGCAAAGGGCAGAAGTAATCACAAAGTTTATCAATGTTGCACAGGTAAGTCTTGCAGATGAGTATTAATCAATAATACAAACAGAGATTGCAGCAAACAAATTAACAGGGGGATCCTTATGCTGTTTCCTCAGTGAGCAATCTGTTCAGCATCACTGCAGGTTATTTGTTCAGTCACAGCAGGTCTGCATTTTTAAACTACAGACATAAATATAAAATATTTTTCTTTGTTGTATCCTGTCTGTCCCACTGTCACTATTGTGTTTCTTATGGACCTAAGATAATTTTGAAAAATACCTTTTAGCAGTGATTGGTTGTCTCCTTCTGCTTGTCATGTGTGGCACTGGATAACTGCCACATGTATTTCTTTGATTTTTTAATTACACAAGATCAATCTCTCCTGCAGAAGCTACTTCACCTCCAGAACTTCAACACATTGATGGCAGTTGTGGGAGGTCTAAGCCACAGCTCTATTTCTCGCCTGAAAGAGACACATTCTCATCTGTCTTCAGAAGTCACAAAGGTATGGTAGACTCCAGAATATAGACATATTGAACAGAACATCACCTCTTTGAGGTCTGATGGATTCTGCAGTGCGAGTGTCTCACCAGCACAATGCTTAGACGGTAGCAGGGCATCGTAAAAGGCATTTTGGTTGCATTCCTTTTGGTGGAGAAGAATCAGCTTATAGAGATCCTCTGCTCGATTGCCCATGGCATAGAGGAAATTCACACTGTTGACACTATGATATGAGTTGTTCTCATTTATAACAGATTAAGGAAATACTGTGAATGCTTTCACAGAGATTTGCTTCTCTGGTTGTTTATAGGACTGGAACGAAATGACAGAGCTGGTCTCTTCCAATGGAAACTACTGCAGCTACCGCAAGGCTTTTGCTGACTGTGTTGGCTTCAAAATTCCCATTTTAGGAGTTCATTTGAAAGACTTGATTGCTGTCCACGTCATTTTCCCTGACTGGATAGATGAGAACAAAGTTAACATAGTGAAAATGCAACAGCTTTCCATCACCTTGAGTGAACTGGTTTCCCTGCAAACTGCCTCTCATCATTTAGAGCCTAATATGGATTTAATTAACCTTCTAACCGTAAGTATTGAACACATTTCTATTCACTTCAGCCGTTCAGATGTTGCGTGTCAGTAGGAATATTTGTATCTGTAGAAATAAGCGTACGTTATTATCCCAGTTTTGCAATTTAAAAGGGAGAACACAAAACAGAAGCAAGTTCACGTGAGCTATGGATAAAGTCCAAGAGAGTTTCATTATTGTAGTATGTGAGGACTGAAAGCAGCAACAAGATTGTTAACAGTTAGTTATTTTAAGGATGACAGAAAGAGGAATTGCTTTGCTTTACAAATAAAAAACTAAGTTCTGGTTAGTTAGAATTTAAGCTTATGTCTCCTGTGCAAAGACTGGGTGATATGTTGATGTGGACATACAAATTGAATCCCAACTTGACCATCAAACTGTTCTTGTTACTCTATGCTTTGTGTGCAACACAATATTCTTCCTATCCAGTAAATAAAAATGCTTTAGATTTGTCTTAAAAGGGCCCCTGCAACCCCTGCTCTTTCACATCCTCATACTCCTTGGCAGTGGCTACATTTGGGGAGGTTTGAAACTTGTACATACAAATTTCCAGAGAAATATTTGAGTGTTCCACTTCAAATTAAAGGAAAGTGAGATTTCAAAGATATTGGATAAATCATGATTTTTAAAATAAAATCTCCAACAGACAGTGCTAGAAGGAATTAATTTTCAATCCCCTTTGAAATATGTAGATAACAACGGTCATTTTAATAAATTGTACATTTTATTTCAAAACATACAGAAGCATGGACCCTGAACCATCAGGCCAAGTCACGTTTCTCTTTAAATGTAGTCACTTCAGTGATAATCTTAACTGCAGGCAGTGTTTACTCTGTACCACCGTTTGGTCAATTCACAAGGAAAAAACAATAAACTTAGAAGTAAAATTTCTGAAATCTTCTTGTGTAGGTTTTTCATCTGATAGTATGAACTTCTCAAAATTTACTCCCTGGAGAGGTGAGAACCAAATTCTAGCTTTTCCTCAGTCAGGTCTCAGGCTTGAATTGTCTGTCATTACTTATCTCAGTCTAGGTAAATGCCTTAACTGAAGTGTTGTTAGGCTGGAATTCTGGAATTATTTTTTTTTCATTTCATGAGATCCAGAATGTCCATATCAAGAAATGTGTTGTGGATTTATGCTGGGACTGATCAGGTACTAGGATTTACACCACAGAGACCAACAAATACGAGCCTGAGTTTGAGGCAACCAGGACAATGTGTACATATCTGTGCCTTCGTTGTTCACAGAATCACAGAACTTTAGAGGTTGGAAGAGACCTCCAGAGATCATTGAGTCCAACCTCCCTGCCAAGGCAGGATCCCCTAGGGTAGTTCACTCAGGAATGCATCCAGATGGGTTTTGAAAGTCTCCACAACTTCTCTGGGCAGCCTGTTCCAGTGCTCTGTCACCCTCACTGTAAAGAAGTCTCTCCTCAAGTTGAGGTGAAATCTTTGACGTTCCAGTTTGTAGCTATTGCTCCTTATCTTATTGCTGTGGACCACCAAAAAGCAATTGGCTCCATTCACTTGACGCCCATCCCTCAGATAGCTACAGACATTGATCAGATCCCCTCTCAGTCTTCTCCACACTAAACAGCCTCAGGTCTCTCAGTCTCTGGGAAAGTTTAGGGGGAAAGGAAAACCTTCTCCCACAGTACTTTGTATGGAGCAACTTGAGAACAAATGGTTAGTGGGACAGGGAGGAGNTCCTCACACCAGCTGCCTCCTGAGCTGGTAGGTGGGGACAGGGAGCAGAACAGCCCCACAGTAATCCAGGAGGAAGCAATTAGGGAGTTGTTGAGCCTCTTAGATCCTCACAAGTCTATAGGACCAGATGGAATCCATTCTAGGGTGATGAGAGAGCTGGCAGATGAGCTCACCAAGCCACTCTCCATCATTTATTAACAGTCCTGGCTCACTGGAGAGGTCCCTGAAGACTGGAAGCTGGCCATTGTGGTGCCCATCCACAAGAAGGGGCAGAAGGAGCACTCAGGAAATTACAGACCTGCCAGCCTGACCTCAGTGCCATGCAAAATAATGGAATAGGTCATCCTGAGTGCAATCACAGAGCACCTACAGGATGGCCAGGGGACCAGACCCAGCCAGCATGGATTTAGGAGGGGAAANAAAACATAATCTATTTATAAATATATTGATGACAAAAAGAGGGTCAACAATAACCTACACTCTTTATTGGACAAGGAGGGGGAATGTAGTAACTAGAGATGAGAAAAAGGCAAAGGTGCTTAACACTTTCTTCACCTCAATTTTCAATAGTAAGATAGGTTGTCCTCACACCAGCTGCCTCCTGAGCTGGTAGGTGGGGACAGGGAGCAGAACAGCCCCACAGTAATCCAGGAGGAAGCAATTAGGGAGTTGTTGAGCCTCTTAGATCCTCACAAGTCTATAGGACCAGATGGAATCCATTCTAGGGTGATGAGAGAGCTGGCAGATGAGCTCACCAAGCCACTCTCCATCATTTATTAACAGTCCTGGCTCACTGGAGAGGTCCCTGAAGACTGGAAGCTGGCCATTGTGGTGCCCATCCACAAGAAGGGGCAGAAGGAGCACTCAGGAAATTACAGACCTGCCAGCCTGACCTCAGTGCCATGCAAAATAATGGAATAGGTCATCCTGAGTGCAATCACAGAGCACCTACAGGATGGCCAGGGGACCAGACCCAGCCAGCATGGATTTAGGAGGGGAAAGTCCTGCTTGACCAACCTGATCTCTTTTTATGACCAGGTGACCTGCCTGGTGGACATGGGGATGGCTGTGGCTGTAGTCAGCCTGAACTTCAGTAAGGCCTTTGACATTGTCTGCCACAGCAAACTCCTGGCCCAGATGGCAGCCCATGGCTTGGACAGGGACACTCTGTGCTGGGTTAGGAACAGGCTGGATGGCCATGAGTTTTAACAAGTCCAAGTGCCAGGTCCTGCACTTTGACCAGAACAACCCCATGCAGCTCTACAGGCTGGGGACAGAGTGGCTGGAGAGCAGCCAGGCAGAGAGGCACCTGGGGTTACTGGTTGACAGGTGACAGAACATGAGCCAGCAGTGTGCCCAGGTGGCCAAGAAGGCCAATGGCATCCTGGCCTGTGTCAGGAATAGTGTGGCCAGCAGGACCAGGGAGGTCATTCTGCTCCTGTACTCAGCACAGGTTAGGCCACACCTTGAGTATTGTGTCCAGTTCTGGGCCCCTCAGTTTAAGAAAGATGTTGAGGAGCTTGAACAAGTCCAGAGAAGGGCACTAAGGCTGGTGAGGGGCCTGGAGCACAGCCCTGTGAGGAGAGGCTGAGAGAGCTGGGGGTGTTCCTCCTGGAGAAGAGGAGTCTCAGGGGAGACCTTACTGCTCTCTACAACTACCTGAAAAGAGGTTATAGCCAGGCAGGGGTTGGTCTCTTCTCCCAGGCACCCAGTGACAAAACAAGAGGACACAGTCTCAAACTGTGCCAGGGCAGGTTCAGGCTGGGTGTTAGGAAGATGTTCACAGGAAGGCTCCCTGGAGGTGTTTAAGAGGCTGGATGAGGCACTTAGTGCCATGGTTTAGTTAATGAGAGGGGCTAGGTGATAGATTGAACTCGATGATCCTAGAGGTGTTTTCCAACCTGGTTAGTTCTGTGATTCTGTGATTTATTACTTGTTTTGTTTTAGTAGGGGTTGACAGTTCTATTCTTACTTCATGCCACTCTTTCCCTCCCTGCTTGTTTCTGAAAGGTCTTTTTTTCTTACAGCTTTGGCTGTGAGTAGGAGGAAATGGAATTTCCAATTTTAGAGAACTGAGTAATAAGAAACTGAGCCCCAAAGGGCAGAAATTAGACAATATAAAGTGAGAGATGAAAGCTGAGCCACAGAATCACAGAAGGGACCCCGAGGATTGTATTAGTTTAAGGTAGCCCCCCTGAGCTCAAAAGCTCAATAAATAGACTTCATTTGATTTGGAAGTAAAAAATAAACTTTAACAATAAATAGAAGGTATTTTAGGTAAGGAGAATTACAGAGGATAGGGGGGAAAGGGAACAAAATACAAGATACAAGGTAAGGGGAATTACAGAGGATATGGGGAAAGGAAAACAAAGTACAAA